>JAOXNX010000001.1:18346709-18363532 GCA_028566075.1 Solidago caesia | reverse complement strand
CCCCCCCCCCCCCCCCCCCCCCCCCCCAAACCTTTTCACTGAGAAAGCCTCGGAACGCCAGCAGAACGCTGGGAATAGTGCCCCTAGGGGCGTTCCCCACTGTTTTGACCTCCCCCTTGTCCAAAATAAAACGCCTATTTCCCAAATAGCCTGCAGCTTTTTCTTCTTCTTTTTATTTTGTTTTTTAGCATAATATTATTAATATATATATAATAAAAGAAAGTGTTAAAAAAAAATATACAAAAGGGGCATTCCAAGGAATGCCCTACTCCAACAAAAAGAGAGGAAAAGCCTCATTGCTTAGTTGGCGCCACATGGCAAATGGAGGGGAGTTTGGGGCTTTCTTGGAATGCCCTACTCCCCATAGTCTAAATTACTAGTTTATATCTACCCATACAAAAACCACTGTGACTGATGATCTGGGACTGGGAGAGTTGAGAGAGAACAGATTACAGAGTAGAAGACTGAGCGAATTAGGTGTATTTTAATAAGGCAAACTAAGGCAACGGATTTTTGTGTTTATTGTATTGTTTTGTATGGAGTAGTTCGTAACCACATTTTAGACGTTAATTACTCATAAAATTCACACAATGACACTTCCTGAACTCGTTTTAACAAGCTACTAAACTCGCTTGATCCGCTCACTTGCCATAACTAACACATAAAAGCAGCTCAGGCACTACAGTTTGTAATATACACTCGACAATGGTTAATATTAAAAGTTCTGATGGATTAATGGCTGACATGTTTCACACAGGAATATAAAAGATGGTTTTAATCTCAACTCACGTTAGTATATATAAAAAAAAAATACTCCCCAATAAATCAAATGGAAATGTTAGTTAGTAATGAAAATGAGCGAAAAAAACAAAATAAAAAAACCCATACTTCAAACTCGATCGCAACCCCACATCAAACTTTAACTAAAAAACAAGTCTGCTTTGTGCATTTATCCCATACTACTGTAAATTTTTTGATTTGTATGTATACGACATCCTATAAATTAACAAAGATGCAATTCAGAATCTACAGCATAGAAGCCCGTGCCTCCATCCACGAGACTTTTGTAGACGCCTCCTATCAGCTTTTGCCATTCTTACGGGACTGCTGTTCCATTCATTCTGCAATCTGCAAAGATAAACCAAAATGATGTTAGATATTATCAGCAAAATGGTTAGTCAGGGAGGAAAAAAAAAAATTGCCGTGTTCATTATTACATGGGAAAGGCAAAGGATCGGGTGCTAGTTGTGCTGCTATCCGATCGATGAGAGATGCTTCCAGAATACGCTATAGGCCCGGAGTAAGTTATTAGTCCTGACACAGGACCTGTAACAGAAAAACTTGACTCTCCTTCACCACGGTGCACCAGGTTAACCATAGTAACATTATCTGAATCCAGATCATGGGGCTTAGGTACACCATGTGACTCTCTGGAATGTCCATCAACACATTCAAGATTCTCAACCTTATGGAAACTACTGCTCGTTTCTGGTTTGCCATCGACGAGATTCAAGCTTTTGTTTCCGTCAGCCATTGTGATGTCATTTGAAATATTGGTACTCTTACAGATTTCTTCTACAGGACTCTGCAATTAGAAATATTACTATCAGACCCAAACTATATATTAAAGGCGCCAATTGCCACTTGCCACCCATTAAGTTATGAATGGGTCGACTTGGATTATGTTTTAGCCCTGATAGGTTAAATGGGTAGAACAAAATTATGCAATAAAGGAACTGGTGTAAATTGTCCCAAAGTGTATTTTGAATGCATAAAACCTACCAAAACACATTATTTAAGAAGAAAAAAAATCGGAGTATCGATGTACTAATATAACTCTTGTAATCAATTCACACCACTTATTATTATTTTCAAAACTGTTCTTAAATTATGAATGATAAAATGTTTGGGGTTCCCAATCACTACCAGTTTCCACAAAAACAAATAGAAATTAATACTCATATAATATTATTTTGACATGTTACCAACCCGCCAGAACTTGCAGATTCAGCTCCACTTAAAAAAGACGTTAATACAGGCTGGTTCAGAAAAAATAGAGACAGTATTTGTTTCATACACAAGATATGCACAAAAATAACTCAGCTGGTAGCAAGCTGGCAAGTTTGACCAACTTGCTAAAAAAACAGGTCAAACGGGGCTCTCTCAAAGCTCCCAAAGTGTATTTTTAGTATATAAAACCTTCTAAATCATTTTATGCAATACATTAGATTGTTACTGAAATAATATATATTTGAAATTATATTTGACTCACTAAGAGTGGTGTACATAAAACTTTTAATATTTCTAGACAAAAAGTATCTCGTCCCAACCCAGCTGTCTTACCCAATTGCAACTTGCATAAAAAATAATCCCTTTTGACCTGTTACCCAAACCGCCGAACCAGTCCATTTTACCACTTCTAAACTGAACCTTGATATGATTAGAAATAGTGACCTGACGAGACTGTTGACGAATGGCCTCGAGGAGGGATTTAAGGGATGGTAGTGGTCGCTCTTGTTGCAAGGAGGACACGCTATTGGAAACAACTTGCTCTGTAGAGGCATTATCCAATAAATCACCACTTGATTTAACGTCTGGACCATGACTTTCAGTGGCCTTTAGAGGAGCATCAGATTCTGCTAAAAAATTTAACTTTTCAGGTGCACATTCGCAAGTTCCATCCTCATTGTCACCGTCATCTTTAGACACATTCTTTAACTCAGTTGGAACTACAGAATCGCTAAATTCTTCACTGATCCCACATTCCTTGGCAGCAGCATCTTCATAATCTTTGCCTGGTATCAAATTCTGTAAATCATGATTTTGAATATCCGTATCAGTACTTATGTTCTTCGCATTACCACAATCTTTGATAGGCCCAGCAGCGGTCAAATCAGCATCTTCATAATCTTTGTCTGGTACTGAATTCTGCAAGTCTTGATTTTGAATAGCCGTGTCAGTAATCATATTACGATGATCACTGACAGTCCCCGCCGCAGTTAAATCAGCATCAACTTTGGTCTCGGAGGATACATCAGATTTCTTTTCAATCAATTTGTCCTGAATGTCTCCAAAATTCACACAATCATACGTAGGTTCCAGAATAGGCAAATCCGTATCAATTTTCCCATTGGTTCCAGAACATAATTTAGATTCCACGTAATAATCTTCCGCGGGTGAAAATATCAACTGTTCATGCTTCAGAATCTCGTTATTGTTCTCATCAAACATAACACTTTCTCCGTTAGGTATTCCCTCATCAATACATATATCTTTAACATGAAACGCACCCTCTTTGTAACATACTAACAACTCGGGCAATTCACATTCCATCACATTTTTATCAGTGTAAAGTTCTGTTTCTTTCTCGCAAAATTCTGAAGGAACATTACATGGTGCTAGAGAATTTCTAAACTTGTCGTCTTCACAATTATTGATTAAACCATCCTTTATATTGGAATGTTCAAGTTCTTGATCGTTCCAGAAATTGACTTTTTCATTCTCTTCATCCGATAAAAAAGGGTTTGTATACCTTTTAGGGCTCTCTTTCATAGCTTCCTTCAGTTCATCTGTGTCAAAATTACTGTTAGATTAAATCAAGTAGAGTATAAAGTCACACTTAAAGGGTACAAAAAAAAGGCAAAATCATCGTAAAATATTGAAAACAGAACACCATCATAATTTCTGTCAACCAAAAGTTCATAAAGCAATGCAACTATGACATAACTAGTGTATACACTATATATATTGAGCTGAAAGCCTGAAACAAGGTCAAAAGCTCGAAGATATTGAAACCAGAAATAGTACTTAAATTGCAGAACAAATGGAGGCATAGCAACCGTACCAGATTTCATTATTCTCATTCGACGGAAATGTTTGAAGAACTCTCAAGAGCTGTGACGCATACATTAGCTACCATGCAAAACAATACACAACCTACCAAAACAAAATACACATGTAACAAATATAATTCAAAAAAAGAAGACAAAGCATACAACAAACAAATAAGAATCAAATCCTAAATTAGTGAATATGAATAAAACCACATGTCATAGTCAAACAACATGGTCAAAGACAAATTATATCATAATGAAAACAAAAAATACATCTGCTATATCTGAAATTACCAACCATTCCAAAAAATATATATTGTCGCTAGTTACATATAATACACAAAAGCCAAATGAAATAACATAATCAAATAATTTTTTCACCAAAAAACAAAACTTAAAAAGAAAAGATTTAAACTTTATAATACTAGCAACATTATATTATATTATATAATGTAACATATGATGTCCTACAAGAAAAGAAAAAGTTAAAGAGTTATATTAAAAAATCCCAATACAGAGGAAAATTCCACTAGCATAGAACATCTAAATAAATAAATTAAAAAATAAAAAACTTTATATAAAAAATATTCATCAGATTTGTTCTGTTCTATGCTTCTTTTTTGTCAGTTACCTTATTAGTCTGCCCATTTGTTTTAATACAAATACTTTACAATCTCATCACCAGGTTTTTATAAACCCTAGACTGATACAAATTCTGTATAGATCCTAACAAATTCCCACTTTCTACCTACACATTAAAAGTATATATAGATATGCAATATATACGTATACACACATTTATAAATATATATATATATATATATATATATATGATTTTGCTTACCATGACACGCAGAATAGTGTAATAGTCCCTTAAAAATAATATCTAACGGACGGATGTACAATATTTTTCTGCGTGTTAACTATCCTAAAAAATATTATAAAAAATTAAGCATAATACCTGCAGACAGATCCGACTTTTACGGCAAACAACAGTTTCAGAGTAAAGAAAATAGGGCAAACAAATTTTAAAAAGAGGTAGTAACAAAAAAAATGTCGACTTTAAAAAAAAAAAAAAAAAACTAGCTTTATTATTATTAAATGTTATGCTAAGTTACAGTGCATTTAATATGTAAGGCTATATATTCTGAAAATATATAGATATAGAAGATATAGATATGGGATGAAGATATTGGCAATAAATACACACAGATATTGTATATATTAAATAAAAAATAAATTTAAATATGTGTGGTAAGAAGTACATTTAGTAATTAGAAGATTTGTGAGATCCTGACGAGATTTGTGAAAAGGTTACCTGAAAATGTTTTGAAATTGTTGACCGGCGAGTGGATGGTAGCCGGAAAAAGGTTGCCGGAAAAGTGGGAAGACAGAGAGAGAGAGAGAGAGAGAGAGAGAGAGAGAGTGGAATGTGGTTAAGAACAGCGAGGCAGAGGCAGAGGCAGAGGCAGATTTGTGTGTGTGAAGATAGTGCAATGTGAACAACTCATCACCTGTCAAGGAATTGAAATAGAAATGGAAATGGAAATAGAAATATAAACGGAAATGGGATCTTTTTTTTTTTTTCCTATTATATACTTTTATTTTATTTTTATAAACTTAAATAAATATAATAACTTTTTTAACATTAAAAAAATATTTTATGTGTCTATACAATACATACAATACATTATATCTATATTTATACTACATTATAAATTATTTGATTAAAATTTGAATTTTTAAGACCAGAATCTAATTATTTCACCTTTATATTTAATATCTTCTTTGTATTAAATATAGCTCAATGAACAACGAAGTCAAACGTCGTCACTTCCAACCTTTAACCGTGTATCATTCTTAAAGAACATGAAATAAACTACTGCGCATCGTGCGAGCACACTTTTAGTTTATATTAACTTATTTGATATTTATATTGTAGTTTGTATATTTTTATTTGTGTTTAAATGAGTAATAGAAGAAGGTTTTATATATTCGTAATCCATATTATAATTATTATATAAAATATTTTATTTTTAAAAAATGAATTTTAAATACATAAAATTACTATATTATCTATATAGCTTACTATATATATATACATATAATATATATATGTATAATCATTTCATTTTTATATATTTTTTGCAAGAACTAAAACTTACGAATTTTATTTTAAAATTTAAATCTGATCTATACTAAAAGTTAACTATCTTTTATGCGGGTACAATTCTAGTTTGGAAATAACAAGTCCGAGATGTATGTGATTAAATATTTTTTTATATCATTTTTAGGATCATTTCAAAATAACGTTTAACTCAAAAGATTTTGAACTTCAAATCCTTTTTGAAAAATATTACGTTTAAGTTTTAAACCTCCAGAGGATATGGTTTGTATTTTTTTGTAATTTATAGAGCAAATTTCATATATCTTTTTAACAATCAGAGTTGGATGGAATGGTTCCCATTTCCTATTTTATCAACCATTAATAAATGGATTGTTACTTAAGAGGACTTTAGATTTTTAGATTTTGGGTTTTAATTTTGATGTGAATAAAAATGCTTTCAAAACTGTAGACGTAGATTTTTTTAGAATTATGTTTTTCTTGAAATTTAAGTTGTATAAAAAATAAATTAATAAATAGGGCATATGATCTGTACAGTTGGGTACTGCCGTTCTCACACACCGGGGACTCAACATGTACATTTAATAAATTTCAGGGGATAAATCAAAATGTTTTTCTTCACAATTCTGCATTACGGATCATTTCCCCTAATAAATAATGTATTTTATGAATGAGATTTTGTTTGTGGGGACAGCTGTTATAAGACCATTGTTAAGAGGTAGGTGATATGGGTTGGTGAAGAAAGGTGAAGGATGGTGAAAGCTTTAAATCTACTCAGTCAAATACATAGGTGATGTTAGACTCGGTGAATCATATCACCGAGTGAAACGATGTATCTTATTTTGTTCTTTTTCATAAGTGTGGGGTGCAACCATATCACCGAGTGAATCACTATATATATTAAATTTATTATGTTATTAATAATTAAATAAATGTGGGGTCCAAATGATAGGTGAATGGTTAAGGAGAAATGGAGAAGGTGAAAGAAATAAGAAGGTGATGCTGATGTGGTAGAAAAAAGTGTAGGTAAAAAGAATAAACTGTTACGAATGGTCTAAAAGAATTGGGACCTACTTTCCACCATCGCTGCCCACCAATGAGTATATTGATGGTGTACTTTGGTGGTAATGTTTTACTTTTAATTGAGGACCATGCTAAAGACTGAACATGTAAAGTATCAATCATAAGATTTACCTTTATAAACAGATGTGTCGCATTTACAAGTATTTTACTATTTTTTGTTACATATATGGTATAGTAAGTATTAGATAGAAACCCATATTAAATGCATGAGATGTTTACGTCATTTTCAATATAAGATTAACTATGTAATATATGTAACCAAAAATATTATAAATTCAAATTTAAAAATATATAAAAAAACAAACTGATGAATTTAAATGTAAAGAATATGATTTCGAAACATTGCAAAAACATATATTAATATATATATATTATATTTCATCTTTTGTAATACTTCTTTATAGATATGAAATATAATTATTATAATTATAGTTATAATTATAATAATTATAATCAATAATAGTAAAAATTTACATGCGAAACAACCTGTTGTGTGACGCTTTCATCTCTTTAAAGAGAGAATCAATAAAAATATTAGTAAAATACTCATTAATCACCTTCTCTAACAAACTACCACACCATCATATCATAAGTAGATTTTATAATATTTTTCATAATAAGTATACATATATATAGTATAGATTAAAAACCAATTCTACCCTCAAAAATTAATAAATCCGTTCAAAAAAAAGTTGATAAATATCCATAAAGAAGTAGAAAACACAAGGGGATTATTATTCATGATCGAGATTCAAAAGGTGATATATGTTCACTCAAGTAATAAAAGAGCTTAGGAGATTGCTTTTGATTATTATTTTTGATTAATTTGGTGGATATTTGTGATAGATGAGTGTGTTAATGTGTTTATCCAAATCTCTATGCTTGTTTAGAAACTACTCGTTATTAATATATTAAACCTGCTGCTTTTATTTAATATATCTATATGTTAGATATATACCTATATATTAGGATATTATGTTTAATGTGTTAATTTTTATAATGTACATTATATTAATTTTCTATACTACCTTATAAAACATTTGCATGGTGTCTTAGATTTGAAATTTTTAAACATTACCATTTTTTAACTTATTATTTAATGTTTATATATATATACATATATATTGATTTACATAATTTTTAATTATAAATATTCTATTAATAACAAAAAATACAATTTTTATATACATGTATTAGACAATTCAGAACCGGCGGTCGACGAAACCGATTGTCGGGCACCATCACCTTTTGACTTCAACTATCAATCACCGCGCAATGCGCGGGTATTATTTCTAGTGTTATATCAATCAAACCTGCTGCTTTTATTAATATATATATATATATATATATATATATATTAGATATATCTATATATTATAATATTATGTTTAATGTGTTAATCTTTATATTGTACGTTATATTAATTTTGTTGTTGTATTTATCCATATATCTATAACCATGAACTAATCTTTTTTAATCAAGTCAATCTTTTTTTAATCCGGTCGATTTATATTAATTTTTTTTCTATAATTTACTTTATATTAATTAAAGTTATGTTAAAAACTAAATAATGACATCAGCAAAAGTCAATTTGAGGAAATCGGGAGCTGTGATTAGCCAATAAGTCATTAGAACAACTGTCTTTTAGTATATATAAAGATAAAGATAAAGATTGATACTTTGTATCTCACAAACTCGGAATTATTTTTAGGAGAATGATATATCTTCTTAAAAACCCCCAATAATCCTTCTAAATAACAACTCGATCATGACATTTCATAAAATCAAATGATGAAATTAGTAGAAAAAATTAATGGATTGCACTTGTCATGTAATTAAATTGTTAGAAGGATTATTAGGCTGATTTTTTAAAAAGATATATCATTTCCCTTATTTTTATAGACAAACTTTTGATATTCGAATATACAGATATATATGTCTGCGTTTCATTTCTTTTATACCTCGTTCCAATAGAATTGAATGGGTTATATAATTTTTAATGCATGCAAGTTTTGAAAGGATGTATGAAATTGTCCTCATTGATCAAACTACAGACTTTTGATTATATTCGCTAACTACGTGCATAATTTTCAAAAGAAAACTAAAGAAAAATGTTATCCAACAACTTTGATGGACAAGTGTCACATAAAGTTGTATAGAGATTAAAATATACACACAATGTTTTCTTGTTAAAATCAACAATGAAATTAAAGTGAAATATGTAATCCATTGTGTGAGCACTACAAATACAAGTCCAACTTGCACCAAATATATTGCAGGTATAAGGTGAAATATGTAATTTATCATGTAATATGTAATTTGAAATGGCGTACTCGATTGGTTTGGGGTTGATAAATCAATGGAAGATACAGGACATTATGATGAAGAAGATTTTGATTTTGATTTCGATTTCAATCTTGAGTCTGATTCTATTCCTTCTCTGAAAGTCTACAAATGAAGTCTACTTTTAGCTTTGTTGATTGGTTGCATGGTTGGTTTGTGTGTTTTGTTTAGTGGCGGATCCGGGACTCAATACCATCGAATTAACAAAATATTTAAATCAGGTTCATTAGTTTCTTTGATCTAACGCAATATAGAAAAATCAGAAAAAAATTTCAAAACGCTGAAGGTACTTGGAAATGGAAAAAGGGCAAATTTCAACGAAGAGGAGAATACGGAATGGATGGATTTGTGCGGGTTGTTTGGTAATGTTAATCTGGTTAATAGTTCTGACCGGTGGACATGGGTGGGTGACAACATTAGAGAGTTATCTGTCAAAAAGGTTAAAGGGTTCATGACTAGTATTCGTGCTGGAAACAACAATGGTATTTTCAGGTGGTCTAATTAGGTCCCCAAGAAGTGTAACATATTCATGTGGAGGGCGATTTTAGATAGATTACCAACGTTATTGGCTTTGCGATCCAGAAACTGTGGGCATGGAGACATGAGATGCGCTTTCTGTAATATGGGAGAGGAATCCATTGAGCATTTGTTATGTGGATGTGTTCTTGCAACAGAGATATGGGAGGAGATTGCTTCATGGGTCAAAGTGAATCGGTTCTTTGTTTTCGAGATTAAGGATCTTATTCAGATACATGAATTTGTCGGGTTGGATAGGAAAAAGGCAAAAATTCTCAAAGGTATTGTCATCGTGATTTGTTGGCTTATTTGGAAAGCGAGGAACGAGTTGAAGTTTTCTAATGTCAAAGTTAATAAGAAAGCATTAGTGCAAGGAGTGAAATCATTGGGTTTCCTTTGGCATAGAAACAGAGGAAAGAACAAAGGTATTACATGGGAAGAGTGGTGTAAATTTGATTTTATGTAAGTATTGTATAGTGTTGTGCCACCCGTCTAATTTGGGGGTGTGATGTTAATAAAAGTTTCTGTTAAAAAAAAAAAGAAAAAAAATTTCAAAAATTACACTACATGGGAAAAGAAATCATGTAATAGGAGTTATTGTGATAATAAAATTTTATTATTGAGCACATCACTTGATTAGTTACAAAGCCAAAAAGAAAAAAAGTTTTGTTGTCAAACCAACCTGAACAAAATTGTTTTGGAATGCATCAATAGCTATATGTTCTAACTTGTTATTGAATCCATTAGATAATTTTGTTAATCCATTTATGTATTTTATTATATATTATATATAGTCAATTGAAATTATTATTATTATTCTTTATATTTAACTATTTGGTTAGGATTTCATAAAGAAAAATCCCACCCACTGTCTTGACCCTAAGAATAAAGTACCACAGTTTTCTCATTTTCTCATTTTCTCATCCATTTGGACTTAAATAAAAGGAACTGGTCCCTCGACTTGTGACATGTGAAGTTTTTTTTTTTAATCTTTGAAATTATTTTTCTTTTATATTAAGCCATCTTCAGTTTTCAAGTTATATTGCATAAATTGTAAGTTTCTTATGCAAAGTCAAAAGGCATTAACGGCCGTCCATTTCATAGATATAAACAGTTGACTTTATAAAGCCTGAATAGAGACCACAGATTCAAACATTACATTACAATACAATGACATCAAAAGCCACTATATACTTTACGGGGATAACTTATATGATATTAACAGTATATAGTTAGGTGATGTTTGTGAATGTTTGTGAGGGAAAACATTAAAATCAGGGGGGGCTTTTTATCATTAAAATATTTATGTATGTGCAGCATATATAATGTTAACAGCATATAACATTTTCCCATACTTTATATACTCCTTTACTCCTAAAGTCCAATGGTCCTTTATAAAATTGATGTAATATTTTCATCTAGTATCTCTTAAACTATTTTCACTTACATTATCCTCTTAACGTTAATTATTTTTACATCAACTACCTATACTACTTGTCGTCGCCGCCACCACATTACCGACATCACTACCATCGCCGCATTACACGGATACCCCTCCAGTCTATGGTTGAAAAATCTATAAATTAGTGTGCACATATAAAAGTTTGATTTGTATGATCTTCAATAAGAATGGCATATATAAGCATTAAAAGAAAGAGTTTATTAATTTTACCAAGATAAATCCTTTTCACCCAAAAAAGAAATAGTTTATTACATATAATTTTAGGGGAAATGATCCGTAATGCAGATTTGTTAAGAAAAAAATTTCCAATTCGCCCCCTGAAGTTTATTAATGTACATATTAAATCCCTGGTATGTGAGAGACGCAGTACCTAAGCTTGCGTAATGTTGCAGTACGGATGATATCCCCATAATTTTATGTATTTTTTGATTTATCATTTCAAAACCATCCAACTATTTTTTTTTATCTTTTAAAGTCAACGTATTTTTCAAATGTCTATTTAACATTATTAAAACTCTAAAATGTTTTCCTCACAAAATCACCTAGCACAACATATTTCAAAATTTTGGTGGCCCCACCCCAAATTGAAAAAATAAAATAAAAAATAGAGAAGAAACAAATCAAAAAATACATAAAAACTCCTAAACAATAAACACTAATAAGGATATTAAAAAGGTGAATTGTAAATTGTTGCAATCAAGATATAATGTTTTAGGAAGATTAAAACTTACAACTTGGGCAAATCCGATTGCTTTCGAGCTTTTAAGTGTATTTTTTATTATTTTTTTAAACTAACTCATCTATACTACATTATAAAACATTTAAGACGTGTCTTAAAATTTAAAAATTTAAATACATGTAATTAATGATCTAATAAAATTTAATGCAAAATCAATTATTGAAAACAAATTAAAACAAAATTTTAATATATTACTATAAATTAAAAAATCAACATAACAATAAATATAAAAAAATTCAAATTAAAAATCAATTAATATAATACCACCATAACTCTCTCTTTTACACGGCCGTTATTACCCCCTTGCAAAAAAAACTTGAAACACATTCGGCAGCCTTACAAGCCATGCATTGCACGGACACACTTCTCGTGTTTAGTAATATGAGTAATTATACATATAAGACTAATTAGTATGCCTACAAACATGCCTAAAAATCTGATGTTAACAAATGTTATGATTAATGGCTAAGTTTTAGACATGGAAATTGCATAACGTCATTGTTTTTCTCTCTATGAATCTTAACCACTGATCAACGCTTTTATAAGACTATCAAATTATTCGCATTTATCATTTTTGTTAGTAATACATACAGTCATATAGCAGAAGGTTGAGCTATACAAACAAAACATGTGCCAAAGCCAAAATCTGATGCATAAGTTATTAATTTATCTGTAAAACAAAACCTACGAGGATCGGAAGCTGCAAATAGATTAAAAAAATACAGCAACCACGGCAATATTGAGATCAGTAAAAATCACCCGGTTTGCTGATTTTAATATTCTGTTCAATTAAATACTCCGTAATTGCTTTCTTCTGCCAGCCCTTAAAACTCCTGTCAATTAAACGAATGATTTTAAATTTCATTTTATTTCGGCAACAATGGGTTAGTGATTATGAGAGGTAAGTTTACTTTTGATCAAGATGAGCAATAATTTCTCCACCAGGAAAACCTTCAACTGTGGCATCGTATGCTGCTTTGATCGCATGCTTCCAAGTACCTCCGATATCTTTTGAGTTTTTTTCGCCTCTTGATTGATAAGGATCTTCCATAGGCAAAGAATATCCAGACAGCAAGTGGCCAACCCACACATTACCTTTCCTAAACAATGTTTTTACAATCAACTGATTAATGTTGTATACTATTGTGTGTGTGTGTGTATCAATAATCATGGAATGATTAATCTTATACTCATATAAAACTACGTATAATTTAACTAACATGTGAGAGTAACTTACAGGACTATGTCCATGTGGCGAGGTACATAATGGCCACCTCCTACACCGAGAAGGACTTTTTTGCTACCTAGCGTACTGGAACATAAAAACGTATAATAAAATTGTCAGGTATGTAGCAGTTTAATAATGATTCATAGTTCTCGTACTCCCCATTACCAAATAGACTTTGAGTTTGAGCTATTATACTTGATTGATTCCACAATACACATAATTTAAGCTTTTATAGGATAACAAGGTTTTGATGGTACCTGTTCCAGTTTCCAACTGGCTCACCTCCTCCTATTCCGAGTCCTTCCCAAACTAACTGCCAAAATGGAAGGAAAAAAAAAAGTTTCAAAGAAAATAGGAATCATGAAGCATTATTGAAATCTTGTAGGAATAGTTTATTTGTATTTTTTCTTTTTGAAGTTAGATATTAAACTTTTAACGTTAGGCTCAAGTTTATACAAACCTAAATGAGCTGAGACAATGCTCGAGCCTAACAAGCTCATAGAATTGTGTTCATTCAAGTCGGTCCAAGACTTAAGCCGTAGGCAGGTGAGACTGCCAAGTCATGAGCTCAAGCCTAAATGGTTTCTGAAATGCTGGGCCTCAACCTAAGATGGTCATGTGTGGCTCAACTTGAAAACAACCCTAATCTTTATTGTTATCTTAATTATTGGAAGTTTTCATTCACAGCTATCTTTATATGGAATGAAGAAAGAATTGTTATAAACTTGAGCAATGCAATGCAGTTCTAATACACCCATAATCTTTTTTGTCATCTTAAAGATTGTTGGTCTTCATTAACAACTATCTTTATAATTAATGTAGGGATGAATATTATAATTTTGAGCAATGCAAGTATACAACTGATCTTAATAATATGTCAAAAAGATGTACTGAACCTGAGCAACAACTTGAGCAGCATCTTGCCTCGTCCAGCATTCAATTGTGCTACCTATACAAAGTTACAAACCAACAGATCATTCACACATGATTGGAACTTGAGATGTAAGTTGGCTTCAGCAATGAGTCATAGCTGAACACCATGAAAATCAGATCAGAAACATTTCAGATGCAAAAACACACACAAACGGGCTGAGCCAGAAAGAGCAAAGACAAGTAAAAGATACACGTGCAATGCAGCAAGATATTCCATGATCTAGAAAAAATATCGCAAGATGAAATAGAAAGCCTGAGATATCTACCTATCTCCACAAACATTGTTGGCTTGTTTGTAACTGGACCGTGATGAGTAGCCTCCAAGGTAATCTACAACAGACCCGTTCCACAATGGTTAGTGCTAAGCATGATTTGGTAAAATATATGAAATGAGTAGTACCATATATTGATCAACAATGTCAAGAAATCTTGTTGCAGATTAGAGTAAGGCTATTTTCCAACAATGCACATAAGATGGCATGAAGTAGGAAATTATTCAAGTGATGGAAAATAAGAAGATAGGATGTTACTACTTTCTTGCTAGAATATGAAATTGAGAGTACCTCAAACTCTGGAACCAAGTTATGAGATTCAGCTAGTTTCCTTAAAAGTATCAACCAAGGTGTCATCCGAGGACTAGGTACCGCAGCCCACCCAGGTTTCCCTCCTTGTGGTGGAACATCTCCTTCTTTCAAATGTGGCACACCTAACCAAATGAATATACACAATTTAAGAACCTTAAATTCCAAAATATATTTTCAGAAAAAACTCCGCTAAGTCGCAAACAGGTCCGAATAGACCATTAGATTAAGGTGATGTCTGGAGTTAAGTTTGAATTTCGATTATCTGCTGATTACTATTCAAGACACATATAGACACTTCTAGTGTTTTGGTATATTAAAGAGGTGTCTGGGATTGCGTTGTCAAAACAGATTTTGCGTTTTTAAAACTACTTTTTGAAAAAACTGTTTTCTATCTAGGAGAACGCAGATAATCACTTTTTTGCCAAACAACTTTTTCCATGATTATGTGCGTTTTGCAAACACGATAATCATAAAATCCCTGCAAAATCCAATCCCAATCACCCTCTAAAAGTGATTGTGCTATATTCAATAATTTGGGGGCTAAATAATTAGTTTAAAGGAAATGATAAATCCTCCTAAAAGAATAGCCTAGAAACCCTTCTAATCATAAGATGATGACATGCGGAGAAAGAGATTTAGTAGAATCTACATGTCATCATCTCGTGGTTTTAGAAGGAATTTTAGGCTAATTTTAGGAGGATTTATCATTTCCCGTAGTTTAATGTAACGGTATCAAAGTGACCCACCAACCAAAACCTATTCTAAACATCACATGATCACGAAACGCAATGCCAAAAAAAAGTTAAAGCCACTTGAACCTCATATAGCATTAACAAGTAAAATCAAGTAATATACCGATCGGATGGATAGTGAGAGCAGGTCGATTCGTAACAGCCGTATGTTTGCTAAGAAAAATAATCTCATGAACAACTTCACCAGTAACATCTTCCCATCTATTATCCAAATCATCTTCCTCAACTATCCCTTTATCATGCTCCAATAATCTCACTTCTCCATTCACCTTACTTCTAATCCCCTGACCAAAAAAACAGGACACATTATTATTCGGGTTTTGCTAATACCAGTCGGTAATATGTATTTCCGCGGTCTATAGCCACGTTGAGCCTCACCACAGTGAACCACGTACGTTGGTTCTGTAGTGGACCACACCGAATCCGGCGTGATGGAGTACCAAGTCACCGTCGTGGTTCCACCATCACAAACACTATAGTAAATATAACATATTATTGACCCCTCTAACATGCTTAGTAAGAATTATTAGTACCTCAAAGGATACGCCAGGGTTCCAATTACCCATGGTGGAAAGAGCTGATGCCGGTCCATATGAGGCTGGATCGGTTGTTGTTGCCACCACTAGCGTCACCATTTTTTATTTTTTATTTTTTTTATGTTAGTTTTGATAATGGAAATTTGGAATGCTGATTGATTTGAGTGTTTGATGAATCTGGTTAGTTTGAGAGTGAAAACTATTGGCGGGGTTTACTTTATTAAGGGGTTTTTTGGACTCGATTATTAACAACAAAAATTAGTCAATTGGGCTTTAGCTTAATTGTCATGGGCAAATTTGATAAAATTGATAGGAAACCATGCTTTATTTTTATAGATCAAGGTTCGATCCATGAGATAAACGGGTTCTACCGATAATTCGTTGTGTTTATGGACGGCGGATTATTAGGTTTCCTCCAGATAACTTTGGGCGCCTAAGAGCTCTGTACGGCTAGATTGGCCAGTCAAGCTTACCTTTCGCCAATGGGTCACTCCGTACAAGAATATTTGAGCTATTCTGTTAGTCGGATGTTAAAAAAAATTAACAACAAAAAATTAAAAGTAACTAAATATGGGCCAATTTATTTTTTAAAAAAAGGTAACTTTTTACCTAAGGTCGCGTTTGTTTCACAGAATTTGATGGAATCTGATGGAATTGGAATTGAATTCCATTCCTTAGTGCGTTTGGTT
>JAOXNX010000001.1:18325179-18336332 GCA_028566075.1 Solidago caesia | reverse complement strand
TTCACCATATCTTATAGATGTTATTGTAAAAACTTAATATGTTTATCTCGCGTATTACGCGGGAAAATAATCTAGTTTTCTTAGTAAATGATGTTGTTTAATTAATATTTAAGTAGCACCGTATTTTTGCCCCAATGTCTAGTAAAACTACATGATCAATATGTTCGTTCTCTTTTAGACAAGAGCACAACTACAAAATCAATCGTACTACACTTTATATTTGAATTCAAGTCTGTAATTAAGCAATGTATAATAACACAATCGCGATAACGTCGTTATATACGAATATTTCAATTTCAATTTCTAAGAGACAGTTTCCCACTTTTATTCATTTTTCTTTCAGTTGAGTATTGACTTTTTTGAGCACAGAAATAATCCTGACCTATATAAACACATTTCCTAAAACATGGATTATATTAAAACATGGATGGGTCCATATTGAACAACCAACCCTTCCACATTAGGAAAGGTTGCCCAACTTATTGTTAAATTTTGTTGATTCTTTTGATAATCTATTTGGGCTCACTTTCCAAAATTAGAAGCTCATCAGTATATCGCTAGCTATCAAAAAGAAACATAAGCAAAAATGCCTAGATCGACAGACAAATTAATTCCAGGACATAATAAGAAATATATTTATTTGGTTGGTACTTTTGTGCCTATACTTGAAGAGGCAAAATGAAGTGCATATCTAATACTTTTCAAAAACAAAAGTGCATATCTAATGGTTATGGATGAGGTTGGATGACTTGCCATTCATATGGCCAATACAAAACAAAACAATCATTGGTGGAATACACACCAAGTCACCAACTACCACCAATTGGATTAATTTATTTAATATACAATAATCGGTTCTATCATCGTACGGATAATTGGAAAACATGTTTCGCAATTAATGGGTTTTTGGTGTGTTGGGAGAAAAAAAAAACTCGTATTTTGATCATTTTTTATTTTGGAAGTTTTAATAATATGTAAAATACTTTTGTTTAGTTTCGTGTATAGTCGTGTACAACTACATTATTAAAATATTAGTTATTCATTGGATTTTTTTATCAACCGGTTGGCTAGTTGGGTAATGTAAAGTACAACAAATAAAATAAGATATTGACCGTTAGATCATGATAAAAATGATGCATAAATATTCATAGAGCACAATTATATATATATGATGCACGAAGATTCACAAAACACAAGTGTATATCTATAGTCTTTTATAAAGCTTTTGACATTGTCATCATTTTTAATAACTAGCTAATCGACCTGGGTTCGATCCGGACATTTTAATTAAAATTTTAAAATCAAAAAATATATTAAAAAAGTGTATGTAATGTTTGCAATTTGATACATTATAGCTTGATATGGAGATAGTGAATCAACTAACACAATAATTTATAAAATAAGAGTAACTACTACTCAGCTATTAACTAAAAAGGCTATTATATAAGAAATAACCTTTTTTTGGTTTCAAGAAAAAATTGGGATTTTTATTAAGCATTTAAGGGTTATTTTTCTTTGAAAATATTACAAAATTTTATGACATCATAATTAAAGAAAAAACCTTTTAGAAAAAAATATGGACTTACCATATTAGATTTTTTCCAAAAATACTTGTTGAAAACAAGTCTTCTTTATTTATTATAAAGATATAGATGTCAAATGAATAAATGCAAAATTAATAAAATGATGATTATTGTGGGTTTAATTTTGTTAATTTTATTCGGTGTAGGAGGGCTTAGTAGAGTGTAAACGAATTCAACATTTGACAAATTGTTCATAATGCGTTCAACTGAAAATCTGTTTATGTTTATGTTCATGTTCATTTATTAAATGAATGGGTCTGAAAACAAAAATTCTTTCATTTAGATAGACGAACGAATATGAACATAACTTAGATATCGTCATTGATGTTAATGAATGTTGGATAATGTATAGTTGAATGTTTTTGTGTTTGTATTCGGATTTATGACATTTAGACTTTCGTTTTTAACCTACTTGAAAGTCATTAGAAACTTATTAAAATCACAATTAAGCATATTTTCATATTTTGAATATTCTATAATGTTAAATTTGCATTGCAATGATTCTAGTGATATGCTTGTTACTTTGTCTTCATCTATACTACTATATAAAACATTAACCCAACCCCCTCCCCTCCCTTTTTTTTTCTTCTTCCAACTTATAGGGTTGAACTATCAAAAATACCACTTTCTTTTATTTATTATTTTAAAATCTCCACTTGATATACCTATAATATCATTAATGAAATTAATATACAACATCTATCCCTTAACTTCTAAAATAACTATATACTACCCTTTTACATCAGTGGTCTTTACATCAATAGCCTACAATACTCCCCGCCGCCACCATCACACCGCCGCTACTACCATTGCCACCACATCACGCGGACATCTGTCTACTATTTGTGTTCATTCATGAACACAAATAAATGAACATGAAAGTAGTTTTCCTAAATGAACAAACACAGACACAGCTTTATATCCAACGATTTGTCACACAAAAAATGTTCCGTGCATTTTCATTTTGCTTTGTTTATAGTCCTAAGTTGAAACACTCTGTTTCTAAAAACATTTTTTTTTATATAATTCATTGTAAATGTTTATTTAAAAATCATAATTAAGTTGAAAATTAAGGAACAAATCTCAGCCACACATTTTCCCTTTCTTCTCCTTTCCTTTCTTCCTTTTTTTTTACCTTGTTTTTTTCATTTTATTTTTATTTTTTTTAAATAAAAACTAATTCTAAAATAAATATATAAAAAAAATATCAAAAGACGGAGCCCATCAGTCCACAGCGGAGCTATGACTGCTAAAGGTGGAACCCGTCAGGTAGATCACCACATCACCAATCACTCGCTATGACATATCACCATTATGATCTATCACCCCATCAGCTACCCCTTGTCTTATTAATATCCTTAAGGGCGGAACCGTACCCTATCATTATCAGAAATTTTTTAATTTTTTTTTGTTATGAATTTTTATTATATAATAACAATAAAAAAAAATGGAAAAAAAACATGGTAAAAAAAATAAAAGAGGAAAAAGAAGAGGAATAAAATGTGTGGCTGAGATTTATTCATTGATTTTTAAATTTTTCTAGTTTTAATTTGATTACAACCCTACAAAAACAAATTTAAATAAATGAAGTTACATTCAACAACTTTAAAATGAAAAATATGTTCTTTTTAGAATGTAGAATATTATATTGTCGGTCTCACTATTCTTCATTCTTATCAGTCATCTTTTGATGATCATACCTGGCTGATGTACACCTGAGATATATACGATAGCATGGTAAACCTAATGGCTTAGTGTGGGCCGTGTGTTTTTCGTGCAAAAATATCAACATACAAGAATAGGTGAAAATAATAGTTGAGATCTCGGTGTTACCGATTTTCAAGCCTTTATCTATACTACTATATAAAAATTATACACCCCATGTTGAAAAGTTACACTATGCGAAATGATCAATATACCCTCTCATTTATTTACATCATTTATCTCTTATCTCTTAACTTTTAAAATACATACACTACCCCCTTTACATCAATTACCTACACAACCCGCTACCGCCGCCGTCACCACCACATCCGCAGCATTGCGCGGATACCACGCTAATAAATATTTATTTTTATAAGATTGGGTAACCCTATTCAAAGGAGTATAGATATATGATATTCAAAGTCAAATGCAATGAAAACGTTCATGATAAGATGCACATTATGTATGTAAAATCTAGTAATATTTTTATTTTACTCGACCCAAAACATACTAGAAAAACAAATTGGGTAAAAAGTATATCGGATACTGGTCAATGCATTAACTCTATATTCTTAAAAGGTTTTATAAATAATGAAACATATAAAGTCGCATTTGTGTAACTAAATGAAAATGGAAACGGACAAAAAGTGCCAAAAATTGCTAAAAGTAGTCAAAACTTTCTAAAAACCGCTAGAAATTTTAACAATCTAGTCGTTATCGTTACTTTGCGCGGATACGGGGCTAGTGTTAAAAATTGGTTCACATGTCACTTTCAATCCTGGTTCCGCCGTTATATAGGCCCCGTTCGTTTATCTGTTTGCATTTTTCTCAAGCAAAGAAACAATAGTTCGAAGGCATTTACATGAATTTGAATTGCATTGATTATGCGAAATAGAATGCTGCATCTTTAGGACGGTAGATGGCATTAGACAAAGTTTTCGACATGAATGACAATAGACAAATGTCAAGCGTTTTTAAGTGACTAAACTTACTGAACCTTTCTGCCTGGCTTATCATTGCAAACTAACCATCGATCTTTACAAAAAAGATATATTTAGCAAAACTGAAAGATTTTTCGTTGGTCAATTTCTTCTCATCTTTTTATAAACAACCATTATGTTTTCCATTAAAACTATTGTTGCAGGTTTACAAATTGAGCTTATATTTTATACGACTATAGCGGTGGGTCTTAGGATGTAGGCGAGCGAAAATTTTAACAAACTACTTGGGCTTGTTTAGATTTAGTTCGAGCAAAATGAAAGTCAAGCTCGAACAAAAAAAACTAAAGCTCTTGGTATCACTTGAAAGCTTGTTTAGTTATTCAAGTCAAACAAGTTTGTTTATTCATTTTAAAAGTGAGTTTACTGGGCTTTTGAGTTCTAAAAGAGGTTACTTAAGATCGTAAACGAAATAATACAAGCTCGAGTTGAGCTATGAGACAAGTTTCTTGAGCTCAAGCTCATTAACGAATAACATGAGCTTACTAGCTAATTAAATATTGTTTAAACTTTAAAGTGCATAAACAATCATGGAGTTCAGACGATTATAGAATATTCAAGCTCAAATATAATTTTGGAAGGTTATTCAAGCTCAAGTCGAGCCCAAAAATACTGTTACTCGACTCGTCTTACATCACTACTGTTGCGTCAATATTAAAGGATAAAACTGATGTGAAAAAATAATTAAGAAAGACACAACAGCAAGGACATGAAACTAGACATTAACTGGGTTTAGTTTCTTATCAAAATGGATACTTATACAATCTGAAGATGCATATATTGGCAATCTTAGTTTTGCACAGACTAGAATGCCATGATTGTATCTTTGCACTCATTGATGGAGACAACTCTAAGAATAATCCTTCAACATCCCTCCACATTGAATCCTTGAGCCAAGACAGATCCTAAAACAGGGCCATCACATCTCTGTCACTGGCCCTCCATCTGAGTCACGATAGTGTCCATCTAGCAGCACCTGCAAGTATGTATGTCACAAGGTATGGTGCTGAAGCTGCACCCTCTTAATGGGTTTTGCTAACATGTGTCTACAAGGCATGTACAAACGTGCAGTTAACAAACTCAATGTGTTTTAAAATATATGAAGACATGCATTTAATACTCATTCAATTCAATCAATCGAATATTTATCTTTTTAGTAAGAACAATGAAATGCAAACTTATAAATTTTTGGAAACATCGAATTCATTAAATGCACGTATATGGCGTCGGGGATATTCCACATTAATGAGCTAGTAATTCCTAATTGAAATGTTTTCTCTAATAAAGATGTATACCTATATAGAAAGCAAAAGATTTAGCATTTTTTTCACCAAAATAGAACTCGCATTTGGAAAAACTACCTGTTCAAGAGATTTCTTCGGCATTTAAACACTCAAAAATTAAACAAACTCAAATAGCCAACAGAATTTTATTGTTTTAAAACCGTGAAACACCAATATCAATTTTAAAGGTTTTTACTATACCTAATTTTGATAAACTGTTCGTTTCCACGAAAAAGTAAACATCCGCCACGAAGACAGAAGCATAGTAAATGAGGCCTTACAAAGAAAACATCATTAACAATGAATGCTGCATTATCATTCAAAAACGCTACAAAAATTACAAGTGACAGTTATTTTTTAGGTATTACACATTTACACCTACTTGGAGCAGTCATTTGAGGACTTCTTGCCTGATCTTTGGATGGACCAGTCAATAAAGCTCTTTCTGTTGAAATGTAACCTAAAAAACTTGCTTGATTTTCTTATAACTTGTAAAACTAAATATGATGTAAGGCCTGATAAAATTTTAGTGAAATCGTGTAAATACCTCAAGTGAGGCGATTTTAGAGGTGGCACTTGTGCAACTATCCTGCAAAGAGTTTGTCGTGTGGCTCTCAGTTGGTGCTTCGCTGGTTTTAATAATAGCTTTCTTCTGCTCCAGCAACTCATGTAATCTGGACATAGAGTTATGTGATGATGTGGCATCCATGTCTGCTATACTATCCTGCAACGATTTCATGTATCATAAATTCAAGTATAATTTTTAGGTGTTACAAATTTCAATGACCCCCCCCCCCCAAAAAAAAAAAAAACACACCCCCACACAAAAAAAACTATGAGGCATGTAAAAAGTGATTAAGCTTTAAACGAGACAAAGAGTTGAAAACGTGTAAAAGCACAAGTTATTTGATACGTTCACATATAAATCATCAAAACATTGCACATATGAACTAATCCATTCATATGTTAAATTAAATGGGTAACTTTGTGGATTTTTTTCCCCAAAAATTCTCATTTGAACATCCATTACTTTCATCTGTATATGTACTTATATACATAGAACATAACAATTCTCTACGATGCAGATGTTCACTAGAGACATGGGCGAGATATGTAACCACTCCAATTTATTATGCTAGCAGCTAGCTATTTGCCACAATTATGATGGTGTAGATACCTTGTGGAGGATAACTTTGAAGGAAGTATTTCGAGAACTGCCAATCAAGTAGTCTATGACTTCAGTAGACATAACTATCTTTTTGTTTGGATTCTTGAACCAATATATACATTTTGGATAAACCTTTAAATACTTTAAATTAGCGAACGGAGAGGGTTGATTTGAGATTAGTTCCACAAATGAAGAAAGAAGCTGCAGAAAAGTTCACACAAGAAAATTATATTAAGATAACATAAACATGATACAAACTTCATAATTATGTCTTAGATATTTAGATATACCGGAAGTACTTCCACAAGGTATCTACACCATCATAATTGTGGCAAATAGCTAGCTACTAGCATAGCAGAAGAAAAATAGTTACAGTTTCTCTAGAATGCACATCTAGTAAAATTAAGTAAGTAACACCCAATGTCGTCTTCCACGGGATTTGGGTCCCAATACCGTCTTCAACGGTGTATGGGGGAGGTTAAGATGTAGACAACCTTACCCATACCTAAGGTAGAGAGGCTGCTTCCAGTTTCTAACAAAGGTAGAAAAGAACCTCAAGCCTTGCCGGGCATGAGGATTGAACCCTCCTCCAGAGGCAAGAGCTCCAACCACTTGATCCAACCCGGTTGGTTTAGAATGAAAGTCTAGTATCAAAGCATATTTATGTATCTAGTTTAAGCACCACTATAAAGTTTCATTGCAAAAATATAGAAAACCTGAACATACCATGAGTGCATATATACATATTTCAAAATGAATGGGAACAAACATGTGTTTTCTATACTAAAGAGAAAGAATCTCCGGTCTTCAGCTTAACTAGAAAAAGATAAATCCTCTTCTCAATTAAAAAATAAAAATAAAATTCAAATTCCATTTTTCTATTGAGATCACTTTCAATGTTATTGCAAGCGTAATAATTTGTATTCATTTTAAGAAACTTAAATAAAGAGCATTTGAAAATGCTCCCACAATACTTATAAACATAAACTTCTACAATTGTGTGCCTCAATAAGCATGCCTCAATAAGCAGCCGCTAGTTAATAACTTAATATGGTCGATAAAATGGTAACTACCATGTCATTAAAATATAACCGTTTAAGAAAGCTTGTTTTGTTCTATCCTTTTTATTACTGGAGTAACTTTTTTTATTTTTTGGATAGGTTATCCTTTTTATTATTATCATCAACTGAGTTACAAGAGTATTTACATTGTTCAGATAGAAATCTTCGAAAGATGCATATTATAAACATTAGGAACCAAAAGCAACATACCTGGATGATTTCCAAGTTAAGTGTAAGATATTTGACATTGTGGAGCTGTCGAAGTTGACCAAGAATGAAAGGAGCACATGCATCCTCTGGACCACGTATACATATATGTGCCTCCTCCAAAGAATGAAAGCCATCTTTCAAGAAGAACGAAGAACTATTTCCTTTAAAAATAAAAGAAGCAAGGGCGGGTGCAGAAATCCGGTAATAATGAATAATGGAACCTATAATCGTGAGATTCTTGAGTTGAGGTGCATCCAAAAAAATAACACCACAAATACAGTCTACACCTACAAGTGTCACATTAGTGAGATTAGGATGACAAATACTTAAACCATCTGATTCCCACACTTCACAATTATGCAAGGTAAGATTATTCAAGTTTGGACATTTAGAAAAGATATGAACGTCAGTATCAATGGTGCGATCAAACAATGTGAAATTTTCAAGATGTAATGTAGTTAAAGCTGGGAGCTCCCAAGTTGATGCGAGGTTAATGAACCGATAATAAGTGGGTCCAGTCAAAGTGAGATGTTTGAGAGACTGGGAATTAAATAGAGAAAGAGGGAATTTGATTTCCTTCCCAAGCAAGAAATTAACAATCAATTGTTGGACATTGTGGGAGAACGCATAGTCCATAATCTGTTTGACAAACCCCTCGCTGACCTTTCCACAAAACCGGAGTTGGACTGAATACACTTGTATTTGATTATTGAGTCTAGACAAAACATTGGTTACAAAATTGGAGAACTTGGACAAAGTATCGAAATTGTCAGCTAAAAAATTCAGATACGGCATTGTAGTCCAAATAAACCTCCATCTGGATGACAAAACACTGGTTTTGACAACATGTTTAATGCTAACAGAAGAGAGGATTTTGTGGATAAGATCATCTGATAAGTTGCTTAGTCTATCTTTTTCCAGGTTCATTCTCATTCTGCTGCATCCAGGATCCATCCTCTTAGATTTTTCTTTCTTATTTTCTCTCTAAAAAGCTGCAATATATATATATATATATATATATATATATATATATATATATGAAAGAATCAAATATAAACTAATAAACCATAACCATTCACATAAATGCCTAATGGGGAAAACATATATGCTTATGCCCCTAATGGGGAAAACATATATGCTGCTCCTCCCCCTCACATTCATTTCATCACATGTTGAATTTATAAAAAAAATTTTAAAAACTGTGAGGAGGGAAGCATGTAATAGGCTGCGTCTAGCAGCATATATGTTATGCCCCTAAACTGATTTTGTAGAGCTATAACATAATACTTTTTATTACTTACAATTTCTTACGGGAATATACAATATAAGTAGTTATGGCTTATTGCATATTCTGAACTGCGTTAGCATTGTGTTTTACCTTATTTTAGGCCAAAGAAGCACTTCTACTAAGTAGCTAAATTTGTGCTAATTTTATATGCTATAAGCACTCACAAATAAGCAAAACCAAACACCCAAATTTCAATTAAATAATATATACACACACAGTATCAGTCGGTAACCCTAAAATCAGATAATCAGTATTAAAAAAAGACCGTAATTCCATTAATCAGCAATCGACACTCACCTTTTTTCGCCGGCAGACGGAAGGAAGGAAGGACGAAAACCGATAATCAGTGAAAAACTGATAGGGGGTTATTAATCAAAACTAGAAGCGTGAATGTGTTTGAATTGTTTTAGAAGGGGGTTATAACTTTGGGTAAATTACACTTTTTAATCATTAAACTTAAAAATATCAAAAAAAACCTCGGATTATGCTTTTTTGTAATTTTTGTCCTTGGTGCCAACGGCATTAACAATTTGCGGTAAGTCTTTTGACATTTTTCGCAAGTGTAAGTTGTAGTTTTGGTCCTTCAAGTTGTCAAGTTTTACACTTTTCATCCCTTGAATTTTAAAATAATCCTTTTATGAAATTTTTAACATTTTTGTTTATAAATTTCTTTTCTTTCTTTTTTATAGTTTAATTTTAAAAATAACCCATATAGTTTGTATCATTTCAAAAGTTAATTTTATCATATCTCAAGAAAAAGAAAAACTTTTATTTTATGATTTTTATTTTCTTATAGTTTATTTTTAATTTATATGTTAAACTTTTTGATATTATCAGATAACACAAACAATCAATCCCAAATCCTGATCCCATGACAAGTCTCATCCCGATTCTGATACCAAAAATTGGTACCGAATCCCATTCGGGATCGAGACCGGTATTCGATAGTTTGCGGGATTTTCTCAATATCATCCCAGTCCTCTACCAATATCACCTTATATGAGACCGGTCTCATGCTCATCCATAATATGGGTAGTAGCAAATCAAATTTATTTAATAAAAGTGATATTAGAAGTAGTTTCATCTTCTCGTAAATTCACATATCTGTCTTACAATAAATGTTTAATAGTTATAAGACGTATAAGTTAAGTAGTTAAAATGTTAAAATGTTAAATAAGTATGTGACAAAAAAAAAAGCTTTCAATGAATATACAACTAACTTTTAAATGTGAATAGTTTAAAAAAATTGGTTGCTTGAATTTTCTCATACCACAAAATAAAAATAACATACAAATTAATATAAACTATAAAAAAAACAAAGAAAAAAATTTTATATAAAAAAAATTGTTAAAAAAGTCGTAAAAGAATTATTTTTTATTTGAAGTATGAAAAGTACAAAACTTGAAAATTTGGGGGACCAAAACTACAATTTACACTTACGAAAAATGCCAAAAGACTTTCTTACCTTCACGTGAAACACACGTGAGGGGACTTAACCACAAAATTGTTAACGTCGTTGACACCAAGTACGAAAATTGCAACAAAAAAAAAGAAGCATAGTTTGAGGGGGTTTTTTGGTCATATTAGTTAAGAAATCAATAAACTAATTAGTGTTACTACATGTTTTAAACATTTAGTTGACATGGTTATTTGGTCATGATTTTAATTGCATACCTCATCTGAATATAACTTATGTCTATGAGATTGAGGGTTTTTGTATTTAAAGTTAAATATATATATATATAGTAAAAAGTTAAATCGAGAACCAAAAAAATGTCAAAAACTACGAGAACTTTATTCTATTAATATGTATGGGGATAATATTGTAATTTTATGATTTTATCAAATCAATTAATTA
>JAOXNX010000001.1:18310109-18325079 GCA_028566075.1 Solidago caesia | reverse complement strand
GTAGATAGCTTTAAAGTCATTATGTAATCAGGTTTAAGAAATTTGTAGTTGAAGGCTTCTGTACTAAGTACTAACCCGTATGAGGTTTAACTATTAAAACATCATTATTCATTAATTGCCATATCTAGAGTTATCAAACACTAAATTTATTAAAAAGTCCTCCAAAGCCGCAACCTATATCTGCAAAATTCTATCTTTTTGGAATTGGATTGAAAATAAGATGATGGGAAAAAGTGAGGGTAGTGAAGGGAGTAGTCTACATGATGAGGGGAAACCGGGACTGGGAAATGGGAATCACTTAACGGGTTGCTATGAGCACGAGCTCTGTAGAAGCATTTTCGAGGAAGACGAGTGGTTTTGCTGATGCAGGGGTTTGATTCTTCCCTTGATCGATGCTGTCTTTTCCTCCAGCTGCATATCAGAATTCTGCAATGATGTTATGAATCATAGAAAACTATTAACTAACAGAAAGTACGATCAATATTTTTAGGCCAAAAAATATAAACATCGGGTGACCATATGTTTTGAAGAACCAATTGTATTATCATCAAGCTGAAGAACTTATGCAACTTTTTCAACTGCAAAAAATATAAACATCGGGTGACCATATTATATAGAGGCTGATATAAAGAGTTATTTTGGGCCGTTCAAAAAAAAATAAAGAGTTATTTTGGGTACCACTAACAGCAAAAATTGGACCCTCATTAAGCGTAAGGCTCGACTCCATTAAGGATTTAGATTGAAGAAAATTAGGTGTCAAGACTTTTCTTTTTGGGTAACATTCAAGCTAACATTCAAGGCTGATGTTGACTCCATCAACAAAAATACTCTTAATAATAATAATTATAGTATTTGATTCTTAAATATACAAAAAAATAAAATTTAATAATACTTCTCATTGTGAATGTTTAGTCCAAATCATTTAACTTCTCGTACTGTGGTAGAAATAATTTCATTTATAATGACTAGATTCCTAATTAAATAATCAAATGAACCTACATAACCTATGTGTTAGAAAATATGATATCCTAATCTTTTTGGTGCTTCATGCTTGGCTGGGGTATTAGAGGGCAAGGAATTTGAATTCGTTTCCTAAATCTAAACAGAGTGGGGCGTTATGCCCTGTCGGAACGCCTCCAAGACCCCAGAACGCCGCCCACACTGCCCCGTGGGGCGTTCCAAGGCTGTTTGACCGGGTCTATGGCTCTTTCACGACGCCTTCTTTTTGCTTAATTTTTTGAGCCAACGGCTCTAATTAGTCCCAATGGCTAATTTTTTTTTTTGACCCAATTTTTTTTTTTTTTATTCCTTTCCTTCTTCACACTATATATACTACATCCCCAAAAGTAATTTTTCACTCTATTTCTAAACAAACACATATATACAAAACACACATATATACTATAAACTAAACCACACACATACTAATATGGATCCGACCGATTCTTCGTCATCATCGTCCTCTTTTGATTCTACGCCGTCGAGAGTGCGGTTGCTTTAACCATTAATCTAGTCGCGCAAGAAGAGGGGGGAGATGATGACGGACCGCGGTTTAGAAGAAGGGTAGTACTTGTACGTCGTCCTGTAAAGGCGCATGAAAGATTGATGCGTGACTACTTTGCGGACAAACCGACTTACAATGAGAGACAATTTAGGCGACGCTTTCGTATGCAAAATGGTTTATTTTTTAGGATAACCGCCGACTTGGAGAGGGAGTATCTATATTTTCAACAAAGATACGACGCCGCCGGAAAGTTAGGTTTCACCGCGCTTCAAAAGTGTACGGCCGCAATTCGACAACTAGCATACGGCGTGGCGAGTGACTTTCTTGACGAGTACTTGCAAATGGCGGAGAGAACCTCACGGGAGGCATTGGGCCATTTTTGTAGAGGTATTTTTCTAAAAATTAATTTATGTATTTTTTACTATTAATATATTTTTTAGTTTATGTATTGTTATATTAGTTTTAGAATATATTGTTAGTTTAGTTTTTAGAATATGTTGTTATATTAGTTTTAGGATATATTGTTAGTTTAGTTTTTAGAATATATTGTTAGTTTAGTACGTTTTTAGAATATAATGTTGGTTTAGTTGATACATTTTTATATTTATATATATTTTTTCGGTATAGTTGAATTGTATGGACCTACCTACCTACGAAGACCAACTTGGAGTGATCTCCAACGTATATATGACGTGCATGAACAAGTTCATGGTTTTCCCGTATGATTGGTAGTATCGATTGCATGCATTCGCCTTGGGAGACATGTCCCACGACGTGGCGAGGTACTCACACACGTGGTGATGTAGGTAGACCGTCTTTAATACGTTAGGCGGTTGCTTCATATGATTTATGGATTTGGAATACGTATTTTGGACAGCAGGGGTCACATAATAACATTAACGTGTTCGAATCATTGCCTGTTCTTGAAGAAATTATATCGGGTTTGGAGCCCACAGGTATATATATATTTTTACTTATATGTTTATCTTTTACTTATATGTTTATTTTTTGCTTATATGTTTATTTTTTAAAATATATGTTTATTTTTTACTTATATGTTTATTTTTTACTTGTAGCTTCGTTTTATGTAAACGGAAACTTTTATCAAAGGGGCGACTATTTGGGCGACGACATCTATCCAGAGTATGCAATGTTCGTGAAGACTTTTACCGACCCGGTTGATGAAAACAGAAAACATTTTAAGAAAAAGCAAGAGTCGGCATGAAAGGGTATCGAGAGGGCATTAGGTGTTTTAAAAAAGCGATGGAAAGTTATTAATTATCCGGGACGATATTGGGACAAAGACAGAATGCAAGACGTGTTATATACTTGTATCATTTTGCATAACATGATTTTGGAGGACGAAGATAAGACTATTTGTCAAGACTACAACCCGGAAGACCCTACTCTACAACCGACTTATTGGCATCAACAAACTCCAATGGAACAACGACTTCAAAATCTTCATGCCGTCAAAAGCCGGGAAACGCACAACATGCTGACAGTGGATTTGGTTGACCATTTATGGTCAAACACACCACACGACTTTGACCCCGATGACGAACAACTCGCAGACCTCGGGCAATATGTTAGTGACGACGACGCTTAGTTTGGTCTTTTTATTTTTAATTATTTAGTATTATGTTGGGACTTTTATTTAGAAATTATGTATGACTTTTATTTTGTATTATGTATAATATATGTTTTATGTGTTATTTACTTTTATTAAGTTTTTAAAAAATTTTAGTAAACAAAAAAAAAAAGAAGTCAAACACAATAAATATAAAATAGAAAAAGAGGGGCATCCATCAGGAGCCCTCACTCCAAGAAAAATGAGGGGGTATCTCCTTTACTGACCGGACGCTACATGTCAGGAGATGCCCCCATGAGGGCTTCCATCAGGAGCCCTCACTCCTAATAGTCTTAATGTTATCTTATACCAATATAAGATTGAGTTTAGACTTTGCGCACAACAATAATGTGATGAGTGTGAGAATATATATGTGTATCCATATTGACTATATTATTGAAAAATAATTATTACCATGTGGCGTTTATCAATCTTTTGTCACAAATTTTCTTTGGTTTCAAGGATTGTAGATTTGTAGTTATTTAATATTCATTTTTCATAGTTTTATTTGCTAGAATTATGATATATGTTTATTTGATACTAAGATATTATTATTAATTAATTAGGGATGTGTAAACATTTTGGCATTTTGAAACATCCTACAAATGACGTTTAAACAGGAAAATGTTAAAACTACAGTATAATTATTGATTTGATATTGGCTCTAAAAAAAAAGTTGTAGTGAGATGATTTTTGGGGTTATTTATTTTCTACTTATCTGCTTATTGTCGAGATTTTTAAGCAGACAAATAATAACAAATACTTTTTCAAAAACGGTTTATCTGTCTTTTTTTTTTAATAATAGAAGTAACAACTTTTTATAAACAGTTAGATATCTATCTGTTATTTTTAAGAAAAAAAACCATTTAAAAAAAAACAATCCAACATGTGCAAAAGACAAAAGGGCCCACGGTAACCGCAAAGACATGCACATATGAGGCCGCACCCAATATTTGACCCCCCATTACCTCTGCCTCACACAATGCGAGACTCTAAATTTCACGCTTACTAATTTAATTCTATACTTAGGGTGCAAGGAGTGGCCTTCGGGTTGGCGTGCGGGCTTGAGGGCTGAGACTGGAACACCGGCGCCGCTGAAGCGGGCTAGGTGCGCGGGTAGGGGGAGCGGGCTCTGAGCTTGCTGCGGGGTGGAGGAAGGTGGAGGAAAAAGGTGAAAACTAATGATTTGATTGGGTAATATTTAAAAAGGGTGTTGGGAGGGTTAGAGGGTTGAAATGAGGTGGAGGAATTTGATTGGGTAATTTTGGGAGGGTTGGAGGGTTGAAGCGTTTCCACTCCTTCCCCCCCTTACAAACACTTCTATTCGACTTTATATAGTTTTGTTCATTTTTTCTTCTTTAGTTTTCTTGTGATTTAGATATTGGTAACATGTGTTATGTGTATTATGTAATGTATATTCATATGACATTAACAAAAGTATGATAAAATCGTTTCCACCCATATTCATAAGTCAAATAAGATTTCGTTTTAAAATACATGATAGAATGAATATCCTATAAGTTTATATTTTTGTTTGGAGTATGTTCAACTTTAATTGTAGGATATGAATTTAGACTCAGCACAATCACATTTGATTGTTAATAAGTAATCACACACTATTGAAACATTCACTAACCCAAGTGAAAAAAATGTAGTTATGAACTTATGATCATTTGTTATTCTGGTAGCCTAGGTAAACACCAACCTCTAATCATAGCAAATAAAAATAAAAATGTGTACATTTAAATACATGTCAAGTTGTAATCACAAGTAAATAAATATATATAACTTTAATCATATATGAATTAATATCAATCAATCAATAATCATATATAAATTTTAAACTTCAAACTATAATCACATTGTGATCTTATAATGCAAAACTTTTCAATAAATTATCCGTAGGCGATGCATGGACATAATTACCCTCGTTGAGGAAAAGAAGAATCCATTTTAATGGTTCGATTTATATATAAATCGTTTTTGAAATATTTATTTTTTTTAAATAAATTGGAGGAAAGCAGTTCATATATTATTGTTTTGGGCAAAAATTACTTAAGACAATCAACATAGAAGACTTAAGATGAATTAAGTGACCAAACTTTCGTTCGTGAGGTAGTGTGCTTTAATATCTTGAAATTAAGTAATGCTTTGATGTAAATAACTTTGCAAAAATGTGTAAAAATAATGTAAACACATAATTACGACAAGTAACGTTTAAAACTAAAGATAATTTGCGTAAATGTAAAGATCTACTTGTAAAAGTGAGTGTAAAGTAAAGATAATGCTATATAAAGACGGTTAAACGTAAGCAAATGTAAAGTAAATGCAAACAACACAACGATATACGAGGAAAGCTCTTGAACCTTTATGGTTCGTCGGCATAAAACCTCGGGAGGAAGCAACAGCTCCTGCCTTGTTTGTTTATTATTATAAGATTAAGATATTACAAGCTAAGATCGCTCATGATCGATTCTAAGTGCTTTTGAGAAAGTGTTAAAGTGTTTGAGAAGTGAGATGAGAGCAGAGAGTGAGTGATGAGTGTTGAGAGTAAGATTGAATGAAATTAGATGCCTAATATCGATCATAAGCCTCGTTTATATAGTGCTAAATGTCTAACTAAGTTTCCGAAAAATCTGGGATACGTCGGGTCTTGGTGAACACGCCTTGGACCTGGCTTAGTAAACGTTGAGTCCTTTTCTTTGTGTGCTGAAAATAGTCCATGCTCCGTTTACTCAGCTAGACCAAGTAAATGACCGTTTAGGCTCGATTCTCCATGTGTGGAATATCACTTGACTCCGATATTATAGCTTGAACGCGTCTTCGTTGATATCTTGTTAAGTTAAACAAGAGAAAATAGGCTTCATAGCTGTTAGTAGCCACTGAAGTGCATACTTCATACTGTTATCCAAGATCCTGCAAAGACTTAAGATCTTGAGAGTTGTTAGTTCAAGATAATGAAATGCAGATAAGTATTAATGTGTAAATAAGATCTTCGGTAGTTAAGATCATAGACCAATAAATTTTTTAACTTATTTCTTATCTTAACTAGGTATGTTCTATAAAATCATACGGAGTAATAAATCAAACAAAAATGTTGCCAAATGTTCATCATACAAGACCAAGATACGTGCTATATGTTTGGACTTGTCGTTCAATTCGGGTTGTAATTAGGTAATTGTTCCCTACCATTTTCAATTTTTGTTTTTTTTTTCCTGAAAATTTTTAAGATGAAATGAAAAAACGTGGTTGACAGTGTTTACCTTATTAACTTATACCGGTGAGTTTATACATTTCTTTAGATGAGATGAAAAAACGTGTTTGATACCTTATTACCAGACTAGTTAGTTTATAGAAGATTCCGTGATGGTAGTTTAGTTGTGGAAGACATACAATATAAAAATTAAGGTCATGTGTTCGAATCTCACCTGATGTCTCTTTATTTATAGTGTGACGTGATTTAACTTTTCTCATATTAGCTATAAAACCGATTAATAATTGTCAGATAATGATTTGGTTATCCATAGTTAGTTAGATTAATTTTTTTTTTATTGGAACTGCACAATATATATTGTTCTTGTCTATTTTACAAAAACAATTATTGTAAACGTATTTTTAATTTGAACTTTGTTGATCATATGATGTGTTACATAAATGAAATTATTGGACTACACTAAGGGGTGTTTGGCATTGCGTTTTCAAATTAAATTTTACAGTTTTCAAAACTGCGTTTTGAAAAAATATGTTTTTACCTGCTTTTTCAAAACTCCATTTTCTCTATGCAAACACAAATAATCACTTTTCAAGCCAAACACTTTTTCTAATTATTTGTATTTTGCAAACACAAAAATCAAATAATCTCTTTAAAACGTAATTTCAAATACCGCTAAATATAAAGTGCAAGCAAACTTGTTGATGTTTGTATAGTGCAAGTAAGATGGAGTTGTCGTTCCTTAAAGGAACAAATTGCACACAAAAAACATCGTTTGAGTTAATATTTATTCTATTGTTGGTTGATTTGAAAACAATAAGGTCGTGTTTGTTTCACAGATTCTATGAAATTTACAACATAGATATCTCAACTCCTAAAATAACTACACTACTTCCTTTTACATCAATTACCTATAAATAATAACCACACCAGCGCCGCCGCCGCATTGCGCGGTTACTCTTCTATTTATTTATAAAGTATATATGACAATGAAAATAAATTTATTTAGTTGATTTTGTAATTAAAAGGATTCATTCGAGATCGAATCCATCCGGCCTAATAACCTTAATTTTCTTAAGAGCTATGCTTTTACTTACCAACTAAAATCACGCTAAGATCATTTATCAATTCTCCAACTGGTTGATTAGACCAATGTAGAGACTATATTCAACACATGATTAAAACCATGTCAAGCACTATATATTATAGAATCGTATTTTTATTCGAAAACCATGATTAAACTAATATTCAACACATATGACCCAATTTGTCGATAGTAAACTTAACGAATGCAACAAGTAGATTATGAAGAGCATAAACCATAATGTAAAAACATCTTATTTCCAATTGTGGAGTTGTTGATACAAAAATAATTAAGTACGTCAAAATATATACATCTTATTTAAAATAGACATGTTCTATAAAATCATAACAGATTAAAAAAAAAAAATGTCACCAATTGTTCATCTTATAAGACCATGGATGGTACGCTCTATATGTATAGACTTGTCGTTCATTTGGGTTATAATTAGGTAATTGTTCCCTACGTACCGTTTTCAATTTGTGCCTTAATTTGGAGAATACTTACTAATTAAGATGAGATTAAAAAACGTGTTTTGAAGGTGTTTACCTTGTTGCCAAATGCTAGTTAGTTTATAGATGTTTTTTAATGGAACCGGAAGGTATGTATTTTGTCTTATTTATAAAACAAAGATTGTAAACGTACTTTTGGTTTGAATTTTATTGACCACATGATGAGTGCATAAAATTGTGTTGCATATAAAATAGAGTAAATTTCATTAGGTGCCCCTGTGGTTATCGTTATTCGCATTTTCGCCCTCGTGGTTTATTTATTTCATTACATACCCCTGTGATTGTCATTTTTTTTCATCAGATGCCCTTGAGGGGTATGTAATGATACAAATAAATGACAACCACAGGGGTATGTAATGACACAAAAGGGTGTCTGGTGAAAAAAAATTACAATCACAGGGGTATGTAATGAAATAAATGAACCACGAGGGCGAAGATACGAATAACGACAACCACATGGGCACCTAATGAAATTTACTCTATAAAATAAATGTGTCACCAAAAATGATAATAAGTTAATAACCTATCATATACAATAAGTTTCATCTTGTTAACCACATCCTTTAGATCTATATATATATATATATATATATATATATATATATATATATATAGTTGGCAAATTCTTTCAAAACTTTGTTATCAAACTAACTCAAATGAGTCAAAACTATCAATATGCTTGCTATTAACCAAAAAGTTGTGAATTCAAATATCATAGTATACAAATATATAAATTATTATATGTTGTGTTGATACCTATCTTTCAAAAGAAAAAAAAACTATTCATTGAAGAGGAATGTTAGGTTTACAAACAAAATGATGTGGCAAATTAGATGAACCAATTACATGTAAAGTCTTTCTCTTTTGTCATTCTCTCTCTTTATGTCATTAGTGACATATCAGTTTGTAGAAATTTGTTTGTAAACCTAACATTTTTATTAATTAAAAGATAAATTTTACTGAATATTAAATACCAAACTTTATAGAAAAATAAACTTTGCTAACAATTAATCTTTTTGTTTTCTAACAAATGTATATATAAAAATAAGAAAACAAATATAACAAAACATTTAACCACCACAATGGTGGCATGGTGGCTGGATCATGCGATCTTACATGAAATGTTGTTTTCAAATCTTTAAGTAAACATTTTGAAGATAAGGCAAAAAGAAAGAAAAAAAAAATTCAAAAATGTTCACGAAATACTTCGGTTAAAACGCATATAAGCCTGAATCAAAGATTTGTTTTTCTCATATAAGGCACACGGAAAAAAACCTTATTTATTGTTAAATTAATAAACCGTTTGATTAAACTCATTATTAAAAGAATATTGCTCGTGATATCAATCCTTGCTTATTAAGGTTGATCTATCATTTTTATCAAAAATTTCAAGTACTTTTGACAGACAGTTTATGAAGTACTAAAGTCTTCCTCTCTCCACACGCTTTGGAGATTATTACAGCCATTTACCTAACCACGTTCTGTGGTACTACAAAGTAAAACTAATGTCTACTTAGCGCAAATTAGCAATTCCCCAATACATCCACTATCATGCGCATAGTGACGTTAAAATGCGCCCGCCCCTCCCTTTTTAAAGTAACCTTGTAGGCCTGAATTTTTAAAATCAGCCAGTTGTATTTGCGTTTAGCACGTTCATGTTCATGTGTTTATAGAAACCAACACAAAGTTACTACTAATTTACATCCTTTTTAAGAAACACACACAAACACAGAGAAAATACTTACAAACCAAGAAAACAAGAGTGACCCAGATCAAAAATTTTCAAGATTCTCAATGGGTATGTTTTATCTCTCTATCTTTTATGTGTTATTTTGTGTGTGTGGGTGTGTGCATCATTTCACCTCAGTTAAAAAGTTGTTTTTATGTAACTTTTAATGATATCCAATCCCGTCATTGTGAAGTTTAGGAGTGAAGTTGGACGTTACACTTACCCGAGGGTAGAGAGATGTAACTTGAATAGTTAAATAAGTGAAATTAATCTAGCGATGAACAGTATGAAAATGGGGCTATATATAAAAGTTTATTCCATCTTGCAAATTTATTTTTTGCAAGGTGTGTTAGAAACTAATATATTTTTTTTGATGTAACTTGAATTCTTGATCATTTATTTTAATTTTGCCTTTTTTTTTGTTTGTTTTTTCATATTTATCTATACAGAAACCATTAGTAGGACTTATTCTCGAAACATGGAAGAAGAATATGAGAAATTTATTCGTCGAATGAACCCACCTCGAGTTGTTATCGACAACGAATCCTGTAAAAGTGCTACCATCATTCAGGTATATCCACTACACAGCTCATTTTTTCTGACTTGCGAGCTTATCAACTTAACTGAACAATAATATCAAGTTCATAAGTTGATAAAAATGAGCTTATTGGCTTTTCAAAATTTCAATAAATACATAAAATAAGCGATAAGCCAAACAACCCATTGGTAAATGACTAAATGAAAATTTTGTCTAAATTGGACTGCTGTTGAACTGGGTTTCTTGTCACCTAACTTTTCATGATTTGGGTTGTTTTTTTTTAGTTTTTTCTTTTATTGTTCATATGTAACTAATTAGTTAATGTAACAAACATTTATTAAAAATAGGTAGACAGTGCTAACAAACATGGCATACTTTTGGAAGTTGTCCAAGTGCTCACTGATCTCAACTTCAATGTTACAAAAGCTTATATCAGTTCTGATGGAGGCTGGTTCATGGATGGTAATGACCCTCTCATGTATATATACAAAATTTTAATTTGTTTAGTGATCGATAAAATATTGAAAGATGATGTTATTTTGGGACAGTATTCAATGTGACTGATCCAGAAGGGAACAAAATAACAGATGAAGAAATCTTGAATTACATTCAAAAGGTAAAGATTCTTTTCCTATGTTTGATTCACAAAAGGTTTTATCCTAAATGTCTTGTCTATGCTATGTATAGTTGTACAACACAAGTCCTATATGCATGTTCCAAAAAAGTAATAACCAATATAATATGACATTTTGTGCTGTTTAAAAATAAATAAAATAAAAAATAAATAAAATATGACATTTTGTGTTTGGTCTCAGGTTCTTGGGTCCGAAACTAGCTTCACAACATCTATGAAGTCCATTGGGGTCACATCCTCAACGGACCGAACGGTTATTGAGTTATTAGGAACCGACAGACCCGGGTTACTATCCGAGGTGTCCGCGGTTCTTACACATTTAAAATGTAACGTTATAAATGCTGAGGTATGGACTCATAACACACGAGCTGCATTTATAGTCCAAGTGACCGATGATGAGTCGGGGTTAGCCGTTATTGAACCCGAGAGGCTATCTATTATAAAACAAATGCTTTGCAATGTGTTAGAAGGTAGCAACAAAGCACGAGAGGCCAAGACCGTGGTGTCAAATGGGGTAACACACACTGAGAGACGGTTGCACCAAATGATGCGTGAGGACCGTGACTATGAAGGGGAGAGTAGTGGTAGTTTAGCCCAAACAGAACGGCCCGATGTGAATGTGGTTAATTGGTATGATAAAGATTGTTCAGTGGTCACTATTAGGTGCAAAGATAGGCCTAAACTATTGTTTGATACCATTTGCACGTTGACGGATATGGAATATGTCGTTTTTCATGGGAATGTAGATGCCGACGGGACTAAAGCTTACCAGGTATGTTAACTTTTTGTGCGTTTTTTTCTTTTTTTTTTAGTTGATTATTTTTTATATTAACGCCGCTCATAATGTGTTTGTGTGTTTATAGGAATATTGTATTAGGCATGTAGACGGATCACCTGTGAAATCAGAAGCCGAGAGGGAAAGAATGATCCAGTGTATCGAAGCAGCCATTGAAAGAAGAGTATCCGAGGTAAGACGAATAACTTCTTTTTTTGTATTATAGAAAAGATGGGAGATGGCAATGTTAATGTACGTTAATATTAGTTGAGACTAACTATTACTAGTTTTTGTGAAGGGATTGAAGCTAGAACTATGTACAACGGACCGAATTGGGCTTTTATCTGACGTGACACGTATTTTTCGTGAGAATAGCCTCACAGTCACCAGAGCTGAGGTGGCAACACGGGGCGGCAAAGCTGTAAATACATTTTATGTCCGTGATGCATCGGGTTATCTGGTCGACTCCAAAATTATTGATTCGATAAGGAAAGAAATTGGGCAAACAATACTTAAAGTGAAATGCAACCCTGAAGACTTGAACCGAAGTCCTCAACAATCTCCTACTAGGTTCCTGTTTGGTGGTCTCTTCAAGTCTAAATCTTTTTGCAACTTTGGTCTGGTTAGATCCTACCCTTAAAGTATATTTCGTAAGCGTGTTCGCACTACTTGTTTAAGCCTAGATTCACGATTAGTTACACGTATGTATGTCGGCGTTTTGCATCACGCATAGCCTATATTAGAGATAAAACACAAAAAATCCCATGTAAATTCGTAGTCTTTTTATTATTATTCTATGACCCAACTAGCCGTTGTATCATGGTCTTATGGAACTAATGTTAAATCCGTCTAACCTTAGCAGAAATTGTATGTAAATATCATCATGGTTGAACTTATTATTTCTTTTTTGTGTTGAACAAGCTAGTAGTTTGTTCTTGATCAACTTTTAGTTGTGGCTCGAATGAAAGTATACGTGTTTACATTGCAATGTTGGATTTTGATGTGCCTTTATCAAGAAAACAAGAATCAAAAGTTGATTTGAAGTTAAAAATGTCCAAGTCAAATTAAGAAACATGAATAAGTTGGTAGAGACTATGCAAATATTTGGAAGTTTCATTATATGGTTAGATTGGAACCATCAACATATATTGACCAACTATTAAAAAAAAAAAAAATTCAATTTTTTAAAATAAAATAAAATTATGGAACAACTAATCTAAATGTGACACATGCATGAGTACGTTGTACTGCACAATGTAACAAAGCTGTCACATTTCAGATTGAAGAGAAAGAAAAAAAAGGTTTTTAACTGTTTAAACCATTACCCTATTGGGAGCAGTTTAGAATTAAGAATTGTTGGTATTGAAAAAGATTGACCAATATCAAAAAGAAAGCAAGAATCTTTTGACAAGAAAATTAATAGTCTGATTGAATATTCAAAGTGATATCAAATCTACATAGACTTAATTTCAAAGAAAATAATTCTAGACCTTTGTTGGTTTCATACTTCCATTTTCATAGAAGACGACTCTTCTTTCATTCAAAATTTAATATATGATACTATCATTTGGAGCACTACTGTATTATTTGTTAGTCCAAAAATGATATTTCTCCACAAAAACTTTGGTTCCACAATTACCGCAAGGCATATGGCTTGGTCACACCCGACATGTTCAAAATAGTTCACACATGAATGTTATATTGGAAAACTTTTTATCCAATGTGGATTACCCTGATATTTACCAAATAAAAATGAAACACATACACATACTCGACGTGAGGCACACTCATCCATCACACCTAGACCACGGTAGTGATGGTATGGTGACCGAGACGGAGCCAGAAGTTTTGATCACCCGGGTCAAAGTAATTTATAAAATATGATATGTAGTCAAAAATCTATATAACTATGAGATGAAAAAATATAGCTAACTATAGTTGTAATATAAAATAGATTTTTATTCAATATACTTGGTCACATGTGATTATGTGAGCCCATATAAAAGAAATGGTGGTTTTGTAGTAGGTTGAAACACAAATATAGTATCGGGTGATAATTTAACTCTGTTGGCTACATTAATTACGAATTCTAGTGGTAATAAAATTTTGAGGAGGGTTGCTTGACACCGCTGGAAGCAACGTGGCTCCGTCCCTGTCAGAGAAAGATGGTGATCACATTGAAACCCGGTGTGGTAGCGTGAAGCATGACTGCTCTAATTAGATGTGACGGTCTATATATTGGGATATGTTTATTTTCATTTTATTTAATTACTTTTTTTAAAGTAACTTAAAATGTTTTTTTTTTTTTTTTTTTTTTATAATGGGATATCCGTTTCAACTTTTATATCAACAAATCAAAAATACATCACAAGTAATATGACATAGTGACAGAGTACCACATTAATTTCTACTATGTGATCGACATGCCACGTAGAGGTAAACAAGCTAAGTGCATACCAAAAGCTAGAAAATAAAATTACAATTAAGATGTCACTTGTAGTATAAACCTTCTTAGAAATACTTCTTGATAAGCCTTTGAAAAAAATAATGCCAAAAAGATTGAAATATGAAGTCTTACACTTCTTACTGAATTTCATATATATCATTCTAATATTAGATGAATGTCTACGCGATGCGACGATGATGATGATAGCGACAGTGTGGTAGTGGTGGCGGTAGCGGCGAGTAGTATAGGTTATTGATGTACAAGGGGGAGTAGTGTAGGTTATTGATGTATAAGGGGATAATGTAGTTATTTTAGAAGTTAAGGGATAGAAGTCGTAAATTAATACATTAAGGGTATTTTGAGTATTTAATAGACTCATGGTTAGTATAAGTTAATTTAGTAAGGACATATTAAGTATTTTAACTATATTGCCTCGTCTTCATTTTTATGGATGAGTCATCGTGATTGTAAAAGTAGGTTGACGTGGGAAGGTTGGAACAGGAGCCCGCTAGATAGTTAATTTTCTTGTTTAGTTGTATGTTGTTTTTTCCTTGGAACTTGTTTGTGGATGCAACAAAAACACCGCGAAATAAAAATCGGTGGCTCGGCCTTTGTTGGTGGGGTTTTTTCTTATGTCTCGGTTTATCTGTAATTGACATAAGTTTTTTTCAACCCTTTTGCATCTTTAGCAGTTAAAGTTCCAAGATGGGTCTAGTCTGTGTATAGTTTGTATTTCTAGACCTTGTACTTTTGAATACCAGTTTCTGGCTGGTATTCTTGTTCATATATAGTAATATATTTTATTGCCGTTTAAAAAAAAAATTATTTTATATCCTGAAAGTTGAAGGGGGAAAAAGGGGGGGGGGGGGGGGGGTTGTTTTTTATAAAAAAAAAATTAAAAAATTAAAAT
>JAOXNX010000001.1:18259770-18272199 GCA_028566075.1 Solidago caesia | reverse complement strand
TCACCATCTCTCAAGGGAGGGGACGGTGTGCTATGTGGTACCGCGTGGTACCACTCACCATCTTGCACCATTCCCTCCTCTCTTATGTCTTACCATGCATAATCAATGACAAAATATTTCATCATCCCTTATTATTTCCCTCCAATCATACTCTCTCTCTCCTATTTTCCTCCAATCCCGCATCTTCCAAGTTCCAATCATTGTCTCACACTCTCTCCTCCATGGTACATCGGCAATTATTTCCGGTTTGAGCATGTCACGGTGATAATTATTTGATGACGGCGGTGTTGATTCAAGATTTCAAGGCATGGAGCATGCCGAGCCCATACCATCTCCCATTACCATCGTCCTTAAGTGGCGAAAACAACAACCGTCAATCACCGGCATTAGCAAGGTATATGGGAGGTGTGATGTAGAGATTCCAACCAAAAAGTAAAAAAAAAAAAAAAAACGGATGACCATACCTATCAGTAGCGTATTACTTTAATAGAATAAAATTAAGATAAAACAACAAAATATATAAATATAAAAGCATATTAAAACATATTAAACATAACGACATGCATTTATACCAAGCATATAAGTGGCTTATTTGCATTTAAAACATTTTTTTTTATTTCCCTTGTTTTTTTACCTTATTATCTTACTTTGCGATTACATGTTATCATAAATTTATAAATTTAAAAATAAATCAAAAAAATTAGGCTTTGTTTCTTTTTCCCTTATTTATGAACTTTTTTTAATTATTTTCTTTACAGAATCCTTCGTATGATTTATTTTTTCCTCAAAGTAACCCTTAATAAAAATTTGGTTTCCCTTTTTATTTTAGTACAACTAACAGACAAAATATAAATGAAAACAAATGTATTCGTTCGTTTGTTGCATATGACCTAGACAGACGAACATAAATACAAAAATATGGTAGCTTAAGTATTCAATCCGTGTTCATTCGTCTGTTTAGTCCGGTTTACAACTTTATTGTCAAAGATTTGACACAATTATCATTGACATCACAAGCCAATTTGTGCTTTCACCATAACTACACTTTTGTCACCATTATGTCCCTTGTAAACCAATGTTCGAACTTCGAACACCAGAACAAGTTCAACCAATAACATCAATTAACTACCATCTACAAATTTATATCCAATAAACGTCTTTTTTCGCCTATATAATAAAAGTATATAACCAAATCGCATTACTCAAAAAATAGCATATAGATTATATCTGGGGAAGGTAATCCGTACACCATCATTTTTTAAGTGTGCACCACCAAAATTGTTATTTGTATACTAGATTCTCTCATTCCCTCTTCTATCCTAATCCCTAATAATCCCTAATTTTTACCCACTTCCATTATATGTCCTTTTTTCTTCAATAACTTGAACTATGGACACACGGGTATGATTACAATCCTACATCATGTGAGTTAATGTTTTTTATGTCATATATAAGTTTAGTAACATTATTATTATGACCGAGTATGGGCCGGATACCCAATACAAATCATTTGTTTTTTACATCAACAAATCCCAAATATTCCCGCAGTTAACCTCTAGAACCTTATACAATGTAAAGAAAAAACAAAAAGGGATAATTTCGGAATATTGTTTGTGACTGGTGTCTTATTTGAGGAGTTTGAAAGGGGTGGTTTTTTATATGATGTTTTACATGATTTAGAAAACATACAACGAGTTTGTTCATTGTACATCCCTTATCAATTAAGTTGGCTAAATTTTTCTCCAATGCTTTTGTGATGGATTGCACCTATAAAATGAATAAATTTAACATGCCCTCTTATTGATATTGTCGGAATTTCATACTTCAATACATCTCCTTATTTAGGGTTCGCATTCTTGGAAAGGGAGGATGAAGAAAATTATATTTGGGCACTTAATGCATTTAAGAAGATGCTTGGAGATGGGAATCAACCTTCTATGATCATTTCAGATAGAGAATTGGCACTAATGAATGTTATAAAGAATGTATTTTCAATGGTGACAAGTCTTTTGTGTGTTTGGCATATTGAAAAGAAATGCAAGAAACATTTTGAACATAATGAGGAGTTTGATATATTCATGTCAAGTTGAAATAATGTTGTATATTCAGTATTAGAAGCCATGTTTGTGACAAATTGGGTTGAGTTTGAGTTATTTTATAAAGATAAGAGAGATGCATCGAAGTACATAAAGACCAAATTGGTTGCCTTGGAAATAAAAGTTTGTTAGTGCTTGGACCGAAAAGTGTTTACATTTTGGTAATTGTTCTTCTTCAAGAGATGAAGGTGTTCATGCCAAACTCAAAAAGTATTTATAAGTCTCCACATGTGGTTTTAAAGCAGTGAAAGATAAAATATGTATTGCCGTTGAGCACGAGTTTAATGAGATTAAATTAGTGAAAGTTGCAAGTGAGAAAATTCAAATTCCTCACAATTGTGATATGCCGATTTTTAGCGATCTTTTGTTCCATGTATCCCATTTTGCGTTACAAGAGATATATAAGCAAACATGAAAAAATAAATAATGGAAATATTTTCAAAAGTTTATGTTTAGATTGTTACACTATATTAAATCAACATAACCTTTATTACTTGCATGTTTTTCAGGTACAATGACTCCTTGCACAGGTCATTTCATGACAATTATAGGTCTTCCAGGTGCTCACAAGAGCAAAGGTTATCAAGAAAAGACACTTTCATTGGAATTTGTTCATCCACAGGGGAGGATTGATACGTCCATGTCTCTTAATTCAAAAGATGCCTTAGTCTATTACGGTTATAACACATTTTGTAAGTTGCTTGATGAGTTGGATTCAAAGTACCAAGTGTGCCCCCTTAACAAGAAAGAAGTTGCTACGTCAATGATATTTAAACTTATTAACCAATCTGAGACACTGTTTGAGCCGATGGTTCAACGACCAAAAGCAAGACCACCCAAGTCCAAAAAGAGAAAAGGAAAAACTTCTTGTTCATTAGAGTTTTGTTTGTGGAATCATAACGAACACACATCCTTCGAGTCTGCTTGTTCATTACAAACCAGCAATGACATGGTCGACGAGGTTAGCTATGGCCATCATGACAACAACTCGTATGATTTCAATATATATCATGATCTTTCAAGTGACACTGGACAATAAATTTTGGCAGTCTAAAGATCGAAGTAGATTATGTGGTCTGATGGTACGAGTTTTCTAGTTTGTTGATGATAATCAAACTATGTTTTTCAGTTAAACTACTTCAAGACTTGTCCATTCAAGTTAGATTTTCCGGTGACACGTTTTCTTGGTTCCAGATGAATCTTTTTGCATATTGGGTTGGTTTTAGTCTTTAATTATCTTTTTGAGGTTTAAGTTATTGTTGTGTATTGATATCGTGAAGTAAAAGAGCTAAAAAAATTGAGTAAGTTTTGTTACAAACTGTCATAAGTTAGATATATTATTCATGTGTTTCAAGTTCGTGCATGTTATGTTACTGCTGCAGTGCTGCCTATCTACTGCATTTTGGATGTTAGACTTGTGGTGGTTTCAAAGTTTTGCTGTTGCTGCGGGTCACCGGAATACAAGATTTATGATGCCGTTGTCACACATATATGCTGATGGAATCGAGGACCATGATTATGTGAGCATAGATGGTTTGGTCAGTTTGTCATCTTGTATTTTGTCAGTTTGCCATTTAGCCAATTAGTGCTTTTTTCTTATTTGCTTTTGTAGTGCTGTAGCTTTCATTTGACTGCCATAATTTTTGTTTACCATGTAAGGGGTTAATTTGTGAAAGAGCAGAAGAGTCAAAATAATCATTTTGGTGGTATACGAATCACCTCCCTTACATATACCACTATGTCAAAAACTCAGGATGCATATCCGATTATCATCTACCTTCGTGTAGAAGCACCAGAGTTCCCAAAATTCACCCAGGTAACCTTTTACATAATACATTGCTCAAGATACAGCCAAATTGTGGACATTTTTTCTACTTCCTTCGTTTCTTGCCCCCTTTGCCAAGCTGTCCAGATTTGAACGCATGCTCTTGTTCCTGAAGAAAAGCTCTTACTCTACCATACTCCTCTGCCTTTTCTTCGTCTAAACGTGCCTTATCTTTAGCCTTTGTTTCAGCCAAGAAATAGTTATCCTTTCGCAGCTCACGAGCTGCTCCTTTAGCTTCACGCTTTACAAGTTTCATTAACTTTCTATCCTCAGCCCGTTGACGATCAGGATCATAGTCTCTACTGCTCACAAAGCTACCAAATATAATCCACAAACAGAAATTAGCCAGTCATTTTAGAAAGCAACGAGTCTTGCGCGAAAAGTAGTTTCGGTTAACTAAAACCTAGAGGTGGCCATTTTCGACCAGTTTTTGAATGAGTTGCTTGCTTTAGTTTAAGTTTTTTCTACCAGGTCTAACAATAAAGCTTAAACAAAAAGATCCCGGTCAAATGGGTTGGTGGTCAAACAGGCCACAAATTGCCCAAACTGTATTCTAAACATAAAGCCTCCTAAATCATTTTATTCAAGAGATTAATACTATAATTAAAACAAAAATCACTGTGCCTTAGCCACGTAGACCCATTTTGACTTAACCTAATTTGACCTGTTACCCAACCTTGCCTAGTCACCCATTTTGCCACCTCTACTAAAAAATGAAACAGAAAGTAGTAAAGAGAAATAGTAAAGTGGCTAAAGAACATGTATGGTGGTTGCTATGGAATGTAATCAGAACTCAGAAGAAGGAAATTACTTTTCTTCAAACTTCGGATTAAGTAACTTAATCGGAACTGGTTTTTGCTTCCTCATTTGCAATGGTCGACGCAACATGTGGTGCTCATCAGCTTTCTTCTCTATCAGCTGAACAGTAGCTTTCATTTTGTCTTGTAAAGCAACATGCATGTGATCTTGTCCTGCTAGTTCCACTAGTAATTTGGAAATTGGCAAGAATATTTCGGGAAATGACTTAAATTCTTCATAAACGTTAGCATATCCTTGTAGAGTATCAACTACTGCTGCAAGCATGCTCGCCCTGTATGAAACCACAGTGTCATTAAAAAAATAATAAGAAGAATTCAATAATATGAATACGGTATGTGAAAGCAACTACTAACTTGAAATTTTCAGAGGTGAAATACGAGGAGTCATCTGGCGAATCCATTAGCATAAGAAAGTCCAGGGGCTTTATCTCATCCACGGTACCACGTATACATAGAAGAGGCTTTAGGGATCTTAACTCCATTAGGTGATGCAACTGCAACAAGATTCACTTGTAAGTATTCAATAACACAAGCATCTTCTATTACCAATATATTGGGATCTTTATTTCGAATTTTTAAGAATGTTGAAACTTACCTCAGAGTCGTGAGATGGTTCAGGCTTTTTGTTCAAAGCTGCCACTAACAAGGTCCGTAAAAACACTATTGCCTCCGGGCAGAACTTTTTTGACTGCTTGCAGACCTACATGGTAAGACCATAGCCATTTACAATGAAAAGGGGATCTCTTTGATGTGATCAACAACAAATCGCTTTGCAGTGTGCACTTGTAAAGGTATACTTGAAGTAAAAATAAACAATATATATGTAAACAAGGTTGGGGAACTCGTGACTCGGATTCGACTCGGCAAAGGGGGAAGTCAAGAGCTTTTGTAAACTCGGACTCACGGGGGAACCCGTATTGGGATTTTATATATAAAAATAATAATTTTTGAAATTATATGTAATAGAAATTTAGAAATAGACTAGAAACTTCAAAAATAAACATAATTGTTTAGAAACATTAACATAATACTTCAAAGTTCAAACTTAATTGTTTAGAAACATAAACATAATACTTCAAAGAATAAAAAAAAGTATAAAAAAACTTGACCATCTTTGACCCGAGTTTTGACCCAAGTCGGCCGATTTTGACCTGCATTGACCCGAGTCTGACCCTGTTGACTGAGTTATAGTCCGAATCAACCTGACTCGACCCGTTTTCCCACCAAGTCATGAGTCGACTCCGATTACTCAGCCGAGTCGGCCGAGTTTTACGACCTTGTTTATTTTCTAGGAAAATGTAATGTTATAAAAAACTGACAAACTTACAATATATACCCTCTTGTATATAAATACTTCATATTTCTGGATAAGTTGCGATAACTCAAGCAGCGATCAATTTCTAATCCACAATATGCCAGATAAGTTTTAAAGCTTAACAACTCGATTCACATCAAAAAGTTAAAAGTCAACTAAAGACTTTTTCTGAACCAATGGAATGACCAAAAAGAAACAAAGATGAACAGTTCTTTAAGGTGCACAACAAGAAATATATAGATAAACATATAATGAAGCGTAAGAGACCTCCTGAACGCACATATAACAAACTACATAAATAAGAGTTAAATTTCGCACCAGATGCCAGGGGCATGTAAATCTATTATGGAAACCAAAGTGACCCTTTACCAATGAGTGGTCTACACCTGAAGTTCAGATAAACTTCCTAATCACATGGAATATTAGGGACCTCTTTGAAGTAATGCCACAAAGTAAAGGTACTGATGCAATTTTTGTGATACACAAATGAAGTTCCAACAATACCACAGGGAATTAGGTTATAAATTATCCTACTTACTTATTGCTAAGTTTTCCTTTTGAACGAATGGAAGAGTGGATTAAAATGCACTTACAGAAAGAACCATGGAGCACAAGAAGGACCCAATCGCCACATCACGGCCAGATATAATTGGACAACGTGTCAAATACTCACACATCAACAATATTGCAGGGGTCATAACAACATGACGAAAATCTGAGCAAGGAAATATCATAGACCACAGCCTCAAAAGAAACAATGTCTTCATAGTAGGCCAACAGCTTTTCTCTGCAACAAAAGTCAGACTTGGCTAATTTAATATAACTGTAAAAATCCAAAATGGAAAGAGTTGACAATGAAATAAACCTGAAATCTTGATATCCTCTGCAAAAAGTGTCCGAGTTCGAAGCAATCGTTGACGAGCACATATGGCAGCAAAGTATGGGATTTCAATACTCATTTCCATCAGTGGCTTGACTAGTAAATTTAACAACCTAAAATTCAATGGCTTTTTATTTGCTGAAACAGAAAAATACTGCAGTAGTAGGCCATAGAATACCTGAAACAAAAAGGTAAAATGAGCACATTCACTAATCGTAACTGATTATAAGTTATAAAGAGTAGTTTGAAGCATGATAAAGCATGCAGCTACATAAACCAAATTATGACTGATCTTTTAGCAACCATACACCAGAACTTGAGTAAAATTAGAATGATTATTTTAAATGATGAATATATGTAACCTAAAGTATTAAACATACTTGGATTTTCTTTCGATTTTCTGCAGCAATTTTGATTGCATTGAATGCACGAATTCTCCTGATTGCTTCAATAATTTCATCATCAGAACGATTATCCAACAGCAATGACAAGTCATCCATGGTTTTTGGAGCTTCAATTGTATATGGAAGCTCCCCTTGTAGAGTTTCAGGAACTTTGACATTCACATCCTTCTTCTCAGAATCTTTATTAATCCGTACAACCTTTTTATGGTCCTTTGGTTTTACCTCATCATCCTCTCCTGCTTTCTCCTCCAAGTCTGTTTCATCATCTTCTTCGTCGTCATCATCATCATCACTTTGTTCCCAGTCTTTAACAGATCGTGGCATTTCACTTGCCAAGTCATCTTCCTCTTCTTCATCATCTTCTCCCTCTCCATCCTCCTCCTCCTCATCATCATCGCCGTCCTCGCTATCAACATCGACTTCATTTTCTTTTCTCAACATCTGATGGATCCAGGCCAATTTGGTTTTTGGTTCCTCATCAGCAAAAGAGTCTCCAAGATCATCCCCAGAAATAGATGTTTTTAGTTTCTTGGAGGTTGTCTTTCCCTGATCATCATCATCATCATCATTATCTTCATCGCTTGTATCATCAGCAGCATGCATCCGTTTTTGCCTCTCTTCCTAAACCATGAACAATCAAATACATGTTATAACTTTTTAGTACGAAAAGAAAGAACGCTAAAATAACATGTAACATAAGTCCTTCCATGACCGTCATATTGTCCATTACATACCTCCAATTTTTCTAGCTGTTCTTTTTCCTCTTGTGCAAGTTCTTCAGGTGTTTTTGTCCTATTTGATGGACGAGCACGGATATCCAGCACCATTTCATTCAGTAATTTATCATAAGTATCAGCTTTCTCCTGCATAGATTGATTTGCAAATAATACATGTAAATGAAAACCACAAACTGATATAGAAGTTCATATATCTCTTTCGAAACATAAATCATACCTGATCAGGTTCAAATTTACTAAAACTAACTTCTTTTGTGCTGTTGCTTGCAACATCTTTAACGACATTTATTTGATTAGGTTGGGCCAAAGAGGACTGCAAAGATGTAAACTGCTCATCCAACTTTTTTATCAACAGGTCATTTTCTTCCTTGTCTCTTGCTTTCTCTGCCTAGAATCATATCCGCAATGGAAAGATAGAATCATGTTATGCGCAAAAGTTAGTAAATACCATCAAGGAATGCTCCAAATAAAAACATATAGTAGCTATATAACCCCACCTTAAAAAATTTGCTCTTGGAAATTATCTCGCCATAGACCTCCTTGCTAGTCTTCTGCCTCTGAAATCAAGAAAAAGCCACATTAAACGAAAGACATGAGAAGATAGGACACACCAGCATTCATATGATTCAACTACTCCCACATTTTCTTCTTCTCCACCTCCACTTGCATGAGAGCCAGGGGTGCCCTCGGCACTAAGCTGTTTTAGGATGAAAGATTTCTCTGTAAAAAACGAAAACTATTTAAAACAAACAAAAAAATATAACAATTGGTTTCAGTATAATAATGTGTCCTAAAATATGAAATATCTCTTTCAACATTTATGCGAAAATAACTGCACTCTAATAGAAAAAAAGGCAGCAGCATCAATCTATCAGATAGTCAACGTATAGCATATTGAACCAATGAACTTCAATGATAACTAAAAATAATATGGGATCAGAAAACACTTTGATAAATAAGAAACCCACCGTCACCACCTAAACTATAAAATTGTGTAGCTTAAAGTCCGCGTATTTATATCTTCTGTTGCAATTGTGTTGTCATTTATCATCAAAAGCAACAGATAAAGCTTTAGGTAAACAAATATGAACTTACTTTCAGCCTCTGCTGCTTCACCATCTTCCTCATCATCAAATGGTACTGCATCATCAAAATCATCCCTTTCAGGATACAAACCACCATCTTGCATCCCATACTCGTCTTCTTCCCCATCGGATAGATTATATTTGTTTTTCTTGCCAATTCTCCCCTATTAAAAGTACGATAAAAGACATTAACAATAACCATGACAAGAAAATCAAAAGTATCATCACCCAACTTAAAAAAAGATGCAATTTATATTCGGAGTTTGAGAAGCATATGACAAACTTAGAGCCTGAATCATAAAGAAAATTTCTTTAATAGTTAGAAGCGGTGATGAACTTGTTTTTCTTTATATCCTCAAGCAACACGATCCCATTGATTCAAAATTAAAAAACATATCGAAAACTGTTTTTATCCTTTCTTTTCCCTAATATTAGTAACTCATAGCTACCTATTCCATAGATAAATAAAGCTTACTAATTTCCTACAGCTAACAAGTTGCATAACTTATAATCCTATTACAACTATTACAAGTAGTCAAGTAGTAAATACATCTTAGTTTTGCATATCATCATATATCAAAACAACAAAAAACACAAATTCAAACTTTCATACAACAAAAAAATTACCCGCATTTCTCGTTGTGATCTGAGAATGGCCTTATCAAACTCACCAAGCTCCTCATTTTCCTCTCCAATTCTCTTATCCACAAAAACAGACGATTTCCCACTTCTCTCATAATCTTTCAACAATGTCTTCTTCCTCTGCACATTTCACAAAATCACAAAACTAATCAACACCCGCATTCCAAAAAACTCAATATATACATATACATACACACACATACATACATATAGTACTATAATATCATCTATAATAATGGGCAATCTCAAAATACAATCTTTAAACAACCCAAGACTTCCAAATGTACAAATTACATACAAACAACCTATATCCATCATTTTACACTACCTTTTCGATTGCGAGTGAACGAGAAAGCCCAATTCGGCGTTCTTCTCCCTTTCGTTTCTTTCCGAGGATATCGAATTTACGCCGAGACCAAATAGTTTCAAAAGGGTTAACTTTTGGAACTGGAGCTTTGACTTTCATAGCTATGGCGTTTGGATTGATCTTTTTCTTGCTTTTCTTTTTCTTGTCATTATTGTTTCCAGTAGCTTTTAACACTTTCACCATTTTTGCAGCAGAAGCTTTCCTGTTTTTGTTTGTGCAAGAAAGAATTTGCAGGGTTTATAGATTGAATTGAATGATGTGCAGGAACGGAAAGAAGGGTTTTAGGGTATTGAAATTAGGGAGATAATTTTACGCATTGAGCTGGTTTATATGGGCTTATTTTTAATCTATTATCTATTATTTGTCACGATATAAATGGGCCATTTTTGTAAGCTTGTGGGCTCAACTAATTAAGACTTATTGGGTTTATGGTTTTAGCCTTTTTAACTTTTAAAGTTTATACAACTTTTTTTTTCCCCCTCATGTTAAATGTTAATTACATATTTATTCTATGTTTTACTATTTTACGTGTATTTTTTAGTATAGAGAAACCTTAATTCATAATTGAAGAAGTCTGGACCCTTAGATGAAGTTTAAGTTTTAATTAGAATCATTAGATCAAAATGATGATATCATATACTTTTTTTAAAAACTTTTTTAGATTTAATTTTAATTTAATAAATTTAAATATGGTCATTAATTATGAAAAATAATTCCTAAATTTTATATTATCTTTTTTAAATTCACTATTTTGATTTTTTTTTTTCTTTATAACGTTTCTTTTTGTTTTATGTGGTACGTTGTTATCAAATAATGACTTTATATAGAACTTTTATCATATAACGTAATAGATATTGGTTATAAGTATTTAGTTTTACATCGTTAATATCTTATGATATTTAAATAAAAGATATTATCGATATATATATGGTGCCTAGAATAATAATATAAAAAAAATATTATAAAAATGACATGATCACCATTTTTCAACATCTTATATTTATGTTTGTTAAATTACGATATTATAAAAATTTACATGTCATTAGTTATCTCTAATATATGATAAAAGAAAATTCTAAAATTCTAATTGGAGAAACATGTCCCCATTAGATGAAGTTCAAACATTAGTTTATAACCATTAGATCAATTTGCTAATGTGATGTACCATTTTTACCTTTTTAAATTTAATTCAAATTATTATTATTATTTAGTTATTAACAAAATATATATTTCTCACACGATTGTGTAAGATTTTTGGTTGAATATATGTGAGATTTAATTAATTATATTTTTTGAATATGAGAATAGAGTTTGTTATATTTATTGACAAAATTGGTTATTATAGATGATTAATTTTGATCGATGAGAAAAATCATATACATATCTTTCTAATAATTTTTTAATATGAGTAGAGTTTGTTATATTTAACTTTAAACCGTTATTTTACAAAGATATAATTAACATACATATCCTACTAATAATATTTGATACAAAACATTTTAAAAAAAAATAGTATTATCAAATCTCAAACATGTCATATTTATAACTATTAATTATATTATAAGTTATAACGAAAACTTAATATGTTTACGCGAAAAATAATCTAGTTATTATTAAATTAAAATAATGATACGTAAGAATAAAAATATTTGAATGACTTATATACAGAGTAATCATACATGGACTTAGTCTAAACATGCCTAATTAATTTGATTTTTATTATTTCTTATTTTTTTCATCTTTATCTTTAAATCTTGTGATATGTTTTGATCTTCGATTCTTTTAAAGCATATTTCAACTTATAAATTAATCATCCGTGTTAGTATTTTTCTTTAAAACTTGTTAGGGTTTGTTAAACAAAGTAAAGTATTATACTTGTCAGTTAAAAATTTGTAACACCTCGTCAAGGCGGAATATACGGGACGTACAGTTAATGTTTATACATAGCACAAGTTTCATAGATCACAACACAGTTGCCATAAATAAGAACAAACAGTTACAGAAGTTCAGGGTATTCAACCCAATAAGTTTAGTTCAAAAGATAAAATTTGCCACGCAGGGCGAATACAAAAGATGTTGCTATGAAATTACAATCCGCTGATTATAATTTAACCGCAACATGATGACCCAAAAGCTGAAGACTTCAAGAGACTCCAGAAGTTAGACAACTGAGACATGATACGAGTGGCCTAATTGCCAGGACCTGAAAAGCATGAAAATCAAGTGTCAGCTATAAAAATAGCTGGTGAGTTCACAGTTA
>JAOXNX010000001.1:18212778-18235708 GCA_028566075.1 Solidago caesia | reverse complement strand
ACACACACACACTATTTTTTTTCTATATATATATATATATATATATATATATATATATATATATATATATGAAAGTGGATATGCAATCAGCAAATCGATTTCCTAATATCTTGTTTATACAGAATAACAGAACCCATAAAAATCGATCGATTTGCATTTTAACTTACGTTGATAACTGCATGGATATATAGTTCAGGAGAAGGAAATAATAGTATAGATATAAGTTGTTAATCCATATAAACTTCGAATTGTCGTAGGTCGGCTAAAATTTTATTTCTATGATTGTATGCCAATATTTTTTTTTTTTAACGACAAACTATTCTACTTCTACTCTTAGATTACACGAATGTCTAGATGAGAACCCATGACTTCTAAAAAACCACTCTTTAAACAAATGTGAAAAATGAGTATCGAAGTAGAAAACCTCCTCAAAGTTAAAAACCTTACCAATTTACCACCAAATCAACCCCATTGGCCCGATACTATTGAAAATGTGATGACTTATCCTATCTTGGTTATGATCGATGTGAGTCATCGACAAAATTATTAATATGATAAATGACACGAAAGCGAAAGCCACAAGTGTCACAACGAAACATTTTACTTGTTGCATGTATATTGATGATCATTAATTCCATTTCGGGTAGACAGTGCCGGCCCAAGCTTTTTGATGGCCTAAGCGAGATCAATTTTGAGGGCCTAATTTATTAATATACAAAATAAAGTAAACAGAAAGAAAAAAAAAAGGGGGAGGGATTTTTTAAAAAGAAGGCTGGAACTCTTATTTGGTAAAATATACAAAACATTAAGCCCAAATATACAAAACATTAAGTCCATTGTGTAAAATACGAGGGCCCTAGACTTTTGGAGGCCCTAAACGGATGCTTATATTTTTTATATATAGGGCCGGCCTTGCGGGTAGATTACCCGACACCACAGAAAGCCTGCGTACGTTTTGAGGCCGTGAATTCAAGTCCCCTCGCGTCCCAGAAGGTCAAAAAGGTTACTGACGCAGGTGATAAACTGCCATGTCTGCGACTTCTTGCAGGTTGTATTATGAGGTCATATAATTGGCAACAAATTGATTTAATCCTGTGGAGCATGATCCCTAACTATTTTGGACTGAAAGTGATAATACATTAATATCGACACTATTTCTTAATATCACTTTTCGCAAATCGTCTTTAATCCGATTAAGTGTGTTTAGGATTGTTTATTTTTCTGTTTATTGCTTATTATTTTAAATAGATAATCAATAATAACATTCTGTCAGAAACTGTTTATTCTATAAAAAAAATAAGTGTTTTTATACAGCAAAAAACTAAATTTGATTACTTAATGAATTTTAAAAAACCCATTAAAAATTTTCGCCTCTAATCCTTAAACGAGTATTATGTCTTCATTGTTTTTCACTGATTGATGATTTAAGTGCAAAACAATTAAGAAATCTCCGTTACTTCAGTTCTTCACTAATTGTTGGCAGTAAAGAACAATGAAGAAATCTTCATTGCTTTAGTTTTTCGCTTATTATCAGTGAAGATTAATGAAGAAATCTTTATTGCTTCAGTTCTTCACTAAATTTTGTTAGTAAAGAACACTAAATCAAATCTTCATTGATTTTTTTTTTTTATAATGGAGCTTAAAAAAATTAATTTTTTTAAATGAAGCTTAAAAAATGAAAAAAACTTGATGAAGAATTGGATAAAATAATAAAAATTGAAGTTCAAGTTAATTATGAAAATGTCACTGTGTCCTCCCACCGTTGATCAGATTTGAAGGTGATCCATTCCCCAAAAAGCTACCTCATCAGCTTCACACAAATACCCTTTCTGTAAATTAAACCTTGCATATTTCATTAATATAATAAGAATTATAGAGATTTACATTTTTTTTGTTTTCCATCACTAATTTATATTTTTTAGCCTTCCATAAAAGAAAGAAATTTCACTAAATATTTATTTTAAATATAATTATTATATTTTGTAGCCTTCAACTTGAGAACAAAATTTAAAACTTTTACCATTTAATTAATTAAAATTTTTCCAACATATTATTAATAATTATTTTCTTTCTTTCATTAAATATTAAAGCTATATGTTAACTTACATTTTCAAAGAGAATATAAATCATATATATCGTTATGTATAAAATTATTTAAAAATATCTAATATATTTATTTTAACCTACCGTATGTATATACGAGATAAAATCCAATAAGTCTAAATTGTAAGTTAAATAAACAATTATATAACAATATTTATAATCCTTTAAATATATAAAATTTTAACATGTAGCCATTATATTTGCACGAGTCTAAAATCTAGTTATTACTAATTTACTATTAGCTAACAAATTAATAGTTATTGTTAACAATTTACCGACAAAATAATAAATGAAAATTGTTTACAATAACTTTTGTTTTTGTTAGCTAATATAGTAGCAATAATTTAGATTGTCTTATAAAACTTAATATAATCTTCGAAATATATGTTTATAACTTCACGGATGATTCGATGGTTAAATGTTAAAGTGGAAGGGCTAAATATGAAGTGAAAATAAATAAATAATAAATAAACAACAATACCTCTTGTGGGACTCAAACTCTCCACCATTATTTCAATTTCATCTTGAAACAATTCAAACCACTAAGCTAAGTAAATGTATGAAAAACAAGGAATAGTTTACTACGATTGCTTATTTGAAAAGTGACCGACCAGGGCCAAGGGTAATAATGTTGACTTAAGAATGTTGATAACAATATATGTGAATAGAAATCGTACCTGTACAATATCCAAGAATAAATGACTTCTTAATTTTCAAAGTATTTATAAATTTCAGTTAGGACGCCCCACAAGAAGCGATGACGGATGGCTTTGCTAACCGCTGACTCCGACTTTGGCTTTTTTAAAACATAAGTATATAAATTGTACTTGTTTGTTATTTTTTTGAGTATTTAAATATAGAAATGAATAAGTAGGATAAATATAAAAATAATATAAATATGGAAATATTAAAAATTTTAAGATTTAAGACAATATGTATTTGGTTTATAAAGAAGTATAGATTAAGCTTCTTTCCACTTTCAAAAGATTAAATTTGCATGCAAAGTTAAATTTTATAGTATTCACAGAAAGAGCTGTCTCAAAGTATTGCAAGGCCTAAACGAAATTTTATAAGGGCCTGCCTAAATTTTGGACGTCATAAAAAGTACTTATACTTTTTCAACTTAAAAATAAATTATTAATTTTTATTTATTTATTTATTTATGAAAAATATCAATAAAACAACGATGATCATTTTATTCAACTAATTATTTATTGTTTGATTATTAAACTATAAATACATATAACTCTATAATATATGCAAGCATTGTAACATTATGACATGTTTCAAAACAAACTTTAAACTATAGAGAGTTTAACATAATGTTTATATCTGCATAAATAGATACTTCACAAGTTTTTTACTATAGATGAAGAACAAATTTTATTTCTGGTTTCACAAAATAACAAGGAAATATAAGTAGCGTATATTTTACCAGTGCATATGAATATGCGATCAAAATTATGTTCAACATGAATTGTAAAGATGTGATAAGTTGTTTTGCAATGATAAATAAACATTTTCTTGCACCTTCATATAATTGATACCTCTTAATTCTCTTTTTAAAAGGTTTAATTTTCCTGTGGTTAAGGATTACCCCGAGATGACTAGTTATTTATGGCTGATCCCAATCGGGCTTTGTCCATGATCATTCTAGTCATAGTTCTGGCCACCTCATAGGGTATAATTCGAACCTGAAATCTCTTGTGAGGATGCCACGAGACCAACTTGGTGATGGTCAGAGGCGGTTCTAGAGGGTGGGCAAGGGGTCAAATGCCCACCCTGAAATTTAAATTTTGTCATATATTTTTTAAATTTTCATAGATTTTTTAAATTTTCCTATAGGTTTTTAAAATTTTGCCCACCCTTGGATTTTTTTTCCATGGATTTTAAAATTTTGCCCACCCTTATAATTTTTTCTGGTACCGCCCCTGGCACTACGGTATGTGTATTGGGCCAGTTCACTACCGATAATACCGAATAAAATCCCAAAATCCATATAGCTTCTTAATGTTTCACCCTTGGGTATATAGGAGAATACATAAAAAGCACCATCAGTTCTTCTAACACGTTCATGTGGCACAGTGACTAAAGCCATCTCATTGGTACACAAAGAATAAGATGGTACTTAGTGGCCACAAATGTTTACTTGTTCTGACTCCGGGTTTGCAAAACGAGTTAGCTTTTGGGATTAGTCTGCTTGCAAAACGAGTGGGACGTGTTATCACACAAAAAAAGGATGTTACTTCTACCAAGCTCGGGTCTTTTAAACTTATGAATATTACTTTAGTTGAGTATAATCAAAGCTTATAATTCAATATTACTTATTATTTAACTATTGACTCATTAACTAATCTAATTAAACGTGGTTGAAAATTTTAAAACGACACGAACCATATTTTACCTTATCATGATTTTAGATCAGTGAAACCATTACCAATATCAAAAGTAATATTAAATTTTGACTAATACTTTTATGATAAATGTGTTTCGCTATTAGGCTACTATTGGAGAGACCAAATGCATGTGATGAGACATGTTCAAATATTATTTTCTTTAAGAAATAAAATCAATCGTACAATATATATTTATAGTCAATCCGTTCATCGTACGAGTATTAAGACTAGTTAAATATATACAACCTTTTTCTTTACCGACTTATAGTGATATCAGAAAAATAGGTACAAATAAATCGGAAAATTATTACAAGTTGTTTGTCATTGTCATCGGGCTAACTTTTTTTTTTTTTTATTGAAAGGTGAATTTTTTTATCAGTGCTTCGTGTCGCGGTTCGACAGCGGGAGGTCTAGCATATGTTGTCTAAACCGGGTCCGCGCTAGAGAGTTCCCTCGAAGCGGAAATGCCTATTTCAAATACCCGATGGGAGGAAAATCCCCTACTAATCCGTCCGAAGGCACGACAATTAATAGGGTTAAACCCTTGCCTCCTCCAAGATTCAAACCTGGGGTTACCAGACCCAAAACCCTTCATTGGGGGACTTCCTATGTCAAAGAACAAATAATGTAGTTGCCAAGACTTGACCTTGGTCACTTGTACGGTTGTACCAAAGCCCAAAATCAAACTAAAATAAATATTTGATGTAAACATTAAAAGTAAAATGAAAACATTTGATGTGAAGACTTAATAACATATCAAGTTAAATACACCATTCAGGGGTGTTTGACCTGTTACATTTTGATTTATTTTCATTTAGTTTATCTTTAACTAGATGGTTAAGTGGTGTTTATGTGAGTTTTTATTGGACTTATGAGTTTATTATCACTTGTAATTGCAAAATAAGCTCATAAGTTTATAAAAAACCACAAAAACAAAACTTATCAAACATAAGTTAAACTCAAATAAGCAAATAAGGTTACAAATAATCAAGACAAACACCCCCTTAGCATAAGTATTAGTTTTATGTTTAATCGAATATCCATATTTATTTAGGTTTTATTATATTGTTTATGTCTTTTATATAAACTGGTTAGTAATTAATCATAGATATTCGAGAGAAGTCTATGGGATGTTGTTAAACGGTTTTATGAAATAATTAATTATCTTTAACTAATTTAAAGTTTCTAATATTCGAGAGAAGCTAGTGATAAAGATATAAACAATTAAACTTGAATGAGTGTGTTACTTGTCTATGATAGAGAGATCTGATTAGATGATTATGAAGCTATTTGAGAGGAGGCATTGTAAAGAAAAAATCATAAAACCGACTTAGCACTTAATGCTTAATTATTAGAGGTAAACATTATACACGAGAGTGGTAACAATAGTTTTAGTAATTAAAAATTCAAGTAAAGCGAGAGTTCATCTTGATTAGAAATTAAGGAGTTCAACATTATGAATGACATTGTGATTATCTGTGCGGCATGTGATCTAATCCAAGTGGGTATAGTTTTTTAATTATTATCGTCTTCTATTCTATTCAAAATATTTTCGTGATCCCTCGTAGACCAACGGTTGGGACACTTTTCTTTGTTAATCAACTATTAGTTATAAAAAAAAATTCGTGACAAAACCCCCCAAACAATCTAGTATTACATTATTTCGCTTAGTTCTTAAAATTATAGTCCCTGCAAACGAACCTGGTCTTACCATTACTACATACGAACGGGTCCAGTGCCCGTGAGTGTGTGCGTAGTTTGGTATTTCCTTGAATTATAAATTTAAAACTTGAACCTCTCTAAGCTTCTATTTATACACATACCAACCTCATTTATTTGAATTTTTATATATTAAAAACCTTTAAAAAAAGTTTAAAAGTTTAATATATTTTTTCAATTTTTCAAAAGATTTGAAAATCCCCTTGATAAATTTATTAAATGTACGGTTCATATCAAAATATATTTTTTAAGTTATTCTATTTCAAAGGTCACTTATTTAATTATAAACTTGATTGACTAATTCATTTTATGTGAAATATTTATACTTAAATAAATTTAAAAAATGTTATATAGTTATGCATAATGTAACAAAGATGTGAAAAATAATAAAAATAGTTTTTATGTCAAATACATAAATAAACAAATAGTCAATCTAAAATGTTTTGTATAAATTTTTTTTAGTGAATGCTTATTGAAAAACTGTGTATCGCGCGGATAACAGACTTAGTGTATATATATATATATACATACTTGATGCTATAAATAACTAAAGTGTTAACCATCACTAAATGGTCTATTGTTAAGGATGCTTGTTTCCTCACAAGAAGTCTCAGGTTGGTATTTAATTTATATCTATGGTGGACATGTGTGAATTTTCCCCTCTAGATATCGGGCTCTCTAACGCGGACCCGGTTAAGACAATATTATGCTAGACCTCCTAATATTCGCGATTAATTTATACTTTTCGGGAAGAAAAAAAAAACTAAATTGTTATAGAGTTATTAATATTAGTATTTAACATTATATATATCAATCGACTATTAAATAACATTAGATGCCTCTATGGCTCTATGACTATATCTATGCTAATCAAAATGAGTGGGTTGGGGGCGGTGGGCTGGCCGTATTTAGACTTTGAGAGGCATTTTTTTTTTAATAAAAACCCTATTTTGCTTACAAATTCCGACCCTTCCCCTTCTGCTACACTTTCAGAACTTTTTTTTTCTTCCCCTTTTTCTCTTGATAACCATATATATATTGGATCTTAAGTAAATCTAAAAATCGGCAGCGGAAAAAAAGTAATTGATGGCATCTGATTTCTTTATCATCGATCTTTCCATCATATTTCCGACCATGATTTCACCGTTTAAAAAATAAAGTAAGTTATATTTCTAACCATTTTCTTTATTAGTTTTTTTTTGATAATGTTGTTGTCACATGGGAACCGGTGGATGAAACAAAACTATCATATTAGCCTCTAATTAGATGTTTAGAGTGAATATTAATAAAGAATAAATGTAATAACAGTTTGTAGAACACAGGGTTTTTGTATGTTCGCCTAGATAAATGAACGAATCATGCCTACAAAATCTGTTAATGAAACATGTAATAACTAAATAGCAACCCTTCAAGTAATATTGATCAGATAAGAATAAATAAATAAATTCCATAGAAAGCAAACAACTCTCAAATAAATCAAAGAATGAGTGTAGCATCGTGAGGCACGAATGAAGAAAAATGAGTTAAGAGGAGGAATACCAACCGTATGCATCTTTGTTGTTGTATAATTTTTATTTAAATGTTATTTTTATTATACATCTTTGTTGTAGTAGTTTACATTATATAACTTGACTAACCGTGACTGACACAATCAAGTCCGTATAATAAGAAATTATAGGGGTGAACGGTTTTTTTTATTGCCTGATATAAACAATATTTAGTATTCCGACTAGACACTTCCAGCAGCGACGTCGCTTCTGAAAGTGTAGCACGGGCGACCGTTGACTGACACACATTTAATGGGCTGACAAATTCTAGGGAGACTTTCAGCAGCGACATCGCTGCTGAAAGTAGTACGATCCGACCGTTTGACTGACACACATTAATTGCCTTGACCGTTTGACCACACTTTCAGCAGCGACGTTGCTGCTGAAAGTCTCCTCGAATCTTGTATTTAAAAAGCAAGTCCCCATCAGATCATTATTCCATTCCAACTAGGGGTGTTCACGGTCCAAGAACCGAACCGAACATGTGAAAACCGGACCGAAGACCGAAGTAGTGCAAAATTTAGGACCGAGAACCGGACATGATAAGTCGGTTCGGTTCAAGTTCGGGTTGTAGTCGGTTTTTGGGTTCACATGTTTGGACCGAGACCGAAATTAAAGTCTTGAAAATTAATGTATAGCAATTAAGCGAATGCCATCTGCTACGTACTGCCAGAAAAGAAACCAGTTTATCCCTCCCTAAGAACGTACTAACAAGTTTCTATCTCAATCTACAACATTTTTCTTCAAGGTTGTCACCTTCACAATATCGAAAGTTGTATTTCTCTTAGACTGAGATGTAAACATGAAATAACAAAAAAGCCAAACGCATGCAAATAAATTCATAGCCAACCTTAAGCTTTTAAATTTGTGGAAAGAAATTACTAGCTTTTAAGTTTGTGAGAAGAATACATTATTGTGATTAAGTATAGTTTCAGACCTTCTGTGAACTATGGACATATATGGGATCGAGATTTATCATTTATATACTTGTTGATTTGTTGATACTAAAGGCATCAGGATTTATATATATGTATGATAAATCAACAAATCTGAATTATATGTATGATACATACATACATACGTATATATATATACTACAGTGACATACATATACTTCATGCTTGGTTATCGACCAATTCTACTTTGCTAGTTGTATAGAACAACCATGAGTCTGTGTGTGTGTGCATCCATCATATCGACACAAGGGTTCTTTTGTGGAGTTTTCTTTTTGAGAGTCAAAGGTTTTGTGTAACAACATGTGGTATTAAAATCGTGGCATACTTAATGCCTTACTGGCATATACTAACCTGCATATACATGTAAAATCGTGGCAAGAATATATGTTAACCTTTCTCGGTTCGGTTCTTTGGTGTGTTTTCTCGGTTTTTAAGTGGACCGGACCGAGACCTGAATTACAAGAATATATGGAACCGTGGACCGGACCGTTAACTTCGGTTATGTTCGGTTTCGATCCAACGTCGGGTCGGTTTTTCGGTTTTGTCGGTTTGGACCGCAATATGAACACCCCTATTAACTACAGCTACATGAATTAGTTTTTTTCATGTTCGTTTTAAGACAGATAATAAGTCAATTATTCATTTTTAGTTTATCTAGGATGTTGAAACATCAAGTAAACTAATCCGTCAAAAGAAGTTGAAGTATTAAGAGTGGAAAGAGTGATGAGAACCAACCCAAATTGCCTAATCACCATTTACCAATAAGATATAACCATTTCATTCCCACTTTTAACCAAACTGTTAAGCCAAAATAGAGTGAGTGGTTGGAGTGGTAACCGAAATGTCATTTTTTACACCTCATAGCTGGTTTTTTTTCCCCTCACACATCTCCTTCACTCGGCTTCTTAACCTAATTCCCATTCTCTCTCCTCTTACCTGATTTCATGGCGCCAATTTCATGGTGCCGGTGTTACCGAAATACCCCAGGTGTAGCCGAACACTTACTTGAGACTACTCCCTCCCTTCTAAACTAAAAAGTTTTAAAACAAAAATTTGAACTTACCTGTTAAAAGAAATAAAAATGAAAATATGTAACTCTATCACTACCCACCCCCACCCGTTCCAAAATGAAACCTTTTTTTTTCTTTTTTAAAACTTATTTTTCACTAGTTACAAAAATTTATTTAGTTTTGAATTAACTCACAAAATAAATTCCTAATTAAAACCGCTTTAAATACTAGAAACCCCAAAATCTTTTTCACACTAAATCACACGCACAAGCTATTCCAAAAATAAAAATAAAAAAAATAACACGCACAAAAACAACATACACTTCAAAACATCTTTCTTTCTTTCTACAGTATAAAGAAAAATAAAACTCACTCACTCACTACACTAGACACAGATTTAACTCTACACACAGTCAGATCATTCATTCACTCACTCACCCTTCTAATTAAATTAAGCTCCAGCTTACATATACTCCTATATCTCTTTATATATATATATATATACATACATATCAGAAACCCTAACTGTTCAATTTTACTACGACAACAGTTAATGTGTGATTGAGTAACTACAGATCCGAGTAATGGAGGAAACAACCGACGCCGGAAATGTACGGTATCCGGTTGGCGAAACGACCTTGTTTCGAGGTTCAGCTACAGGTAGTCGCAGCAGGAGAGCTACAGTGAGACCTAGTTTAGATGCTGATGAATTTATGAATCTGTTGCACGGTTCCGATCCAGTCAAACTTGAACTTAATCGCTTAGAAAATGAAGTTAGAGGTCTGATTATTAATTTCTATTTCTTCTTCATTTTAATTAATTTTTTTCATTTTTTTTGCTCTTTTATTTTTGCATTTTAATTATTTTTTGTGATTTTGACTTTTTTGTTGAAATTTGCAGATAAGGATCGAGAATTGGGGGAAGCACAAGCTGAGATCAAAGCGCTTCGGTTGTCCGAACGATTGCGAGAAAAAGCTGTTGAAGAGGTTACACTTCTTCTTTTTTTAATTTTTTATATATAAAACTTGTATATATTTATTGATTTTGAATTTGAATGATTATTATTCAATAATTAATTGATGTATGGTAGATTGCCCTGTTTGAAGTTATTTAACTGTTAATAAGATGTAATTTGTGTATAATGTTTGTTACTCCCTTCAGCCCACTTTTGTCATCCATAAACAAAAATGTTTACATCTATAATGTCAATTATACCCTTATACTTACTACGATGACGTAGGAAGTCTAGATTTATTATTATGGTAATTAAGGGTAAAATGGATGAAATAGTAATCAATACCTATCATTATATAAAAGTGGACAATGTTTTTGAGACAAGTAAAATGGTAATGTGGACAATAGAATTTGGGACGGAGGAGTATGATTCTTGTTACGTAAGATACATGTGTTTTTCGTGTAAGTGTTAACAATGTTGTTTGTATTTCAACAAAAGCACACAATGTTGCTAATGAGTTGGACATAGAATATGCTCTTGTCATGTTTGTTTTTCTAAATTTGTATTAGTTGCTAATTTGGACAGCGTGTGCTTGTTTGAATACGGAAACATAGGTAAATCATTTCCTTTTTTTTAGATCGTGACAACGGTGATTTGAGATGAGATAGGTTGACACTCATTACTTATAAGCCACCTTTTTATTTGTTGGTTTTCTTTTAAATTTTACGGGGACATTATCGTATCATGGTGTGAAGTACTTCGTTTCCATGTCAATTGCCTTATGTGCTAGACCTTAATAAGCTAGGGACATGTCTATCCTTTTGAATACTAAGTGTGGTTTTATAATTCTGAATTTTAAACGTATTTAGTGATTCTTTGCGGGTTTCTTTTATAATTTTTTCTATATTGAAGTTATGTAATGTTCCTTTTTGGACGTGTGTCATCCAAGTTCCACCAAGATATATCTGCTGATGATATAATAAGATGCCACAATGATTTTTATGTTGAGCTTCCATCTTTTAATTATGTTTCTTTGACTTGTGGAAATCCTAGAAACACTAAACAAATAGGTGAAAACCTAACCGGATGATGGAAATGCGTAAAGAAATGAACATTTGTTGTATTTATAAATATTTCAAGTTTGCAAGTGTTGGGAACTAGTTAAAACTCCATGCTCATTAGTGTCTTAGAATAATCAGAAATTCTACACTCATAAATATGATGCAAATACCAATGTGGATATTAGAATTCCATAATTTAAACATAAAAGTGTGGAGATTAGAATACTTCAGATCAAACCAAATTCTACATGCTTAAAGGTTTTGGAGATTTTAATGATATCTTCAATTCTTCACACTTTTAAGTGTCTACTTTTAAGCAGGGTTCTCTAGTTTTTAAGCGTGCAGACATTGATTTCATAAATTGCACCACAATTTTTTATGCATTTGGATAGGCCCAAAAAAGTGTGATAAGTGGATATTTTGTTGTAGTTAAGTAGCAGTTGATAGGTTACCAACAGGCCTTGGGCCTTGCAGTATCCAGCCATCCAGATAAATCTTAGGTGCTTCCCAACCAAGTGGTTGTGGGTTCAAGTCCCATTCGGGACAAAAGGTGTAGATTAGGAATGAGCGTGTGAGTTTGTCAAGAACATACCATAGTTGATGGTCTAAGTGAATGCAGCATAAATATTTTATCATAAATAAATCAATTTCCACACAAGGAGTTTACATGTTGTATTTTCGTTTTAATCCTTTGTATCTGGTACACACACACACACATATATATATAGATATATTTTATTTTTCTATTCTGAATATTATAATTGGGGATAACTTTGACATAGTTTTCTTCTAATTTTGTGTTTTTACATAGCTGACCGAAGAATTGTCGAAGGTGGATGAGAAGCTGAAGCTGACTGAATCTCTTCTAGAAAGCAAGGTATGGATTGAACACTTCCTCCATCCCCTGCTTCTACATTCCTTAAATGACAATGTCATGTATGACAAGATGCACTTGCTTGTTTATGTAGAATCTTGAGGTCAAGAAAATCAATGATGAAAAGAAAGCATCAATGGCAGCTCAGTTTGCAGCAGAAGCCACTCTGCGAAGAGTTCATGCTGCTCAAAAAGATGACGATATGCCACCAATTGAGGCTATCCTTGCCCCATTGGAGGCTGAGCTCAAGATCGCTCGACAAGAGGTGTGATCCTGTCCTTGTGGTGTGAAAGAGGGGGAATTTTGACTTATTTACTTAAGAATGGGTCGATTTGGCTGGCGTTCTATTTTAAGTGGGTCAAGTTAAAATTTGAGCTGATAGGGGAACAAGTTCAACGGGTTAAAAGTAACCAAACTGTATTTTTAATGCGTATAACCTTCTAATCAGGTTATTCATAGATTTAGATTATGATTGTAATAAATTTAGTTTTTGTATACATCTACTAACACATTCATTATTTATTAAAAAAAGAAGAATTTAAAAAAGTTGGAGAATAAAGGGTTAATGAGTCAACCCGACCCGTTCTGCCCGTTACAACCCATACTGAAAATAACTTGTTTCAAACCATTATCCAACGTGTTCCATCTTGCCACCTATTGGTGAGACATATGACGGGGATTATAAAGGCTAAAAAATTTTTGGCATCTTGCGTTGCTTTTTCGCCTTTCAGATTGCAAAGCTACAGGATGACAACAAAGCATTAGATAGACTGACCAAGTCGAAGGAGGCTGCTTTATTGGAAGCGGAGAGAACTGTTCAGGTTGCGTTGGCAAAGGCTTCGCTGGTGGATGATCTTCAGAACAAGAACCAGGAATTGATGAAGCAAATAGAAATTTGCCAGGTACTGCTTCTATATTTTTCTTTTAAATTTCATGCAGGCCATTAGTTGCTAATGATGCTTATATAGATACACATCCATGTGTCAATTTGTACTCGTTTATCAGGAGGAAAATAAAATTATGGATAAAATGCATCGTCAAAAGGTTGCTGAGGTTGAAAAGCTTACACAAACTGTACGTGAGCTTGAAGAAGCTGTTCTTGCTGGTGGTGCTGCTGCCAATGCAGTGAGGGATTACCAACGGAAAGTTCAAGAGATGAATGTAAATTTGCATTTCTGTCCTTGTAGTTAACTTATCGTGTGGTACTCTTTGGACATCATAACTAATTTGCTGATTTCAACATGTAGGAGGAACGAAAAACTCTTGACAGAGAACTAGCTCGTGCAAAAGTTACAGCAAATAGAGTGGCAACAGTTGTAGCTAACGAATGGAAAGATTCTAATGATAAAGTGATGCCAGTAAAACAATGGCTTGAGGAAAGAAGGTTCTTGCAGGTATAATGGAACCATAGTACGAGAACTTTCATTTTCTTAAAGTTTTTCAATTGTTAACTGTTGGCTTGCCAAGCAATAAGTTTTACTATATTACTCTTTTCCAATCAGGGTGAGATGCAACAATTGCGGGATAAATTAGCAATAACCGAACGTGCTGCAAGATCTGAAGCCCAGTTAAAAGTAGCCTTCTATTAATAATCACTCTTGATATATTGCCTATTTTCTTTCATGTCTAAGAAATTTATTTTATTTCTATCAATAGGAAAAATATCAATTGCGACTTAGAGTTCTGGAAGACACTTTAAGATCACCTAACCCCATTAATCGTAGCAGCTCATCAGATGGAAGAAGCATGAGCAATGGTCCTTCACGCCGGCAGTCTTTAGGTGGAGCCGACAACTTTACCAAATTGCCCTCCAATGGATTTTTGCACAAGAGATCGCCATCATTTCAGATGAGATCTACGTCTTCTTCAGGTTCCAGTTCTGTGTTGAGGCATGCAAAAGGTACATCAAAGTCATTTGATGGTGGTAGCAGATCACTTGATAGGAGTAAGCTTAATTTAAATGGCTCCAACAGTCCTACTTTCAATCTTGGGCAATCCCTTGAGGAAATCCAGGTGAAATGCACAGATGAAAAACCGAGTGAATTCCCGGGAACCGAAACTGAGGATGCAGTACCGGGATTGTTGTATGATTTGCTGCAAAAAGAGGTGATTTCTTTGAGGAAAGCGGGGCATGAGAAGGATCAAAGCCTAAAAGACAAGGATGATGCCATTGAGGTTCCTTTTCTTTGTTCTTTATTACTATTATTTCTTTATAAGCCTGTTATTTATTATTTGGATTATGATATTGGTTTTAGATGCTAGCAAAGAAAGTAGATACGTTAACCAAAGCTATGGAGGTTGAAGCAAAAAAGATGAGAAGGGAGGTAGCTGCAATGGAGAAGGAGGTAGCTGCTATGCGTGTTAACAAAGAACAAGACAACAGGGCTAAACGGTTTGGTAGCTCGAAGGGTTCTATGAATAGCGCTCAGATAAATCCTCCCAGGTATACATAATTTTTTCGATTATTGTTCTTGGGGGAAAATTTCACTAAATAGTAGCTAAATTCACCATTGTTCTGCTTCTACCTAGGTCACCCAAGCTTTTTGTTAGAGGTTCATTATAATTTTCCTTCAGTATTATTGATTTTTTCTGGAAAATTGACATGCAACATATATTACTGATTACATGTTTTGACAAATGTCTATTGTGTAAAATGACTTGGCATCCCTATGGTAAGTTGTGACTTGGCATCCCAATTGTGTAAAATTGTGGAATTGGTATCCAATGTGTATATAAATGCTTATGTGGCATCCTGTCATCTAAGTTTAATAATGGGTATCAATGTCATTTATTTTTACACAATTGGCGTGTCATGACAACTGTTCTACACAATTGACAGTTGGCATTGCGCACAGAAATTGTAATCCTGGGTGAGGCAGGTTATATTTTATACAATTTCACAATGTTGAAACAAAATCTAAACTTACGTGGTTGAATACTTGAATCTCTTTAAAAAGTTTTAGTAACTTCAGTGGAACATTGGTGAAACATAATTACTATCTGGTGACATGTCCCTTTCACTAAATTTACATCTGTAAACCATAAATGTGTAAGGAATGTCTCAATATAGGACTATAGGTTCTTTTAATATACTTTGTGAATTTTTTTGTTATTGTAAAAAGCTTCTAAAGCACTCGACATGATGAAGTTTCTTTCAATGGATAATTGTATTATAATATTGTCGTTGGGAATCACCATACATGATCAATGTGCTTCCCCATACTAAATATTTATAATAGTTTTCTTTGAACACCTGATGTACCACTTTCCATCAATTCTAGACATTATATACTCGTAATACTGGTCTTACCTGTATGGCTGTATTAGAAAGTAATGCTACATGCTTTACGTGAAACAATTTAAACATAATCCCTGGTTTTTTTCTAGGCCATTAGCTGTGAAACTTGGGGGGTTGGTTACATTGTTATCAGTATACAAACAATTTAAACATAATCCCCGGGTTTTTTCTAGGCCATTCTCTGTATACAATTATACATAGAAGAATTACATTATTAACGTCTTTTAGTTTTAGGGGGGTTGGTTAGTGGATACTTGCTTATTTGAATTCCCCACGATCTTTCCATGTCTTGAGTGTTGAGTGTGATCTGAATTACTTGCTCAAGGCTTAAACCATTTCTGATGAGGCGCTGAGCTAAATATGAGTATTTAAAAATTAAAAGAAATTCGTAATATGTTACTTTTTGAAGTTTTTGCTTCTTACTCTAATTAAAGATCTCACTTTATCTATACAGGAATGTGGCACGAGGTGGGTTGACACGGGCCACCCAATAACATTAAAAAACAACTACCTTGTCTCTTCTTTTTCAACCTTTCCTTTTTACCATTTTACTATTTTACCGTTATCATGGTGGTTTTGAACATGTAAGTAGCATACCAATGGTTGGTTCTGGGCACTCTGAAGATGAAAAAAAACCAGAGTTGGAGAAAAAGACATCTGGTAGGGGATGAACTTGGTATGCTTTTTGACCAATTGGTAGAAAGCAGAGAAACAAGTGGAGGGATACTAAATCCGAGCTAACCTTTCAGCAGTTGGTTGTTTTGTTGTATAGGTAGCTTTGGTATGGATGGAAACGGGGCCGGGTTGACCTGACCTGGAGTTTGCAGTTCAGTATTTTGTTATCTGAGCTTCGTGTATTTTCATCCAAGCTTGTTAATATTGTTGTAATCAAATGAAGAAAGAAAAGAAGAGTTTAAGTAGTAGTATTTTTATTGATTGTGGGTTGTATTGTTACAGTTTTCTTATTCAACAGTTATAAAGTTTAAAACACAATTATTTGTGCTCACGCAACTTCTGTCTAGTGTGGTGATGGAATTGGGTTCGTTCTAATTTTATTTTTATTTTTTTTTTGGCTTTTTTGGTAACTTGACTTGAACTTTGACATACAAAGTAGCTTGGAAACATGGAGTTAGGAACTAGTAGGTCCCTCCGTCTAAAGGGGTTGCAAATAATGGATTACGTGCCAACTGCCAAAAGAGTTTCTGAAACAATGCGTGTGTGCCTGAGGCTGAGTGTAGTTTTTGATTTTTGAAAATCTGGGCCCGTGTGAGCGTGGTTTTTGCCCCAAAGCAGAATAATTTTTAACCCATTATCCTTTTTCTTTTTGTTTTTGGGTACAGTTTTGATTTTTATTATGAATCATAAAAGACTCTTGTTATGACCTAAAATTTAAAACTAATAACAACCTTAATCATGATTAATAGGGAGTTAATGATGATATTAAGAGACTTGAACATCTTGTGTATTATTTGGAGATCATGGATGAACAGGACTTAAATGAAAAATATACAGATGGAAAAATATGTACAACTTGATATCTTCATCTTGTTCACACAACACCAATCCTATGATTATTTTAGGCAACTGGTGAGTGATGATATATCTTGGGAAATAGATGACGAATCTGTTTTTAAGGAAACTATGTCCAACACGGCCGTCGGTTTTTCTCTGTGAGACTAAAGTTCTACATTCCGTTGTATCTCTCTTCTGCTATGTTGTTTCTTTTCTTTTAGTTGATTAATATGTGTTTCTGATTTATATTCATTTCTACTCATTGTAATTTATATGTAATTGTATTGTATTTTATTTTCACTTATAGTTAAAGAGGGTTTAGGGTACAACATATTTTCCTACAATAATCTAAGATGTTTTATTGGTGGGCTTTTTGCACAAAATAAAAACCATTTATACATCAATTCCCAATTTTAGAAATACTTGATGAGTTGATGCAACAAATTTAGTAATTCTCTCCCAATTTAAGCCTTATAGCGAGAATCATCATAATAAGTATTAGAAACACTGATCTCATTGCTAACACAAGCATTAATCGATATGTAACGAGTCCAACTTTTTCATCAACGTCAACTAATATGCACAATAATTTAATGCACTTCAATCGAACTTGGAAACATATTTTACATGAGAATCTTGTGGATCAATGGTACGACTGAGCTTTATCTCCATGAACACATGACCTTATTTGGTTTTTGTTTGTTATCCACATATATAAAAGTGTGTTGTTCTAATGAGGATATAATACATGCTGCATCTCTTTCTTGTGCTAATAAACATAAGACCTCCTAACATAGTGGTTGGTCTTAGAGATTCTATTGTTTGGTATGACATAACAGGCAAGGAAAGATCGTATTCGACCAGTGATGTATGGGACACAATCAGGTATAGGCAAGCCGAAGTTCCATGGGTTGATATTGTGTGGTTCTCGCATTGTGGACCGCGATATGCCTTCCACTTATGGTTCATCTTCAAACACAAGCTGAAGACCCAATATAGAATGAAACACTGGGATGTTGGGGGCGTTAATCATCTTAATCTAATGTGTTGCTCATTGTGTAAACGGGGGCCTGATTCACATAAACATCTTTTCTTTGAATGTAGTTTCTCTATGCAGGTTTGGGATATGGTGAAAGGGCTTGCGGATATGCATCATATTTCCGCAAAGTGGGAAGACATTATTGCGTGGTAAATACCAATTGCAAACCACCAGTTAGCTAAAAGCGTGATTGGTAGACTTATATTGCTTAGCCCTGAAATGGAACTTGCTTAGCCCAAATCAGTCTAAAAGTCTGGGCTAGGCCGTAGTACCTAGTACCTACAGAGGAAGGAGCATGTTGTGAAAGAAGTACACCGGGCGGGCGTGGTTCGATCGTGTCTCCGGGGCACAGTTGAATGTAGATATCATGAACGCGAGGTACGGGATACCAGGCCGAGAAAGTAGCGAAACCACTCCCCTATGCGCTAATCGCTAGTGCAGCCAGGGCCCCAACGCCCAACTCCGATGGAGAGGCCTCGCCTGATCTAAGAAGTGCTAATTCGGTTTGGATAGACTTCATTCAAGAACGCCGCCGCCCCTGAAATCAATAAGAAAACAAGTGCTAAGTTTCAGATCAGTAAATAAACAGAAATGAAAGAAGAGACCTTTCTCGCTCGGCGCTTAAAGCACGGTATGCTCCGCTTTAACAAATGAGAGTTTTAGGTGGAACCAGTGAACCAGGCGAGCCAGTTAAATGCGTGGGATAGAGGGCTCGTAGTACCTGCTCTCGCAGCTATGCGGTGGAAGGGAAGGAGCCTAAATTGACCTTTCTCTTTTAAAAAGAAAAAAAGCAGTACAAGGAGATTATACTCTCGGATGAGACTAAGTAGCTACCGACCGTTCCGACGCGCCCTTGACCTATCTTGATTAAGACCGAAACCTATCTAATTGAAAGTGGGGTCTAGTTTAAGCTGTCAAACACATGGCCTGGAAAGAATAACCACTAGTAGGGGTATAGATGGAGTCTCGCTCAGTAAAAAGAGTTGTAGATTCGTAGAACAAGAGAAGAGCCTTGACTTTCTATTGTATTAGTCCAGCACGCTAGCTGCAATCTTTTGAAAGCAAGAAGGGAAGGGAGAAAGTTGACTTTGAAAAAGAAAGGCCTTCTCTTCTAGTTCGATTCTAATCTTAGGAAAGGTGCGTTATCGCTTTGATTTATCGTTAGCTAGGCTTCAACAAGGACGTTTAGGCTTTACTAATAAGATAGAAAAGAAAGAGCTTTTTCATCAGGGTGCGAAGGTTTGGAACCTTATACAAACAAAGAGCCTTTTCTTTCAAATGATAACCAAATGACAACTGCCTCTTCCTACTGCGAGGCCTTGCACGAAACCAACCCCCCTCCCCCCGGCGACCACTCAAGTACCAGTTGCTTTGCAGGTAGGCCCACTTAGGTTAGAGGGGCATTGTCCCTTAGTTCTTACCAACCCCCGGTATGTTATGTAGTCGACATGTTGTTAGCTTCAACTCGTTCGAATAAGAATTTGGCATGAAAGGAATGCTCGTCTCTTTACTTACAAGGTTAGAACTGCAAATCAAATACAAGATATTATTGTGTACAATGTACGTTTGAAACTCTCCACAATGAAATTCAAGAAGTCTAATCATGTGGGAAGAATACTTGATACCGGAATCTACCTTGTGTCGTGATTAATGGGGTGGCACGATGTGAAGATTCGTCAAGGCTCCAATGTTGATGGGCGCAGGTTGATAAGCATCATTACTCATTGGCAGCAAAGAATCTAGCTCATTTATGTTTGTTAATTTGTAATGTATTAAGTTACTTTGTTTTGCTACTTTAGCTAGTTTACATATGTATGACATGTCATGAATATGAATTAATGTGGCAAACAGCCACGTTACTTGTATTACACTTTAAAATGTTGTTGGTATAACATATTCATTGGGATATCCTGTACCCTTTTATATAATACATGTTGTAATACATAGGCAACATCCTGCATTTTCATGCGTAAAAAAAAGGTAATTAAAGATATCTTGATTTGAAACTCACATATTTTTGGAGGGTAATGCAACAGAAATTATATTCTCTTTTTCAATATATTTTCTTCTGATTTATTATTATTATTTTTTCCCTCTTCTTTTTTTAATATATTATTATTATTATTTTATATTTTAAACCCTATAGTATAAATGTGTTTATAAATTAGTTTTACAAATTTTAAAAATTAATATAATATAATTTTTTTACAAATTTATTTATACTTTTTTATTTACATAATATAAATATCAATATCAAGTATGTTTTTTAATTCGATATAATTTGTTTTTTAGTTTAATATTAAAAGAAGATGTGGTAGTTAAAATTAAGTTTCACTAATATGCATATAACGAGATAAAATGAGTTTAGTATATCAGTTTCGTACGCTTGACTAGTTATTGAACAAACCGACCAATTGGAGATGGCCTAAATAAGATAAGATAAGATGCTGCTATAATTTGGTTCGTAGCGATCTTAAGTCACGATCTAAATCTTATCGACATTCCTACTGCTTGTTTGCTATTAAAAAAATAAAAAATAAAAAACCCAACAATTTTAAGTTCATAATAATAGACGGATTCAACAGTTAAATTGTATTTGGAAGTTCTTAATCTCACAATAACCGCTTCATAAGTACGTGTTCTATATATATATAATAATAATAATTCACTTTGTTATGGATTTATTTGTAACATCAATTGTTTGTATACTATTCCAGCTTCCTAACCACTTCAACGCCTTCTAAAATCTTGTATTACGAAAAATCCATAATATATAGTGATGCGAATTATAAGTGTACATGTTAGAATTATTGCCATATGAAACGGTTTTTTGTGAGATTTAGAATATCCATATACTCACTCTTCAATGATGTTCTTTGATCTCCTATGTAGAGGCTATTGGGACTATCATAGAGGTAAACTGTTATCCCTACCAATTTTAATACTAATATGTTTTGTTTGTTTCCCGACATGGTTACTTGCTGTGTAAATTTGCTTTTAATTTTCGGCTGGCTTTGCTGGGATTGGGGTTGGTTATGTCTATCATCATTTGAGGCCTGTTATAGAGTTTGTGGCCTTCAATTGCTTATGCAGGTTTGATACCTATAGCTTAGTATTTGAGAATTTTTTATTCTGATCCTGTCATTTATCTTTGCTGTTTTAGTTACAATTTACTATACTTCAAAAAGGTTTCTTGTCGGGGGAAAGAATACGAGGGATAGAGGGAAGTGATTAGCTTTATTGGTGGTCAGTGAGTCCCATGGTGGGATAAGAGCTCATAATAAGTCTTAACTGTTATCATAAGATTCCCAAGATAACTTGATCGAGACTAAAAATTGTTTTTAACTTCCTGTTTGAAGCTCGATTGGGTAATGTATTGAATCTTTTATAAAATGAAATATTTCACTCATAGGCTACACAAAAGGGGACACGGTGTTTTATGATCTGTCTAAAGAGCAGATAGGTAGTGTTTTTTGGTGTTTGACACTTTAATTCGTCAGCTGTGTTTGTTATACGGTATTTCAATCTGATAATTATTCGGACATATTAAAGAAAACCCATATGGTTCTGAAACTCGTTGGTCACACATGGTGGCTTTGCCGGATCCTCAATGTCTCGCTGGAAAAGAGTAAATACTAGAGTTTGACCCGAGTTTTACTTGTTGACTGAGTTTTTGGTCCGATTCCAGCATCCTCGCCTCAGCTGGGCTCCGAGATCGGACTCCTCGCCGAGTACTCAGCCGAGGAGAACGAATTTTACAACACTGCTTTTTCTTTGGATCACTCAACCATTCTGTTCCATTGGCCATGATTTATAGGCCTTAAGCCATTAAGAGATGCTTCCCAGTCACTTTGTGAAAATTACATATATTGTGGTAGGGGTGACGATAGGTGTCTGGATTGCTGGTCGATATTACCAAACCTGAACTGATAACATAAACAGACTGGGAGTTTTAACCCTAATTCAGATACTGTTAAACCAGACATGACCTGCATAATTTGCTAAGTTAAATGGGCCAACCAGGGTGACGGGTCAAACAGGTCAACCACTTAAATCTGATTTTTCTGTAATGGCGGCAACTGGGATTGTGATTACATATATCAATATAGAAACTGAAGTTCAATGACTATTCAGCATTCTCACACTAACATTTTAATGAGATGTATAGGCTTGGGAGTGTGAGACAGGTTTTTTGAAACGCGGCACATGCTGGTGGTGATTGGGATCGTTAGGTTAGGACTGCGCAGCGGTGATTAGGACTTGGGAGGGACAATCGGAGAAGTCAAGAATGAAGAAAGAAAAAAAGGTTACGGAGTTAGGGGGAGTTGCCTGGGATATTTTCTTTTCGATTAAAAAAATTTGTTTTGAAGACTTGATTTTTAGAAAAATTTGTACGGATGGTACGTATTTTCGAACGGATGGTGTAAATGGGATTATTGTCAGAAAATTGGTGTAAATGG
>JAOXNX010000001.1:18187445-18199630 GCA_028566075.1 Solidago caesia | reverse complement strand
AAAAACAAAAATGTGAGGGTTCCATACCTAAGCTTAGGTATGGAACAACCTTATATTCACCTCCCCCATATATATATTAGTCTATACTTTTAAACTACTACTATAATAAACACCTCTAAATTACTTTTCTATTTATATAATAAAAAAAAATTATTTCTATTATTAACTAGAAAAGAAAAAAATTATAGTGACCAAAATAGATTAATAATTCATACAATGTGTGTGGAAAGTGGATATCACAATCATTATTTAACCGGATGGATATTCAATTCGATGTATTTTTAATGAACTAGGTATGTTCAGTCGTCCGTTATGCGCCTTTGATTATGGTGATTGTATGCAGTAACAGATGATTAATATAGCTACTAATGGAAGATAAAAGGAAATCAAATGATAAGCCAGTTTTGGATTTGTCTAATCAAGATAACGAAAGTCAAATCGTGCTACTTATAAATGAGCCCAACAACAAAAGCAGGAAGTTCACCTGTGAAAAGCAATGTAACAAAACTATTAGTCGGTAACGAATTGTAAAAATAATACAACAACCGCATAGAAGAAATGAAATTAACATAAACTAATAGTTCGCAATGAAATCGCCCATTAACCCATCAGAGTAAGTAGCTGACCCATTTCCCTAACCCCTTTTTAACCTCCTTTAACCCCCTATTTTTTCGACTCAATTTTCAATATGGTGCAATAAATAAAATATCCTTTCTTCAATCTATAATATCACTGTTGGGTTTACTTTTTCCTTGGCCCATGAGGAAAAGCCCACAAATTAGGCCTAAACCCAAGAGTCATTTGACTCTTTGTTGACTTCTTAGCTGGGTATCCGTAGGTAATTGTTTTGGGCAGCCATTACTAGATTTAACACAATAATAGAAGAGAGAAAGAGAAGAAAAGAGATCAAGTTTCATCAGCTCGTTATATTGAAAATTGGAAAATGACCAACTTTTTTTAACCGGTATGTTTGGGCTAAGCAGCATTGCCTCTTCGTATGCGCATCTTTAATTTCAGAGGAAACCTAGTTATTTCAGGGATACCTCTGTCTCCAGTCCGGTGAGCATCCATGCATAAAGTTTAGTATCATGCATCCAGTAACTTTCCAGCAGAATTCAGAGTACCCCGAAAGATGATCTTCCAAACCATCCAAAGTGCCGTTCTCATAACCGCATCAAACATCTTCCTCTGTTTAGTCTTAATAAAAGCTCCCTCACGTGAACTCAATGAAGTCATGAAGATTAGTAGGTGTATATACTAACAGAGAGCCGCCACCAATTAATGATATCTTCCCGAAACTTCTTTGACAAAAGAGAGAGAGATTAGTGGATTGAATAATATTTGATTAGTTATTATTTAACTTATCTAACTATCTAAGCTAATGACCAAATGTTGGTAATGAAGTAGTTAAAAAAATAGAACTTAATCTGAAATTCTATATGAAAAATCAAGATACTGTAATGACAGTTGTGCTAGCTGATGTTGAAATAACCAAAATCAGAAGGCTTATTTATTTTCCATCAATTCTACTGATATTGTGATGTCATAAGTATATATTAATTAATTTTCTTTATCTTTTAATATAGCTAGAAAATCGTATGTTTTGGGAGTGTGCTTTAGTTATGAAATCTAACGGAGTATCCGGATGTCTTTTTGCACAAGTGCTTCCCGAGGGCCATCAAATCGGGACCAAATGGGTGCACTGGTTGATCGGTTTTAGTCTTAACTTGGTTATGGGAATCTGGAATCAGTCCCAATCAAGACTGTTGATCCTTGATTGAAAAAGGATTACAAAAAAGAAAGAAGGGGGTGTTGTTGGTTTGCTCATGTGTTGAAAAGGAGTTTCGACTTAGTTTGTCAAAATGGGTGGGTTCGGTGATAGATAAAAATGGTATTTGGCAAGGGTTGGGTAAACATTTCTTATTAATTTACCGGATTTTGATTAAAATTATTGTTGTGCTAAATACAAGTACAAACACGTTAATTGTATTGAAACAATAATCGAAGTTTTGAATAACTCTATTTAGGATGTTGTAGTTTTCAAGTGAACACTTTGGTCAACGTTTGACATGTTCGACCCATTTTTCATGGTTTACCTTGTAACTTAATCTTGTAACTGAGAGCCGAGTGTGTTTTGAAAAATTACATCTGTCTGATGTAGTCGAAGCTAACATATTATTGCATACACTATGACAAATAAGGAGTAAAAGCAAGATTATTTATATGACAGAATGAAAAACATCAAAAATTAATAGTTAAATAAATAGTGCTATGCAACAAAGAGTGACATAAGAATGCCGTTAAAAAAAAACAAAGAGTGACAAAAAAATTTTATAATTGAGAGTCAATACATGTAACATTTGAAGAAGTCATCATAGTGTTGCTGCTTGCACCTAATAATCTTTGCAAGAACATAAAGGATAAAATAACAAGAAAAGTGGTGTCCATTTTGAAGTTTAGATATGAGAGAGTTCAAATTATGTCACAATTAAGCCAACAGGGGCAGATATATAATTGTCATTTAGAAGACCCGAGTCTACAAAAATCAACAGTAGACTTAAGAGACTAGAGAGTCATGAATCACCAAGTGCTCGTGGCCACATGGATCTTGTTTGGGACGTGTTAGCCCAATTAACATTTCATACTTTTTAATACCCATTGGAGATAGAAATATTATTATTATGTAATGTATATATACAGGTCGGGTTTATGGATTTAGGACGGGTTTCGGGAATACGGGTCGGGTATGTGGGTTTTCATCTAAAACCATCCTCAGACCCATGCCCACAAAAAAAAAAAAAAACCATCCCACCTGGACAACTTCATGGATACCTTGGGAAAATATGAACAAGTAATAACGATTTCATGGGTACCTTGGAAAAATATGAACAAGTAATAAAAAAAATCATGGGTACCTTGGAAAAATATGAACAAGTAATAACAAACACCGATCATAGAAGAGATTATAATTACAATCACTAAATCTTTCCTTAACTGATGATGAATGAGCTAAAAATAAATCTTAAATAGCGAACAACAAATCTCGAGTGTTAATAGAGCTTATTCAGTAATAATGCTACCTAATAATAGACTTCGCAACCTCTGAAAAATCATGGTAAACACATTTCAAAGTTTCCTTCCTTCTTAGCAAACTTAATTTACCTTCATTCTTCACCACTTCTAATGTACATGACATCTTCACAAGCTTCTAACCTGTTTTATATTAACAAAATACATCCTTAGCATTAGATAATTCTCATCTTAAAAAAAAGGAGCTTAAGAAGCTTTTTTCGGGGGGTAAAAGGGTAATACCCTGGTAAACTTCTATAAATAATGACGATTTACATTATGAGTAGTACCAAGACCACTCGATAAATGAAAGATAATATGAATCTACAAGGTTTTAGGACATGCCCCAAAAGCACAAAAACTAGTGCCACAACCCCCAAAGTTTAGCACTTGAGCCAGTTATTAAAGCACCAAACTAGCCTAACTTATAAAACTAATCACACCCATTAATGATGTTTGGTGATTTTTAAGACACTTTAAGACAAAGTGACAAACTATAAATATGTATTATCGTTAATGTCAATAAAAGATTTACCTAATCGGAGAAGACACTCATGAGATCATTTTGAGAGATACGATGTGTGATCGGCATTCCTCCCACTTTAGAATTCTCTAAAAACTCATTATTTGGCTCCTGTTTGACTCTCTTTCCTCCACCACCATTATTATCCCCATGATACAAGTTGCTGCTTGATGCAGATTCAGCTTCATACACAGCAAACCGGCTTGGAATTGAAGTCCCTTGACCCACAAACCCGAGATTCCTCAGAGGTCCCTGATCGAGCCTTTGAGCAGATTTACCAAACGAAATTTGTTTCTCGCCAAAAGTTTGACCACTTTGACCATGAGTTCTGTCCTCGGTATCTACTGGGCCACCAGTTATTTTCGTATTCATATCTCTTTCAGGTCTTTGACCAACACCATTTAACGAACCATCAGATCGGGGTAAAACAAGACTATAGTTTATTAGAGGACCTTTATTAAAATTAGTCATCTGATTTACCGAAGCACCACTATTTCCTGCTTGAAAACTAGTGGAAGATTGAGCTGGGACCACAAGACGAGAAGGCTGAACAGTAATCGATTGTTTCTGAAGCTGCTGACTTTGACTTTGCAACATACCCATTAACATGTTATTTCCATTTTGACCGCCCACTCCACTGTGATTGCTAACCATGTTGTTAGAATGCCATGCGCTTAATCCAGAATGCACATCTTCTATGACTGGCTGCGGGATTTTCTTTATAACGTTTGATGAAGGAGGTTGACTACATGACACGGCATGATCCACGGGCATGCTTTTAGAGGGCTGCAAGAGCGGTTGATGGTCAATTAATGGCAAGCCTATATTACCAGTTGGCCGCCCTAAGAGCTCTGCATGAAGTGCTGCTAGTGTTTGAGGAGGGATTTGACCAGAGGCCGCCAATGCTTGAATCTCAAATCTTCCATACAAACCTATTTTTGAATTTTGTTCTATTGACCCACAAAACGAATTAGGACCACCTCCTTGCTGGGACATACCACTTAATCTCTTCAAGTATAATCTGAATTTCTACAAAAAGAAGACATTTTTTATGATAAGATACAAAAATATTCAACTCACAAGTAAAAATAAGCAACCCTGGCCCTTCACCATGGCTGGAGTTCAGACTCCAAGCATTTGAAGTCCTGAAACTCCCCCTAGTCTTTTTTTTTTAAATTACTTTTTTGGTACACCAACATGTGATCAATAGTTAAATATAAGCGGGATGATTAATGCAGATTAATAATACTGTCAAGGAATCAATCAATATGTGTGCAAGGTCTATTTTCCATCTAAAAGTTAACCACTAACCCAACCACGAGTTAAAAGGCAATTGAGTTTCAACGAAACAAGGATAACCACAAAATAAGGTTATATCAAGGTTTACTTTTTGGCAAAACCACCACTGGGGTTAGGTTAAAGGTTTCTCAAAATTCAGAGGCTACCGTTTGGATCAAACTTTTGCCTGTATATTCAAATATATTGTGTTACTGTGTCAATAACTACTTGATACAATTAGTTACAATAGAATGTGACAATCTTAAATAGTTAAATATAGTTCAACTATGCTTTTAAAAAAAGAATATGACACACAAACCAGGAAGAACACAATAACTGAAGTTGTACGGATGGGACGCGAAGCAAACACACCTGCAGATGACTTGCAACATTTTCTCGGGTCAAACCAGGAACATTCATCAATTCAAGAATTCTCTTCGGTACCGCCTCTGACAAAGAAAGTAACAGAAATGAGCACACACACACACACACAAAAAGACGTGATAACATACTACAGTAGATGGATGCCCGCGCGATGCAACGGCGACAATACACAACGTGCGAGGTGTCGTGACAACGTTAATTTCAAACCAAACACTTGTGTAAGAAAATGATAGCAAAGTATAGAAGATAATGTTACTATGACTTAAAATAGTTTGTTATTATTTTTCTTTTTCATAGTAAAAAACTAAAAATTATATAATATAAACTATAATAAATTAAATTGATAATTAAATGAGGTAAATGTATAAAAAAGGAAGTTTGACTAAACGAATAAGGAAAGTATAATTAATAAATTAATAGGGATATTACAGATATATCAAATGGAGATGTTTAAATTAGTTAATTATGAAGGGCAATTTTAGACATTTCCACTATTTGTTCTTGAAAGAAGAAGAGAGGGGGTGGTAATACTTTATATGAGATTAAAGAAAATGCATAATGCTTAGAAACCATTTTCTCACATAGTTCCAAGACTGGGAACTCGTGACTCGGGATCGGATCGGCAAGGGGGAGTCAGGATTTTTTCAAAACTAAGATCGGGGAGAACCCGGATCATTCAACCCCCAAGGGGAACCACCTGCACCGCCCTTAATCATTCAACTAAAACCCCTATTTAATAAAAACCAAAACCATTTTCTCGCATAGTTCAACCAAAACCCATTGATTATAAATCAGAAACCATTTTCTGACCAGCAACCACCACCCACCATTCAACCAAAAACCTTTTTCCGAGTCAAACCAGTAAAATATATGTTTGAATGACAACAAATATTAGAGAATAAAGCACAAATTTTTTTTGATATAATTTGTTTTATTCATAACATAAATGCATTTCGATTTCATACAATATGTAAAATCAACATTGAATAAACCAAATGAGTATGTGACACAATAGACAGGTCAAGCAGATTGGACAACAGGTCGAATGGGAACGAATTAAAAAAGTGATAGAACGGGTCGAAACACTGTGAGAAGACCTGCAAATCCTTTTTTTTAAAAACTACTATGACTACAATGATAATCTGAATTTTGAACCGAAAGTATTTACAAGGTTTTATGCATTTTGAATGTACTCCGGGTGACTTCTGAACCACTCGATACGCTCAATCCATTTTCATTGTAACCATTTTATTTATTTTACCCACTTTAATTTAGTATAACTCAAATGAATCAATTTACCTATAAATCGGTCAAAATTGCTAAACTCTATTTACTAGTATTATGCTAAAGTATTAACGTGAAAAGAAGAACATACTATCAATTCCAAGTTGATTCACGGCACTAACGAATTGCTGATGCAACTCCACAGACCACACGACACGTGGTTTTTTTGATGAACCAGGGTCCTCGGCTTCTAGTTCACCATCATCTTCTTCTTTAATACTTCTCCGTTTTTTATGAGATGTCAAAATCCCACCCCCTCCTTCATTAACAGAAGAGGCATAATCATTTTCATCACCACCTAGTTTGTGGTGGTCCTTGTCATCCACACTTCCAGAATGTTCATGTTCTTTATTTTCATACCACTTTTTCCTTATAACATGCTGCCATATATTCTTCAACTGTTCTTCACGTATAGGCTTGATCAAGTAATCACATGCCCCGTGTCTAATTCCCCTTAAGACAAGGTTAGTTCTTCCATCCGCTGATATCACTGCGAACAATAAAATCATGTTTAGTGAGCAGAAAACATTCATAAAAAAACATCTAAATTGAATATATATAAATAGCCGAAATAATAAGGGGGAAAACGCACTAATAACAGGAAGGTCCATTTCCAATCCAACAAGCTCAAGAAGTTTAAAGCCATCCATATCAGGCATATGTACATCGCTTAGCACCACATCAAAGCAGCCTTTCCTTTCCCTTAGTAAATTCAAAGCAGTAGTAGCCTGGGAGCAAGTCGTAACTGCAAAACTCAAGTAAATTAGCAAGGCTTAGATCTAGAGTAATAGGTATGTGCGTATAGTCAACGAACACAGTAATAAGAAATATATATGGATTTATACCTAAATTATTTAAAGATCTTGAATCATGGAAGTGGGCGCTTACATTGGGACATTGCTAAAGGGGAGAACAATTACTATCATTAAATACTAGAGGTTGCAAAATCGGCTGGTAGGTCAAGCTAGGTAGTTGGTCAAAAATGGTAAATTTTTAGCCTAGTCAAAACAGGTTTGGTTGACTTGCAAGCACTTTTATGTCCTTTTTCGTTTATATAACTACTAAATGCATCAAGTATGATTAACATTAACAAGACTATGTTATTACAATAGCAATATGAATCTTTGAACAAAGCCCTTTAGAAGGCGGTAGCCGGTAAGCATCAAAAATACTTCTAGCCATTCCCTTTTTAGCTATTTTTTTTAGTTTGAAATGTTTTAGGTTAACATAACCCATGTAGACACAATTATAACTAACTGGTCGCTATTGCCGCCTCTCTTATGTACAGGCTACGTCATATTATTGATTATTTTACACCATTAGCAATAACTTTTTCCGGGATTTCCATATCTAAACTATAGTAGTCGTTGATTACGCCAATATCTATTGTGTGCAATTATGACATAAAACTCCAAAACCAGTTTTGCATCATATCTCAATGGAGCTTACAGAGTCACATTTTGCTAAACATACCCTTTGAAGCATACAAGTGTTCCATACGGATAACCACCCCCTAAAAAGATTAATCAACATCAATTGACTCGGCCCTCATGGATTAGCCCGCCATTACAAGAACAACCAAAATAAAATTAAAGTTACCAAGGGTGTGTTTAGTTGTAGAAAACTAGGAGTTTCTAAAAAATTTTCAAGGAAACTATAAAAATAAAAAACGTATTCAAATTTGATTTTTCCAAAATAATTTTCATTGAAAACATAAAACTCATTTTTCCAACTTATAAACTACTCCTTGGAAAACTCATTTTTACAATTTTCTAAATATTTTCCCCTTCATAAATGGAAAGTTTCCAAACTTAGAACTAATCACATTTTGAAAGTTTTTTTCTAGAGTTAAAAAATTAATAGTAACCCTTTTCAGTTTTTTAAAATTGAAAATGGAAAACTAAAAAAAGGTTACTTTAACTAAACACAAACCTAAAAATCCCAATTTTAAGCATTTATTGGTTTCATTTCTGAGCTCATTACTTACTACTACTAAACATATATGCAATCATAATCATAATCATGATATAGCTAAAAAAAGATTTAAGCTTTTTATGTTCCATTTTTAAGCAGTAATTTCATAAAAATAAATTCCAAGATTTAAACTTTTCATATTAACTGATATGCATTCATATTGGCCCCAAAAAAGTTACTTACTTTGTCATTACCAATCATTAGTCTTGGCAAATTCCTAAAAATTTCCACATCAACTATTCACACACACACACACACAATAAGAAAAAGAAACACTAGTTTATACCAAAATAATACAGTAATTAAAAAAAAAAAATTTTTTTTTTTTGGAAAAAGAAATGATAAATTACAGAAGATGAATTTATCTTAGATTAAAAAGGCATTACAATACAATGGCAGGTAGCCGGGCCACAAGTTGCGCCGCTACCCCTTTTGAATAGCAAACCCAATCCTACGTTTTGGGCCTTAAGGGAAGAGGAAATACTATTAAAAAATTAAAAATAAAAAAATAATTTGCTAACTATACCCTTAACTCATAATAGTGTACATGCAAATAACCACCTCCTAAATATAATAATCAACCGCTATGTACAACATTTTACCGCGTGTTAACAGCAAAATCCTAAAAAAAGGAAAAGGAAAAGTTAATACAGGTACTAACCATGATATGAGCATCTTCTAAGCATCTGTTCCAAAATCTTTAAACAAATAACATCATCATCAACAACAAGAACTCTTAACCCAATTGGAAACTGATCCGAAACACCCTTTTCGGGTTTACAACTAACCGACCCGGACCCGGATCCGAAACTGTTCCCTGTTGTCATATTTCGGCCACTAGTTCATTTTTCAAAAGTGGGTCATAATAAAAACAACAAATTTAAGTAAAACACTTCAATGGATATATAGGGGAGCAGATCTAGTAGAGTAATTTAAGGTAAACTTGGTGTCTTCTTTTTTTTAAGTTAGAAATGAAAGCAATGATTAAGGAATTTGGTGGTATTTATTATGGGAAATTGGGCTTGCTGTGATTATTATTTGGGGGGGAATTGAATGTGTGTGTGTGTTTTTTTTTGTAGCTGATAGTACACAGAAGAATAAAAAGTAGAATGGAAGTAATAAACAAATAAATTGAAATGAAATATGAGGAATAACTAAAATGAAAAGAAATATACCACGTTTTACTCTTTTGGTGGAGGTTTGAATATGCAAATTCATATTCTATTAATCCTCAATTGTTAGGTTACTTGGTTTGTGGTAATAAAATCTGGTTTAAACAACCGACTATACTCTGTTGAGTTAGGACTTAACGTTTTTTTCTATTTTAAAATCCCCTTTAAAAAAAATATTATATCTTTGTTTTTGTCAAATTAGATACCGTTGTTACTGACATGATATGAATTTTGCTGCCAATATTTAAAAACATTGTCACCGTAATGTTATTACATGCTTGAAAAAATTATGCTTTAATCTTCAATATCAAGCACCTAATGAAAATAAAATATGTAATAATACCTTAATAATAGCTTACAAACTGTGAGCGATATATTAATATAATGATATATGATATATACAAAAATAATATTATATATATATATATAGAGGTTGGTTATTATAAAACAAGTATTAAAGTAAAACAAATAAGATAAGATCCTGACCGTTAGATCATGATAAAATTGATGCACGAAGATTCATAAAACACGAGTATACATAATGATGCACAAAGATTTTCATGATGCACAATGATTTTTAGTTAAAAAAATAAGATTGTTTTATTTGTTTTACTTTAATACTTGTTTTATTTTAACCAGAACCTATATAGTATATATGATAAAAATATATAGTTGGAAAAATCAAATGAAGTTACGTCTTTATTGGCATATGTATTATGAAACTGTGATGAAAGTGACTTGAGGAGTGGTACATGTATGTACATAAAACTTAGATAGATAAACATTTTTGGATTTTTTTAGTCTTTCGGACATTTTCTTTCAAAGCTCATAAACTAATAAAGTCATTGTTATAGAGTTAAGCCATTCGAAATGGATTTTTCTGAGTTAGATTTTATTTTTTATTCACAACTAATTTTTTTATGTTACCTCATTGTTACATTTTTTATCTTTCACTATATTTTTGTTGACAATGTCATCTCTCACTGCATCTTATCTCTCATTATAATTAAGTACCACAAACAAACAAACTTACACATTCTCTCAACATCTATCTCTTGCACGAAATTACATCTCTTACGACTTCATCTCTCACTCATCTCTCGACAACGGCAGTGGTGTTCCTGTAAGAGATGAGTGAAAGATGGCATCTCTCTCGTGTCACCTCTTATCTATTGTCAATAGCCTTATAAAATAAACTAAATTATGGCGCATGTTAATACACGGGATACCTTTAAGCCACATTCTAAAATTTAAAACTTAAAATAAAACAAAGAATATAACGGTTATTAAATGGTTAATCTAAAATAATAATAAAATAAAAAAATGTTTCTTATGCAAGGGTTATCAAGGTCAATAATTTCTTTCTGGTCCACAATTTTTTTTTCAACTAAGGTTTATTTAAGTCCGATCATTTAATATCTAAAAAAATATTTTGTGAACAAGAATAATTTAATTTCTCATGTATTTCATTGATTTATTTAAACAAAATAAGTTAATAGAAAATTAAATAAATAGGAAACGTAAAATAATTTACTTTTTGGTCTTTCTCTTGGAAAAATTAAACTTAAAAAGCACAATATATAGCATTTTAGATAACAAACATTTATGTGACATTATGACATATAATAAATAAGTAAGAAAAATTCCTAAAAGTATATATATATACCAATATATTAAAAAAGAATTGAAGTATCATTTGATCGACAAATGTCGTTTGTCCTTTTATAGTTAAATCTATATTTAATCATTCTACTTTTTAGATACCATAAATAATTTAAACTTTTAATTAATATATAGATATAGATATAGATACTTAATATAATTAAAAATCTTATATTAAAAATTTTATTATATTCATTGTTAACATAACTGTCTATTTCCATCGTCATTTTTAATTTCAGTGATAATTTATAATCTACAACATATTGCTATTTATAATATATAAAAAAACTTATTTATTGTAATTCATATAACATGTTAAATAAATATATATCTATGTTTCTAACTTTTAAATAAATATATATCTAGTTATTTATCCTAAAAGTTCCTGACCTTTATTTAGTTATACATTATATATATATATATATATGAAAGGCATATCAACACACCACACACTATTTCACATTTGTTCCTTACGAGATTTTAACCCACAACTTCATAATTGATGGGTCAACTCATATATATATACTAGCGTGGTATCCGCGCGATGCAGCGGCCACAATTTATAGTGTGTAAAATGTCATGACGACGATAACTTATAACGTGACGGCGGTGGCCGCGTCGGAACTTGCGGCGGCGGCGATGGGTAGCGGCGACGGCGATGGGTGGCGACGGTGGCGGTAGTGGTGTGGTTATTAATGTAAAATTAATTGATGTAAAGGGGGTAGTGTAGTTATTTTAAAGGTTCAGGGATGTATGTTGTACATAATTTCATTAAGGGTAGTTTTGGTAGAATGGGGTGTAAAGGGAGGGTAGTGTTGTTGAATTAAGGGTATATTAGT
>JAOXNX010000001.1:18145218-18158731 GCA_028566075.1 Solidago caesia | reverse complement strand
GTGTTATATAATATTTGATGTAAAATGTATGAATGGATTGAGTTTTAAATATATTTTCATTGATATAATTTTCATAAGTATTATAAAAAATAAACAAAAATATTTACGGTCAAAATTAAAGAAAAAAGACTCAGAAAGTCAAACTATGACATTTAAATTAGGACGAAGGGAGTAATAGCTTTATTTAATTTTTTGTGTAAAATTAAAATAGAAAATAAAAAAGTAGAGGATGAAGTTATGATAAGAAAGGGGTGTGTCTTGAAGTGAAAAAAAATGAATGTGAGAATGAGTTGAAAATAGTGTTATGATAAAGAATGACCTTAAGAAAACAAACTCAAGAACACATACTCTTCCTTGATCTAAACCTATGCCTACAAAGTACAAAACAAACATAAAAAAAACTTGAAACCTATATCCAATGTTTTAAAAACCAGATTTTTCGTCGAACCGCCAGTCAACCGCGAGCGGTCGAACAGGTCGGTTCAACCGTTTGGTATGTTAATTCTTTTTTATAAAAAAATGTTATTAAAGTTGTTACAATCCATTCAAAAGTGGTACCAAATAATTATAATCCAAAGAAAATATATGTTTTAATGTTCATAAACAATTAAAAATAACATTAAAGTATACACACCATCATAAAAATTAAAAAAAAAACCTTAAAAAAAAAATACAAAACCGATTGAACCGGCCGGTTCAAACCAATCAACCGGATCACTAAAAATCCGGGTTTAAAAAAAACCGGTCTCTTAACCGCGTACCGATCCGACCGATCAAACCGGCCGGTCTGGTCCGGTTTTTAAAACATTGTCTGTATGGTTAAGAAAACCTTTAAAACAAAACATATGCTACCCTTATTCAATTATTATTAACATACTTTATCTTTCTATATTAATAATTGAATTGAAATTGAAATCGTACAGAAAATGACTTTTTTTTTTAAAAGGAAAAGGGAAAGAAATTCCAAACCAACCTTCTTATCACATTCCTTCAAAAGCGAACAAAAGAATCTCGTTTATTGTTATCCATTGGATCCATTCTCTATCACCATAGATAGATATCATCCCATATTTCAAATCAATCACCCTTTATATCTTTTTCGTACGAAATTTGCGGACGTCACCCTCATGACCTATATATGAATGAATCTCTCCACTAACTTAACAACAAACCAATAACAATAAGAGTCTTCTTATACAAGAAAGAAAAAAAAAAAACTTTGACTTGCCATTGACGATCAAAGTCGACTCACTCACTCACTCACTCACTCACTCACTATATATACACATACATATACATACATATATATGCATATAAAAAATTCTCCGTGAAACGATCATTATTATCGACTCATTGATTTACTCGGTGAATCTATCTATCTTTCATTCGCTTTTTCTTTTTATTTTCTTATTATGTTTGTTTGTTTGTACTGCATTTGTTACCGATCGATCATTTACTAAAATTGTGGTTACTTTGCCAGATTTTTCGGGATTTTTTGTTATTATGTTTGTTTGGTGCGGGTAAATCGATAGATATATAACACGTATAATAATGGGAGCGAGCGAGGAACAATATTTGATTTGATTATTATTACTACAGTATAATATCATGTTTGATTCTTACCCTTAAGGTAAAGTGTAACTATCGATTGACCAGCTAATATGATTTTTTTTTTTTTTTAAATTAGATTATGAGTTACACCTTTTAGTCTTCATTTTTATTTATTTAAATTAGATTATGAGTTACCACTGGAATTCTAGTTAACTAATTATCGCATCTTTTTATGCTGTCGTCTTGGTTTTGTAAGGCCGTAATAGTAATTTCGCTTTAGGCCTCTCGACGGCCTAGACTTTCTCTATTGACGGGCTGAGGTAGACGCGGTGGGTGGTGATTGACGGGGCTGAGGTAGTTGCAGTGGCAGTGGCAGTGGCGGCCGGTTGTGGTGGTGTAAAATGTGGGTGATCAGTTTTTTTTTATTGGGTTGTCAAAAGGGTGATCATATGCTTTCTTATTAGTGTTATACTTAATTCTAAAATTAGTTGGGCTTTTGATTTTGATTTATATAAGATATTCCCTAGTATATAGTATGTACAAAAATGGTAAAACAGGCTTTATAAATGTTTTTTTTTTTTTTTGCTGTTGGGCTGCTAAAAAACATGTTTGTTTGTTTTTTTTTGGCTAGTGTTGGTAGACAGTGATGTGGTATCTTGATAGAAGGAATGTATAATTTCGATTATGGCTTGAAAATAACCTATTTGGTTGCATAAGTCAAAAGTATGTCAAAATTAAGAATGAAGGTAGAAGTCACATTTATATTCTTGTAACCATGCTTCTACATGACCATAAAATTGAATTAAAACAAGTTAGTGATGCAAGATTACTTGCTTAAATGGCATTAAATTTGTTTTATTTATTTATTTTTATTATCATATAAGATGTGATTTATGGTGTAGTTTTTTTCTGATTATATGCTGTATAATGTGAAATTGCAGTTGTAAACAGCTCTGTTAGATGGGCAAGACAGTTGACCTGTCAGGATTCCCGACTTTAGTATCTGCAGATACGGTTAAAACATGGCTGGAGCGTTATACTGGTGTAGGGAGTATTGAGGCTTTAGAGGTTAAACAAAAAAATGGAGGGTCAAGAGCGTACGCAAGAGTCCAATTTAAAAGCAGTGACAAAGCTGAGCACATATTTTACCTGGCTAGTATTAAGCAGTTATGGTATGGTTCGTCTTATTTGAAGGTTTTTCAAAAGGATATGGACCTTGTACAGAAGCCTAGGCAGTTTGCACGTGAAATGGAGGGTGTAACTCTTCATTTTGGTTGCCAGGTGTCAAAGGAAGATTTGTCAGTGCTATGTATAATGAGAAATGCATCAGTGAAGTTTGGATTTGGGTTAAGGAAAATATACTTTGGTGTTTCGGAACGAGATGCTAGTTACAAGCTGCAACTCTCATATGAGAATATCTGGCAAGTTCAGCTACATCGTTCACGAGGTGTTTCCACAAGTTTTCTTGTGATTCAGGTTAGTTTGACTTAGCTCGTATTGTTTAATTGTCGTGGATGAAAGAATAAAATCATAGTTCGCAAACATTGTTATCTAGAATATTGCATAACTTGTCTTATGTGGCCCTGATTATGTTATACTAGGATTCTAGGAAGTATTTGGCACTGATTCCACATTTTTCACTGTCTGGAAGACCTTTATTCCCGCTTACAACACCTGCAATGTAGAGTGTAAGATGTCTTAAGGAAAACATTATGTTTGTAAATATCTGATACACAAATAATCTTATATAGTTCACATTTAGCTAAACAATCGTTGGTAAAACAACTGTTGAATTACTTTTATCACTTGCTTGAGGACTAAATTTTATTTTATTTTTTTATCTTAATTTACCATGGATCTTTAAAAATCATGTAAGCACTTTAACAATTTCTTATGTAATTGTCTCCAACAAGACTTGTACCCACCACCTTTAGGTTGATGAGTTACCCCAATACTACTAGGCCAAATGCCCTTTGGCACAATGAGTTTCATAAGTGTACTATCCTAAATTCTGCAATATAATTGGTATTTAAATAGACCTCAAGAAGTGATGCAGTTTTAAGTCACTTTTTTCATTTATCTTATCCATCTTAGTCGTAATGTATCTATCTGTTAGAGCATTTTAGGTTTTAAAAAGGGTTTAAAATAAATGAACGTGTTCATCAGCCGTAGGTTTGGGTTTTATATTTTTTGTATAATAAGAAAATAATATTAGCCTCCGAAATATATGTTGAACCTGTTTAGAAACCTTAGAAAGGTTTACGTGTAGTAGAGATAGGATTACACGGAAAAAGGTTTATTTATGGGTTGGTGATGTTGAAAGCATGGCTGATGGCATACTAATTTTAAACAATTGGTAACAACAATTCAAAATGTTAGGTGGGATTTATGGACTGATGAAATAAAGTGGGACAGAATTAAGAGTTTTAAGGATGAGATATGATTAGATTTTTCAGTAAAAAGCTTTTTGCAGAATGAGAATGTGCACCTAACAACATCATACAGATTTCAAGTTCCGTTCTTATGACAAATTTGATGCACATCACATCTGGATGTAGAATTCATTCTGTATTCATACATTCAGTTACTAAATCAGACTGCCTTTTATTTTGTAGTTATATGGTGCGCCTCGAATTTACCAGAAAGCTGAAAACAACGAATATAACTTCTATAATGAAATTCCCGACGATCAGTGGGTTCGAACAACGGACTTTACCCCATCTTTATCAATTGGGCAATCTTCTCACTTATGTTTGGAACTTTCGCATGATGTTGACGATTTGAACTTTGCTCGTTACTTTCCATATTTTGAAGAAAGTAAACGTCCATTCAGATTGGTGACTGGTCATAGTTTTTCTCAGAATCTGGATTTAGTTCCGATAGTGGGTCCCACCCAAGGTTTATATCTTCCATATAATATAGTATTCAAGATTTGTGCCTTGGTTCAGCATGGTTGCATACCTGGACCTGCACTTAATACTAGTTTCTTTGAGTTACTGGATCCTCAAAGAAGAGACGTTAAGTCCATTGAATATGTTCTGGAGAAACTATATTATTTAAAAGAATGTTGTTATGATCCAGTCAGGTGGATAACTGAGGAATACCGAAAGAAGAACAGGCTAAGATCCCCTGCAATCTCATTAGATGGCGGTCTTGTATATGTGAGACGGGCTCAAATCACACCATCCAAAGTGTATTTCTGTGGGCCAGAGGTTAATGTTTCCAATCGAGTTTTACGCCATTATTCAGAGTATATTGATAATTTTCTTCGTGTATCATTTCTCGACGAGGAACTGGAGAAACTTTATTCAACAGATTTATCCCCACGTGTAATTAGTCAAAATGGGGAAAGCAAAACTGCCATTTACAGGAGGATTTTGTCGGTTCTCAGAGATGGCATAGTTATTGGCAATAAAAAGTTTGAATTTCTTGCTTTCTCATCAAGTCAGTTACGAGATAATTCTGCTTGGATGTTTGCCTCAGCTGGTAGACTTAATGCTGCTGCTATCAGGGAATGGATGGGTGACTTTAGTAGTATTAAAAACGTTGCTAAATATGCTGCTAGACTTGGTCAGTCTTTTGGCTCGTCGAAGGAAAGTTTAAGTGTTGCACGATACGAAGTTGAAAGGATTCCGGATATAGAAACTGTATTATCCGGTACAAAATATGTTTTTTCTGATGGAATCGGGAAAATATCTGCTGATTTTGCTGAGAGAGTTGCCAATAAATGTGGCTATAATTTTATTCCGTCTGCCTTCCAAATTCGATACGGTGGGTACAAAGGTGTTGTGGCAGTAGACCCAACCTCATCAAAGAAGTTATCATTGAGAACGAGCATGTGCAAGTTTGAATCGGATAACACAAAGCTGGATATTCTTGCAATTAGCAAGTATCAGCCTTGCTACATGAATCGCCAGCTCATCACGCTTCTTTCTACCCTCGGGGTTCGAGATCATGTCTTTGAAAAGAAGCAAAAAGAAGCAGTAGACCTTCTAGATGCCATCTTAAAGGAGCCACTGAAGGCAGAAGAGGCATTAGATTTAATGTCACCAGGAGAGAACACCAATGTTATGAAGGAAATGCTTTTGTGTGGCTATAAACCTAATGCTGAACCATTTCTTTCTATGATGCTGCAAGTTTTTCGTGCAACCAAATTGCTTGAATTGCGTACTAAAACGAGAATTTTTGTTCGTAAGGGAAGAGCAATGATGGGATGTCTGGATGAAACCCGGATGCTCAATTATGGTGAGGTGTTTGTGCAATATTCTGGTGCAGCAAGAAGGCCATTGTCTGATGATCATAGCGGAACCGGCTTGAACAAGTACAAAATTGTTCTAGGAAAAGTGGTGGTTGCCAAAAACCCGTGTTTGCATCCTGGTGATGTACGTGTCTTGAAGGCTGTTGATGTTCCAGCTTTACATCATATGGTAGACTGTGTGGTTTTTCCACAAAAAGGACCAAGGTAAATTGTTGATTTGTTATTTGATATTGTATTACCTTTCAATGATCCGTTAATTTTTATTTATTTATTGCTTTATGGAACTCATTCTAGTGATATTTTGTGATTATGTTCAGCTTTATTTGGGCTTACAAATTCTTACTTGAACTATTTGTGAATATAACTATAGGCCTCATCCAAACGAATGCTCAGGTAGTGATTTGGATGGCGATATTTACTTTGTTTGCTGGGATCCTGATCTAATTCCACCTAGGCAAATTGAGCCGATGGATTATACCCCAGCACCAAGTACACAACTGGATCATAATGTTACTATCGAGGTACAGATTCTTTACTAGATAATAGATATCCCATAGCTCTCTAAACTCCACGCTTGTTTCCGCTTTCTATTATATAGGTTTTTTTTTTTTTGGAACGGCAGAAAATATTATTAATAAAACAACCTAGAAAGGCGCTAGATGTTAGAAGTACAAAGATACAAACTAGAGATATGACGATTACAATCAACACACTCTAGAATCTTCCCGAGGCCTTGACTGCGAGATCCGTAAAAATTTGGTCAATTTCGGGCTTTTGTTGATCTTTTGGGTTTGTTTGGTGAAAACATACCCAAAAGGTCAAAAGGTGCTCAAATAATTTCCTGTCAAATTGCAAGGGGAAACCCTGATGTGTGGCTGCTAACATTTTTTGAAATTTCTTTCCAACAATTGCAGGAGAGGTTCCAACATGTTCTTTTAGTAAACTGTCCTAAGATGCCTTACATCTCACTTTTTTACTTTAAAGCTAATATAAATAACATGGACACTCCTAAGTACTGTTGATGGACACAAACCTACATGATTTTTGTTGGGCCACAGTTAAGAAATAGAAAAAGCCCATGTTCGTTTATTCAGCTTTACCCTCATGGCCCGTCCATGAGGGGATTGGGTATCGTCGTTGTTTTATTTTGCTCTAATCAATTCAGAGGTTCAAAATTGGGGAACATAGTTTTAGTCTTGATATCTAGACTTCCATACGTGAGAAGCTTCAATGGCACAACCCCAGGGTGACCCACAACACTTTTTCATGTTTTCTTTTGTTTTGGATTTTATTAATATGATTAAAATTTTATACTTTCACAATCATAATCTACTTTCTAAAATGTAAGTAGATTTACCGGTTACCATATTACTTATATTGGAATAGCTTTTGAAATTTTACCACCTTTACTATTACGAGTATTTACCAACTATATTATCTACATTGGGACAAAAATGTAAGTACTTACTAAGTAGAATGCTATTTAATGGAAACCCTAATATTTTTGACCTTTGACCCATGAGGTTGCTAATGTTGTTAGGATACTACTTTTTATGCTACAATTATCATTTTAAGGTAACAATTAGCGATTTGAAAGTTTCACGCTAATTATGATATTATTAAGGAAATGAAAGGACTTGGTTAGCCGACTCGACCTGACTGGAGCCCATTTGAATAGTTATTAAAATAACCCATTTAAATTGATGTTAAAATGGCCCATTTAAATTGCTATCAAATTGGCCCATATGAATCAATTTGACCCGGTCCAGTTTCAGCCAGTTACCCAAGTCGCCCATTTACCAGCTGTACTTTTTCACCAAGTTTTATGTCAGAAAATTCGGTACGAGTGCTTGGCTTTTTTCGGATTAAAAATCTTGTTATTTGTGTCTTGTCTACTTCAGGAAGTTGAGGAGTATTTCACGAACTATATAGTAAACGACAGTTTAGGAATCATAGCAAATGCCCACACAGTCTTTGCTGACCGTGAACCCAGAAAAGCAATGGCTGTTCCTTGTGTAGAGCTTGCAGAGCTCTTCTCAATTGCTGTCGACTTTCCAAAAACCGGAGTTCCGGCAGTAATTCCCGCACATCTTCGTGTCAAGGAGTATCCAGATTTCATGGAAAAACCTGACAAAACCACATACGAATCACAAAATGTAATTGGGAAGCTCTTTCGAGAGGTGAAAGATATTGCACCAAATAACAGCCCAGTCAACCCCTTTACACTTGCGGTGGCAAGGAGCACTTATGATGTTGACATGGAAGTGGATGGCTTTATGGATTATGTTGATGAAGCGTTTGACTTCAAAGAAGAATACGATGACAAACTGGGTAATCTAATGGAATACTACGGAATCAAAACAGAGGCTGAACTTTTAAGTGGCAGCATTATGAAAATGTCTAGATCCTTTGATAGAAGAAATGATGCTGAAGCGGTTGGGTTAGCTGTGAAGTCGTTAAGGAAGGAAGCCAGGAACTGGTTCAAAAAGGGCAGAGGAGATATGGATGTTGTAGATGATGATGTTTATGCCAAAGCATCAGCATGGTATCACGTCACGTATCATCCGAGTTACTGGGGTCTGTACAATCAGGACATGAAACGTGCTCACTTTCTGAGTTTCCCATGGTGCGTTTATGACAAGCTAATTGAAATCAAGAAACGCAAAGCGGTTCTCAGAAGGTACAACCTTGATTCTGATTGGCTTCAAAATCAGTTCAGCACAGGACTGAATCTGCGATGAATACAAGTCCTTTGAGTTGCCACGTCGTACTTTTGGACTAGGTTTAATATGTATATACATAACTCTGGAATTTAAATATTGTATCTTGTTGGATTATGTTTGCATAAGTTTGGTTTTAATGTGAAAAATTGTCTTTGTTGATCATTGCTTGATATGTTTTGGTAGTTAAGGTATTAATGATCTGAAAAACTTGATCCTAATGGATACTAATGGTAGAATTAGAGGCTATGAGTGCATACATTCGAAACTGTGACGCCTTAAGAACGTGTTCTCGTCGGAACAGAATCTAGTTTCCAAGATGACTTGTTGTCTAGTCTAAACTAACTTTGTCAATATGATAATTGTGACAAAATCCATCTTAATCAAAGCATATTCATATTGTCGATGTAAAAGAGTCATTTGACAGGACCAAATAGGCCAAGACGTAGGAAAAGTTCTCAGTCTGAATGATTTTTATCAGATGTTTAGGTTAAAACAAGTAGGTCAATATCAAAGGTCAATTAGTTGAACCATGGCAATACGTTATCCTTTTTCAATTATTTTGTTTAGTTTTCAATTCATTCACACTATAAGTACAGTGCTACATAATGTGAATGCAGCCATTTATGGATAGATACCCATGCTTGTGTTATGGTGGATATTCTCAATCTCTCTCGATTGTGTTTTTTTTTTTATTTTTACTATTTAATTTAGAGTGTAAACAAATTCAATGTAAATTTAGTTGTAACTATATTCGCTTATAAATAAATTAATTTATTTATTTGGTTTTATAAAAAAGGTTTGATATCTTTGGAACCAACAATTCCCTCTTATTTGCTTAAAATAGTTGTTTATTTGGGTTAAACTAATGGAAGAGCTTAAGACATACATATGGGATTTGTACTTCTTAAGTACACTTATGTATACATGTCTGAGGGCTTTGTCCTAAAATAAACTATATAACTGCTCATGTTTTATTTTTTTCTTAGATGACTTATAAATAAACCTCATGGTGATTATAGATATGATATTAATGATTGAAGAATAAAATAGGTCAAAATGCCCCGGCTAGGAAGGAACGATTATAGACAATATACCCAAGTCAATATTTGAGGGTCATATAAATGAATTTATATTTGAAGTACTTTGTAATCCCAAAATTACATATTTTATTTTGTATGAACTTTTAAAATATGCAATAATAAAAAATTATGATATGAAATAAAGAACTTGGTAACCATAATTATTTATATAAGAATTTTTTTTTTACCACCGCACCGTACATGAAATGAAGTAACCTTAATGATACATCATTTAAAAGAATTAGTCTAGAATTTATTAAAACTACTCCATGAAAAATTAAAGATAGTGTATACATTGATATGAACTTTATAACATCCTTTGAACTTTATAACGATGATTATAAAGTTCATAATTAATATGTTCACTTAAGAATTTTTAGCTAGCATAAACTTAATGTATACCTTAGGAAGTGATGATTATAGCAAGTTAGCAAGTGTTGGTAACCTAATTACTTAAAGTCTTCAAAATAGTTCAAATATCCAAAGATGATCAAGGACTTCTTTACATGTGTAAGCATGTAAACAGTTAACCCTTGTGAATCATCCCAAATTAACCCTCATATACTTGTTATAAATTAAGCTAACGTCAACAATGTCCATAGGAGATGATGACATGGCTTGGCAAGAGTACTTCAAATGTGTCTAAGAAAAAAGAATTGGAATCGTTTATCTACTTAATTAAGTGCAATTTATAATAACATCACTTATACAAACCAAAATTTAAATATATGTAAATATTTATTAATTAACACATACGTAATATGTTTTATAAAAGGTCAAAATATATATTAGTACCTTCAACTTGGCTGACTAGATATTCTACTATCTTAAACTATCAAATGGGGTAGCATTGTACCATGAACTTGGCTAACAAGGTATTCTACTATCTTGATTCAATAATAATTATATTTTAAGGTTGTAAAAAATTATAAATTATCAAATGTTTGGTATTAAAAATACAGATTATCTTTAATATGATTTTATAGAATCTAAACAATTAATTTCTGCAACCTTAAAATTAAATAGTTAATGAGTCATGGTAGTACAAAATCATGTTATAAGCTAATGAAATAAATTAATTTTGGATGTTCATAAACCTAAAGGCATTTGATTTGATTAATTTTGGATGTTCGTAAACCTAAAGGCATTTGATTTGTATTTGTTGTACTACTGCATATGTTATAAGCTATGGTCCACGAATTGATGAGTGAATCGACTGATCGAGTAACAAATTAAAAAGTACATCTATATAGAATATTATACAACCAATATTCCTTCTGAATTCCAAGTTTACTAATTCTACATAATATCATTTGAAACATGATTAAGTCCATTAATGGACTTATCAAAGTCCTCACATAAAGGGTTCTTGACTTCTTGGGGCCTTATAATTCCATTACTTTGCTAAAATTCACTTGATGTTAATGGGTAAAGAATAAAGAACAAGATGAGTTGGATTTTATGACCTTGTCTAAAAAGAGTGTTTGTTTGGCTAAGGTATATATTTATGGATACAGTCGACTTGATAGATAAAATCCCATTTAACCGTTCACACTGAACCCAATTTTAAAGTTGTCATGTCAGTTTTCACACCGACTTACACTGTACATTTTGACCTCCAACCGTTCACACTGAAACCTAATTAATGGGTAGGTTGTTGCCATAACTGATTCCTTCTTGGAAAATGCTAAATACAGCCTTAAGGGCTGTAGTTAACGTGCATAAAATAATTGTACCTTCCATATCAAAAGCCCACCTCCTAAATTTTATGGTAAGTGTACAACTACTTTATGCACCTTAACTACAGCCCTAAGCGCTGTATTTAGCAAGACCCTTTTTTCTTTAAGGTAACCTAAATTTAATGGTTAAAAGTTTAAACAATAAAGTAAATGATAGATGCACAACAAGCCTTCTAAACGTTTCGAATAATAATTTCCAAGTTTATAATTTACAATTTACAATTCTTTCAATATGATATATACTAATAAAACAATTACTTGAAATGGTACTTTTAAATAAAAAAGATGTTTCTGTATCTATATGCATAGAAAATAGCTGTCCCTATACAAGTATACAAAAAGCAGTACTATCCAATTACATTTCATAGCATGTGGTTGTTTTAAAAAATAACTTACATGTATAATATTAAGGAATTGTTAGCTAAGTTAATTAAAGTTCCGCGACGGACTAGTTTCTGTATTGCTTTTCTAGATCTTTGTATTTGTAATTGTACTATTTTGATCTTCATCAAGTTGCTGGAGATCGTTGATATATATATATATATATATATACACTTTCTGTTGTCGTTAAAAAAAAAAAATTAATTAAACTTAATATAAAAAAATTGATATGTATATTACATAAGAGTCAAAGACCCGAGTAACCTTAATGATTACAGGCCTATTAATCTGGTTGGTATCATTAATACGGTGATCTCGAAGGTGCTGGCGAATAGGCTCAAAAATGTATTATCTCTTCTTATTTTTTTTATACCCAGTACGCTTTTTTAAGTCAAAGGTTGATTTTAGATGAGCCATTAATTTTGAATGAGATTGTTTCTTGGGTTAAAAAAATAAAAGAGGAAGGTGTTCATATGTAGAATTGACTTTAACAAGGCATATGATAATGTGAATTGGAATTTTCTGATGGCTTGTACGGATCGTATGGATTTTCCAGCTCGGCGGTGTAATTGGATATATGGAATTCTTTCGTCGGCCAAGTTGGCGGTTCGGTCAATTGCTTACCCACTTTTGAGTTTCAATGTTTTAAGGGGATGCGTCAAGGAGACCCTATCTCTCCTTTTTTGTTCCTTATTGTTATGGAGGGTCTCTCGTGTATTATGAACAAGGCTTGTCAAATGGGGGCTGTTAATGGTATCTCTTTTCCGAATAAGGGGCCGGTTATTTCTCACCTGTTGTATGCGGATGATTGTACTTTTTTGGGTGATTGTTCGGAGGAAAACGTTAAAAAGATTGCTAGAATTCGAAGATGCTTGTATGTGTGTTTGGGGTTGAAAATTAATTTGAATAAATCTAATTTGTTAGTTGTTTGGGTGGAGGAGGGTGAGGCTCGTATGAGGACTGAGGTGGTGGGCTCGTTACATTTTAACCATTTGGGTATTAGAATTGGTGGTAATATGAATAGGATCGCAAGTTGGAGATTCTTATTCGACATATTCGAAACTAGATTATCAAGATGGAAGGCATATTGCATTTCTATAGGGGGAGAGTGACTCTCGTTAAGCCGGTGATGGAAAGTCTGCCGACATACTATTTTTCTCTTTTTAAGGTCCCGAATAAAGTTATTGAGGGATTAGAAGGCATTATTCGTAGGTTTTTATGGGGTGGTTCCCAGGATAAAAATAGGATTCATTGGGTGTCTTGGGATTGAGTGGCGTCTACAATTCAGGTGGGCGACCTTGGTTTATGTAAGCTTAAAGTTTCAAACATTGCTTTACTTTCTAAGTAGGTTTGGAGATATCGCACAAAACCTGATGCTTTAAGGAGGTTGTTTATAAAGTCTTTACATGACACCAAGAGATGCTAGTCCCCCTTCCTCTCAACAATTCTTTGTCCGTGGTTTGGAAGTCCATTGTTGGGGTCATTGGTAAGGTTAATGTCGATAGGGTGGGGATAAACAAGTTATTCAATGGAGTGTGCGGGAAAGGAGATAAAATTAGATTCTAGCTAGACGTTTGGCAGGTGATGAGACGTTAAAAGTTTCCTTTCCTAACTTGTTTAAGTTGGATAAAGAAAAAAAATGCCTTTTTAAGGACCGATTTTGTGATATTACGAAGAGATTCGGGGGCTTGGAGTATTGGGAAAAAGATCCGTTTTCGGAGGAGGAGATAGAGGAATGGGTCAGATTAAGGCGTCTTATGGAAGGGGTGAACTTGAGCTCTG
>JAOXNX010000001.1:18105081-18117225 GCA_028566075.1 Solidago caesia | reverse complement strand
TACAATCAGAATTAGAATGCAAAGATAGAAGACATTACATTAGCATGGACTCATTACACCTTACTCTACATGGACTGCAAAATTAGTAACTGTTCGAGATATCACAATAAAAAATTGGAAATTGTGCCAAAATGTAGCGAACTTTACCAAAGTAGTCAAAAATATATGAATGAACATTTCAAAATTACCATTTAATGACATGGACCTAAATATCCTTACCATTTAATATATGTGACCTGCTATAACAAGTAAACAGCTTACGTGGCACCCATCATCTCTTTTGGTCATCTTCTCCAGCAAGACATGTGATGGACTGGTGGTTTGCTGCTTACTTTGACCGGTGTTCAATAATAAATATAACAATTTATAACCAAAAAAATAACCTACTACCTGTTCAGTAAGTTACCTTCACATCAAATGGCAAGGAATTCAGGTTCATCACATTTAACGATAGTTAAAAGTTCATTCATACAATGACACATTAAGAGGATGTTCATATACTAAAAAATTTCAGAAAAACCGATAACAAAAAGTACAAAGAGTAGAGAAAATATTGGAAGTAAAAATAGCAGATGCATATAAATGTAGCAAATAGAGGTTTTCAATTTGAGGTAAAAGGATGAAATTATTATAAGTGTCTTACAAAAATTTGGTCATTTACAGCAGATAGTTTCTCAAAAATATGTCACTCAACTTAAAAGCTCACAAACTAGAATGATGAATTACGTTAAAAATGAAGTGTTAGCCTATAAACCTTTACCTTGTTTTGATGGAAAAATAAGTTGTGCACTGCCTGAAGTCCGGCCTCCCTGCAAGATAAATTTAACATCAATGAGAGTAAGTCTAAGGTAATTAGAAAAGAAAAGGATGAGAACTTTAAGTAGAGAAAAGAAGTGAAATCATGATGATAACTAACAACTAATGGAATCAGATCCAGCTTTTGATCCAGGGACCAGGTTACAAGATCTGAACAAGGAACAACCTTTTGCATTAAACTAGTTCGCATTCTAATCTTAATTTAACCGATAATTGAACAATAAGAGACAAAAAAAAAACACCTAAAACAGGTCCACATTCAAATCTTGTAGAGTTTTCCCTTTTTGAACTTAAGGGGTATAATGATGATATTCTCTCAACTGTTTAGTGTGAAACCAGAAATTTTGGCAATGAATGCATTAACAATTTAATCATAACTGCAGAGGCATTTACATAAAGACCGTATTATCTGAACATATGTATGATATGAAGCTATGACAACTAGCTAGCAATCCATGACATGACTCAACTATCAGTCTAAACACTATGAGGCATGCCATTATGGAGCTATCACGCAACATCGATTATGTTAAGAAGATCAATTAACAAAACTTGAGTTGTTATTATAGCTCTAACACAAGGCTTATTACGATAACATTTATAGAAGGAATAAAATAGGCAGAAAAGAAGCTAGAGTATTTGAAACAAAAGTAAGATACGATAATGCATGTGAAGACCACCAAGTATTCAACTTTTTACACTATGGTCACCTGCTAAAACTATCATAGAGGTCACCCAAGTATGTATCATGTGGCATTTATACCTAAAACATGTCAGGTGTCAAAATGACCTTAACTTGTATTCTTTTTAAGAAAACACAAAAATATATTTGATGAGGTATCAACATATTATGTGTTAAGGCCTTAAGGGGTTGTGTTTGGCAATGTTTTTAAACCGCCCGGTCGGACCGCAGTCTAACCAGATTTTTGTGGTTTTACAGTTCAAAAACTCCAGTCAGTTTGCTTGTTAACTGACCATTCAAACCCGGAAAACCGGTCAAAAACCGTGCAAACCGGGAACCAGTCAAACCGGTTTTGACTCGTCGTTTGGCTTACTGATGGACGCCATCCACATCATCACCAACCAGAATCCATGGATGTCTGTTGTGTTGATGTTCAAACTGAATCTCGCTGCAACATATCGATTATGGAAACGAATCAGTCATCTTTTGTTGTCTAGAAAAGAAAAGGAAGAGGGTGGTGATGGAAATAGTCTCGTCGGAATTTATTGACATTTGTGTGTAGATCTTGGTGCGTAAAGGAAGAAAATGGATGAAAGGATAAGATAGATAAAGTAAGAGAGAAGAAAATAAGAAAGATGAAGTAAGAAAAATATAGATTCCCTGCTATGTACGTAAATGAGTTTCTTTTTCCTATATTTAAAGTTTATTAATAAATTAATAAATGAATTTTAATACCATACTTTGAATTAATATCTCATACATCATATGTAAGTATATTTTCTTTATATATTATAAGTATTTCATAATATTTATTTATCCGGTTCGATGGCCCGGTCCGACCACTGATTTGTAGCTTGGCCGGTTAGCTATCTGGTCCGGTTTTCAAAACATTGGTGTTTGGCACGCAGCTTATAGGAGTTTATAGTTTTCATAAGATCAAGCTCATAGCTTTGTTTGGCTACCAAAATTTATAGTAGCTTATGGTTTTTGTAAGCTCCAAAACCATAAGCTACTTGAAGTAGCTTTTGGCTCGTAGCTTGAGCTTATGAAAGAGTAAATTAACTAAATACCACCCTAATTAATTATATTTCACCTCTTGCTACTTTGCCAAACACATATACTACCAAAAGCTCCAGTTACAACTCCAGCTACAAGCTAGTTTTGCCAAACATACCCCTAATGTATTTTCAGATAACTAAAGGGCAATTTCATCATTTAGCATGTTTTTGGTCACTACCGGTATCAATGACACAAAATACATACCCAAATAGCCTATATGATAGTTTTATACATGGGTGGTCATAAGAAAGAAAAGTTATATAATTCGAAACAAAAGGGAAAGAAATCCACCACATCAGGCAATGTCCAGCCTTCTCTTTCTGACCAATTTAAGTACGGGCGTAAATCCTTACAGTATGCTTCATACATGCGGCCTTCTCCTGCCGGAGGCATTGGCAACTCTATCTATAGAAAATGCAAACAAGCACTCATATCAGATGACCAATCACAATTGCTGCAAGAAAACTACCATTCCAGCTCCAAATGAAAACCAAACAAATTTTCTGTTACATCCTTTATCAAATCTCATATCTCCTTTGTGATGCAAGATATGTTACATATATCATAGTAAATCTCATATCTTCTTTTTAATAAAGAAACTATAGCACTAGCCAACGTTATTTAAAGGTAAATAAAATCTTAACAATCCTCTTAGTACATGGTGCTCATGGCAGTTTAGTTTAAAAAACCAAGTTCAAATTAGAATCTGATATAAGAAACAGCAGTTAGTCAGGCTTGTACCAAGAGATACACCATGTTACTAACTTACTAATCAAATCAGAAATAGAAAATCCTAATGCTTCGAAAACCTCAAAACTATAGAAACTTGCATCTGTATATTGAAGGTTTTCCTAAATATAAAATGATGGCTACTTGGCTATGGTTAGCTAATGAAATTACATGACATATTGACATACAGGGTTAGCATCAAATAAAAAGACCCAATTCGTGAGAAGAGTGAGAAGGCAAATTACCGATTCGATAAATATAATCTTATTTTTCATTTTTTCACAGCTGCTTATCGTTGTTACGAAATTTGCTTTTCAAAAAAAAAATTAAAAATTTTTTACAGTACATTTTCTTATGATTCACTATTTTTCCCAAAGTTTGGAATGTGCATCACATTTACGCAACTATGTGATGCACACAAAAAAGAAAGTGATGAGCAAAACGTGTTTTTCGACGCAAAAACCAATTTTTTGGATACAAAGACCGATTGGTAATATGCAAAAACATGATTTAATGATGCACAATCCAGATTTGAAGTATTTTTAGGGCCTTCTCGTCCTTCTCACAAATTAAGTCCTTTTCATTTGATCATGACCAATAACATATACTACCTCCGTCCCAAAATATGTGTCCTGTATAGAATTGGCACACAGTGTTAGAACTGTCATTGTCAACCAATAGGATGTCATACTTACTTTTTATAAGTGTTCTGATTGGTTAAAACTTAAAAGTGGACACTTATTTTGGGACAAACAAAAATAGTAATGTGGACACTTATCTTGGGACGGAGGGAGTATTATATAATAGTAATTCAAGCATTTATGAGCCATAGAAGTCTCAGATAACCATATCAATTAATTAGTTAAAGACATTTTTGTAGTTACATCAGGAATTAATAAATCAAAAGACTCGCATTTAGTAAAAGAATAATAAGTAGCATGATTATGTTAATAGAAAAAGGATGGAAGAGTTGGGAGCCTAAGACTTCTGAGATAAAAGGTAGTTAAATCTGTAGATAAACATGCCAAGAAGGTTTCACGAGTCATGTATGTAGCTAAGGAAAACAATCAACTAGATATATATCCATTACCTGAACCTTGACATCGCTCAATACTTTGATCACCCTTGCAGACCAATAAACACTCTCTTCCAGCCAGTCCACCATATCCCCAACTTTCCATCTACCATTTATCACAACACAAACTTCTGAAATTGATTTGGCAGGAGGCACTTCACTTATATGATACATTGGAGGATAATGAGGCCGCAACATCAGTTGTTTTTCAATCTGCTTTGTCTTCCTGCCATGAGGAGGTGCTTTGTATATCTGTTCCCAGCTTGGCTCTGCAAACACATTTAAGCTAAAACTGAAATACATGCTCATAACAAGGAACCAGGTGAAAGAGTACAACTAAACAAAAGCAAGTAATGTCAATAGCAGGGATCAGTTAAAAACTAAAAAAATGGACCTCTAAGTTAGGGGATGTTTGGGATTGCTTATTTATAATTTATCTGCTTATCGCTTGTTTTTTTAAGCAAATAAGCAATAACAAACACTCTCTGAAAAACTGCTTATTTAAGTTGGAAAAAAGCACTTTTTTATAAGCAGGTATCTTATAAATAAGCAATCCCAAACACCCCTTTAGTCCTAATAGAACTGCAGTATATCAACGCATCACATGAGTTCACTTGTTAAATGACATCTGATATTGAATAAATCTGACAAAAAGGGAAGGATATGTGTGTCTATCCCTTGTAAACCAGACAATGAGTTACCCAAGACCCCGTCTGACTACCAAAAGGAGTCATATGTGGATTTTACGTGTATCTGATACGGATCAAGAGCACAGTGGGTTGGGCCGCATACAGCAGAAAGAAGTCAGGGGGTTAAGTGTCACTTTTTAATAAATGTTATCATTATTAGTTAATTGTGTATTCTCCAAGTTAGGGTTGTGTCCTATTTAAATAAGGCTTGTAGCCACCGTGTTGAGGCATTGGAGATTATTAAGGTTCTGATGAACAACTAGGAGTTGCTGGACTCAAACCAGTTGTGGAGCTGCTGAGGCTCGAACTCAGTGTTTATCTATCTATTTAATACAACAGCCGACTTCAAGGGGCTGAGTTTATTTGCTGTTCTCTTGTTATTCTTGTTGAAATTGTCTATTTGCTGCTATCTATCAGTAGGGTACCTATCAATTGGTATCAGAGCCACAGATCTTGTAACCTGTGAGGTTTTTTTTTTTTTTCCCCGGCAATGGCAAGGAAGGTAGCTGATGTGGATTCTGATTTCCAGAATTATCGGGCAGAGATTGAGGCTCGGTTTGATAATGTGGAGGCTTGGTTGGCTGCTATTGATGGCTCTTTGCTGAGTTTGAAACAGGGTCAGGAGGCATTGAAACAGGCAATTAATCAACAGCTCAGCAAACTGCTAGCTTTCTTGAGGAATCAAGACAAGGCGAAGCAACAGGTCTTCAAGGCTGGACTGACTATGCCTGCTTCCACTTTGACTTCAATGCCGGTGATTAGGGTTTCGACTTCTAAGGTGACGGGCATGGGGACGGAGGAGGATCAGATTTCGCCCTTGTCACAGTCGACCTCGACAGCGGTGATTGAAAATTCTGTAGAGACAATAACAGGGTTTGCAGCTCGCGTGGCAAAGAAAGAGGAAGATATTGGCAGTGGTCGAGGGGAAAGCAAGAAGGTGGTGGTGAGTTATGCGACAGGGGGGCATATTGTATCTCAACTGCAACCGAATAGTGAGCGCTGGTCTCTCCAGGAAGTGTTTTTCAATCTGTCAGCTATTTTGTTGGCTGAATTTTTTATATACTGGGCGACTCTAGAAGCTTTTGGACCTCACAAGGATTCATATGAGACGAATTTCCAAGTTAGAGTTTGGGATCCCGGAATTACGCGAAGTCAGGTTTCCACACCTTGAGGACAAGGTGTGTTTTGCGGCGGGGAGTAATGATATGGATCAAGAGCCTAGTGGGTTGGGCCGCATACAACAGAAAGAAGTCGGGGTTAAGGGTCACTTTTTAATAGTTGTTATCATTAGTAGTTAATTGTGTATTCTCCAAGTTAGGGTTGTGTCCTATTTAAATAAAGCTTGTAGCCACCATGTTTAGGCATTGGAGATTATTAAGGTTCTGATGAACAACTAGGAGTTGCTGGACTCAAACCAGTTGTGGAGCTGCTGAGGCTCGAACTCAGTGTTTCTCTATCTATTTAATACAACAGCCGACTTCAAGGGGCTGAGTTTATTTGCTGTTCTCTTGTTATTCTTGCTGTAATTGTCTATTTGCTGCTATCTATCAGTGGGGTACCTATCAATGCATTACTAAGATATGGGTAACTTTTGACCCATTTGACCCGTTTGCCGTTATCTAAATTATTTTCTTAGGCTCACACTAGATAAACATAATCCATTAATAAATAATAGGAACAAAATGTCATTTCCTCTAAGATCAAATTACGAAAGAAAAAAACTACATGATCAACTCTAATTATGAAAACTAACACCACAAATTCAGCATCAACACTAGGACTTCTTAATTATGATGGATAAACAAAATTGGAAAAAGAGTTTCAAGAAAGTATAGTTGCTGACAGCAAGAGAACTTAACAACTTCTACTTCTAAATAAGAAAATACTCAAAAGAAGGTGAAAAACAAAATTCTAACCAGATTATGTAGATCAGATCATCCTGAAGGTAATCGGGCACTGCCAAGAGAAATGCAGAAGACAAGATCATTTAATAAAAACAAGTATAGACTTTAAAATGGAATATATGACATAAAAGTCAATATATTGACCGAATCAGAATAAAAATTAAGTTCATAATCATAACTCCATTTTGGTAATCATACATGCATTTTGTAGCCATGGCTACCGCAGAAACCACAGTCCACAACCAGTAAAACGACAAAACTACATGAGTTAAGAATTGGGACATAAAATACTCTGCTATTTTGAATTGCAATCACATGGTATGTAGCACTAGCAAGATAAAAATCTGATTTTATAAATTGACCTTTACTAGCCTTACCATCAAATTCTAAATGACTACCCACAAATCAAATTCAGACAATGAAGATACTAAAGTTTCTACACCACAAGCTTCAAAAATTAGAGACTTTACATGACAGACACAAAAGAGAATAAATGTAACACCAAAGGGACCTCGATCAACACATTACAGCCAATCTGCTCCAAAGATCAAAAGGAAGAGAAAAAGAAACTAATCAATACTACCACATAAAGACTGCATGGAGAACAAAGATGCGAACACTTGAACATCAGTACCATTAAGTCAGCCATATGGTTTCCTGTAAGTGATGCAGAGAGTAAAATTCTGAAAGATGAGGTGATCATAAGATCCATGGTCTATGGATCACACAGCGTTCAAATTGGCTGCACACCAACAAACTGGAAATCATTTAGAGATGCATTCCATCTAGTAAACCGTACAAAGAAGGCTAAACAAGAGAGCTAAGCAACCACGATACTCCATCTAGAAAATCGTACATAGTATGCATGATATTATACATGCATACTTAATTTACTGCATATCCTATACAAAAACAAGTGAAAAAAGAGAAGAGAAATTCCTGACAACATAATCTAAAACGGACCAAGACAATCAGATCATCAAGTACTTCATCAGCGCATTCCCTAACAGAATGCGAATAAAAGCCAAGGATATACAAGAAAATGAATAGTTAAGGACGCACCAATTAAATTCCATTAATCATGCCTGGCCTAACAAAAATGGCAATTGAATATTAATAAATGTATTCTGCCAAGTTAGTTGGTGTATAGACTATAGACCATAAACACTTAACGCAACAGTTGACAATGAAGATATTAGCTATCCAAAAGTCATGTAAAAAAAACAATACCAAAGAGAGGGGGAAAAATAAGAATTCCATAACACACTATTGAAATCTTTCCATGATAATCAGAACATTAAGTACTTCATACTTCCATTCCCTTTAAGAACTCTGGAAGACCAAGTCACTTCCCAGTGACAAGTAGAAAACTATTAAAATGAAACGATATATACACGTGAACATATACAAAGAGAAAACATGGACTAAACTAGAATAGACAAACTTACCTGACTGCAATTTACTATCATGTTTGGACTTCGCGGAATTTTGTAAAAGCAAATCATCCAGTATGTCCTTAGCCATTCCATATAATCACCAGATCATCAATTACTTGATCATGCACATGCACTCTCCCTAAAAACTCTAAAACATCAAGTACTTTCCTCGAAAACAAGTAAAATGCTATAAAACATAAACAATGCAAATGAAAATGAGTAGAGGAACTAAATATTTGACCGGACTATGTAACCCAGACCACGAAATCAGATCGCTGCAGGGCAGCATTCCCTCATTTAACATATAAAATAGGAAAATGACATTAAAGCCAATAGATTGACCAAATAAGAAAAGAAAGTGAAGCAAAAAAATTAAGTTCATAACCATGCATGGACTTGAAAACTCCAATTTAGACCACAGCTACCGCAGAAACCAAAACAAAGTGAAACCAATAAATTATACGAGTTTAGAAATGATAACTAGGTCATAAATTACTCTACTTTTTAAGTAATAGTAGTCACATTGTACGAATCACTAGAAAGATAAAACCTTGACTTCATAAGTTAACCTTAACCAATCTTACCATCCAATCGCAATGACTACCCACTTACATGGAAGTACTATGTCACCAATACTCCAATAGTCGAACTCAAAAAAGGAGTAGACTTTCTGTATAAGCCAAAGCTAATTGATCAGCGAGTAGAACAATTAATGCAGCAGCTGGAAATTAAGATATAATTAACTATTCAAAGTCATGTAAAACAAAGAGAAAGAAATAATTCCTGACCACACAATCCAACTCGGGCCAAGTTAATCAGATTATCAAGTACTTCATCATCGCATTCCCTATATGAACTCCGAAAGACCAAAGTCATGTCAATATGTAGAAAACTATAAAACAGAAGCGATGCATATATTACACAACAATATTTAAAAACATGGACTAATTAAGTTAAAAAGGACAAACCAACTTAAGTCCAATTTACTACCAGAACTGGGCTTGATGGAATTTGTTCCAGCAAATCATGAGGTCTGTCCAATATAGATGATCAAACCAATAATAATCTATTACAATATAGTAATGTGGGTTCGGAATCTTTTACAGTATCATCAAACTTTGTTTCTTCAATGATATTTATCAAGATGCTCTAATATTAGAAAAAAACCTAATTTTTTACATTAATAAATTCATATTAAAAAAAACCTAATATAATAAGTAACTAATAAACATATAAAACATCTTTCTATGGATTAATCAAAACAATTCACCAAATAGTACCATTGAGTTATAATAAGTAACTAATAAACATATAAAACATCTTTCTCTTCGACAGACTTCATCAACTGATCCAAGAATCTTGCCGTGGCTACAGATAAGCCATCATTCGTCAAGTGAATCGTTATATAAGGAGGCCTGTCATCACACAACATCATGGATTCAGCGTCTACTTCATAGCATCGTGCCATTGCTTCCTGCGTTCGAGTAGGACGTAGAACTATTAGATGATCAACACGATATCGATCATCACCAGGTGGTGCGTTCACGACGAAAAACCGTCGTTTTTCTGGGTAGATAATCCCGTAAGAATTCATGGCAGTTGCCATACGTACGATTATTATAACAAGAATGAAGAAATATCTGATGATTTTAATAAACCTAAATAACTCGTTTTTTTTTTTAAAAGAAAGGATCGAAAAAAAGAAACCTTTAATTTTCGACAAGAAAAACCTGATGATGATTATATTAGAGAGACGAGGAAGAAGATATATTGTTATTGTTATTGTTAATGCTAGTAAGCAGGAGGGGCGCTTTCAATCGGTAAATATAGATATAGAAGATAAGTATATATATAGGTTTCGAAGGTCGGTGCAATCATATCAAAACAACGCGGTAACTAAAACTATTATATGATACAGAGTAAAAATAATATTTTATGCCATTAAAGTTAATAACATAAAAGGAAACAAAAGTATTACGGAGTATATGCTTAATTAATGAACTTTGTTTCATATTTTAATAAAAAATTAATTATTTGATTTGATTACTTGTGTGGCAAGAATTAAAAAAAGGTAAGTTTTGTTTGTTGTTAATAACAATCAAAATCAAATAGATATACGTTCATGTTTGATTCCACGTACTTAACCGTAAATTCAAATTTTAAGAAATTTTATTTTCTTTCCATATTTACGATTATGGGAATTTGCAAGTTCCATTTGATTTGTAATAGGAAACTGATTTTATGTTATGTATATAAATCTTTTTTCCTTAAAAATTTTTAAAACTCACTTCTCTTAAATAAGCTAGTACTTTACATCAATTTAGCTTATAAAGTATTAATTGGGAGGATTTCTGCTTCAAGATTTAGCTAGCTAGACGACCATTTAAACCTTCTCTATATATTACATAAAAAAGAGTATACAATTAATGGTACGTATGGCTACATTGTCATCATGATTGCGAGATTTACAACGCAGTACGAGTCTCTTCGTGCTAATGGCTTATCGGAGGAAAAGATTAATGAGGAACGTTCGATAATGTTTGGTGGAAACAAAAACGACAACTATGGAGAAGAAGAAGAAAAGAGAGATTTGTGTGGTTTGTCAAGTTGAATTCGAAGCGGGAGATTTGTGTGTGACTTTCCAATGCGGGCATTGGTATCATCAAGATTGCATTAAGATATGGTTGCAACACTACAACAATGTTTGTCCTATTTGTAGGGAAACGACGACTACTTCGTTATAGGTTTTTGGGTTCATGTTTTTTTACATATTACCTTCACAAAATCGCAACTTTACCCCATGCTATTTCATCGTAGCTCAAACATGCTAATATACAACCATAACGATGTCAAATCAGGTGTCATCCGTTGTCCTACAACAATATCAGATGTAAGAGTGGTGAAATTGTTAAAATGATGTGGCTTCCTGGATTGTCCGGCATAATCCCATAACGATCCGTGGATCCAAAGTTATTAGTTAAGGGCAACTTTCATACATGTGTAAGAGGGACAGTTTTGAATCCTTCTAAGTTCTGAAATAGATCGATTTGAACATATTTTACATGTAGATGTACACTTTAATTAAATAAAACGGATTGATATCATGATTGGACAACTTTCACTCTAATATATGATTGATTCTACCATTAACCAAAATCAGAAAACTTAATCGGAATTATGGTTAATTAATACCACTGATTAATGTCAACCATACATGTGACGATGTATACTCGGTACACAAGATAATGTCTAAGTCCTGTTCTATTATCAAGTTATCAATTTATCTTCTAGCTAGGCTCCTTTCAATTTTACCAATATGCCAGTCGTGACTCGTGAGGTGAGGAATGAGGATTAATGTTGGTAACTTAGTATAGAGGTCCACTGGGCCAACAAAATAATGATGGGCTTTTTGGCTGCAATGATTTTGGTAGGGGTGTTCATGGTCCGGTTTTGGCTAAATCTCAAACCAAACCGGCATTTTCGGTTTCAACATATATCAAACCAAATCAGACCAAGTATGTTGTCTGACCGGACCAGACCAAACCATGTAAACCGGTCCGGTTTGGTCGGTTTGACGGTTTTGAGTTTTTTTTCCCCTTTGTTTTATTTGATAAACAATCATTTGCTATTTTGTAACTTGGAATTAAACAAAAGGTATACTAGTCATTATGCATGGAATTTGGTGTAAATGAAACAAATTGATATTTGTGTAAAGAAAGAAAAGAGACTGACCATCCATTTAAACACTGAGTTG
>JAOXNX010000001.1:18077752-18091022 GCA_028566075.1 Solidago caesia | reverse complement strand
TTGAAAGTTCATCCGTACTGAGAGTACCATAAAGAACCATACCTAGAAATCACCTGGATGCCGCGACTCGCTTGTGGAACGATTACTTCAGTCTGACACCTGTTTTCTCCCATGATTACTTTAAACATTGATTTCGGATGAGAAAACAAATGTTCATCCGCATATGTCAAGGTATTCATTCGTTTAACGCCGAACACCTACCTCCCCATTTTGCATTCTTCAAAGTAGCATCCACCGACTGCAGTGGTCGACTTGGTTTTAATAATTTTTTTAAAAGTGTACTTCCGCCATACGCCAATTGGCGTATGATTGGAATGCCGGCCAATTAGATGAATACTTACATATGGCGCGATCGACATCATATGAGTGTCTAAACAACTTCTGTAAATGCGTTTATGAACTATATAGCGCCGAGTACTTGAAAAAGCCAACACAACAAGATGTCGACCGTTTAACTACTAAACAAAATGAGGTACATGGGTTTTCGGGTATGCTCAGAAACATTGATTGTATGTATTGGGTTGGAAAAACTGTCTCGTGGCATGACAAGGCCAATACACACGAGGCGATAAAGGACATCCAACAATCATGCTCGAAGCGGTAGCTTCATATGATTTATGGATTTGGCATGCTTACTTTGGCCCTGCAGGTTTCAACAAGGACATCAACGTCTTTAACGAATCAGATTTGTTTCAAGAGTTACTCAATGATAGTGCCCCCAGTGTACGTATACTATTAACGGGAAAGAATTTACAAAGGGGTATTATTTGGCGAACGGTATTTATCCGGAATGGGCGACACTTGTTAAATCGTTTAAATGTACATCCGATGGAACCAAAGAACATAAAGTTTGCAAAATACCAAGAATTTGCAAGAAAGGACATCGAACGAGCATTTGGGATACTTCAATGTCGTTGGGGAATCATTAGACATAATGCACGACCATTCAGCATCAACAAAATAAAGCGGATCATGTACACTTGTGTCATGTTACATAACATGATCATCCAAGACAACGGTCGGGCAAATACTGATGCTGAAGAAGACTACTTGGCCAATCCAAAAAATGTCCCTGGTATAGGCCAACGTTCATGGGATGAAAGGGTTGCGGCCACACTTCGGATTGACGCGAAAATACGTGACAGACGAGTCCACAATAATCTTTGCAACTCTTTAATTAAACACATTGGAACATCCCGGAAAACTACCTTGAGCGTTGACGTATTTTTTTATTTTTAGGATTTGTAATTTTTTTTTATAGAATTTGTAATGTTTTTTTTTTTCTAGGATTTGTAATTTTTTTTTAGGATTTGTAATGTTTTTTATTTTTAGGATTTCTAATGTTTTTTTTTTAAAGATTTGTAATGTTTTTTATTTAATGTAACGTTATTTTAATTAATTTTTTGTTTTAAAATAAATGAAAATAATGTCACGATAATATGGCATTGGGAAGTTAAGGATTTGGTGAAGATTGTGGTATTAGTGTTAGGGTGAAATCATGGGTAAACTCTGGAGTGAAAAATGATATGACACTGATGTGACAGTACAAGAAGTGAGAATTTGGGGTCCTTATTGTATCTGGCCTAACATACAGTGTGTTAGGAGCAATAGTTTTTTCTAATCCTTATTTTTAAACCTTTTGTTGCTTATAATAACTAAATTCATCGTCACATATCACTAACTTTTTTTTAAATGACGCATTTCGAACAGCAACTACTACGAACCATAAATGCCAGTGTTTTACTCGTGTCCCGACTACCGCAGAGTAGCATTCATAGGAAAAACCCTACAAACCCATAAAGTATGCCACCCTAAGGAGTCGAACTTATAACCTTGTGGATAAAACTTCATACCTCAACCTGAGCTGGTGTGATTAGTCACTAACTTAAACTATTGTCTCGGTATAATACATGTACTTTCTATTTTATCTACATATGACATTTCTCTTTAATACAACCAGAAATCAATACATACAAATTTCAAACATTACAATATTTCTCTACTTTACTTGATCATCAAGTCAACACAAATACATAATATAATTTTTCTCTTAAATTAAAACCAGAAATGGAAAACAAAACAAACTACAAGGACCATAAATGTAACTAAACCGTTATCACAACCTGGACCCCACAAATACACACACACGTACTCTGGGACCTATCACAACAAAGTCGGTTTTCTACACACACACGAATATTTCGCTCGTACCAAAATTATCATTCTACCCTTCCCTCTCTCCTTCATTCTCCCGCCTTTCCAACCCCAAAATCGTCATTGCACTATATAATCCCCCCATCACTCACACACTTTCAGTTCCCCTTCTTCTTCTTCTTCACCAACACTTTCTCTCACTAAAACACACACTCTGTCTCTCTCTAGAACTCATCAATGGCAACACTTGAAGCTTGCAAAAATAATAAATTAATAAATAATAAAAAGAGAAACCAAAGGATATATGAATTTAATAGCTTTTCGAAAGCGTTAACTGATTATTTAGGTCCATTTCGTGATAATGTTAGATTGTTTTTAGATGAATTTGGTGAGAGGATTGATGATGACAAACGGAATGTGTGGTCTACGCTTTTGTTATGTGAATCAAACGGTGTCGTTTTTCCTCTTTATACTATTGAAGAGCATGTTAATGATCGCTCTGTTCGTCCGTTCTGCTTTCACTGTAAATCCGTCGGTTAGTTTATTATATACATATTTATATATATCTGTATCTAGAGTAACTGTGTTTGTGACATTTTGATTTTCTGAATTCTGATTTTATGCTGTTTCTGCAAATCGGAAATCTCTGTATCTATATCTGTATCTGTACTTAACTGTGTATGTGTGTTTAAGTAATTGTGGAATTTTATGTTCTGAATTCAGATTTCATGCTGTTACAGTTAATCCGACGTCGTTTTGTTCATTTTGATTATGTGTGTGAATTTACGATGTTACTACAGATCCGACGTCGTTTTGGTCATTATTGATATATGTGTGTGAATTAGTGTGTGTGTAACTGTGTGTTTCAACTTGTAATGAATCTGTATTGGCTCGATATCGATTTTGTGAAGTTAGTGTAAATCCGACGTCGTTTCAGTTTAATCTGAATCTGAATATAAGTATGTGAACCAGTGTGTGTAACAGTGTGTGCTAATTTACTTATAATGAATTCATAGATTTGAATTTTCTGAAATTGAATTCTGGATTTATTCTTGTGTGTGTTTCAGTGTGTGTATTTGAATTTGTTGACATTGTGATTTTCTGCTGTAACTGTAAATCTGCGTTCAAGTCATTCATCATGTCATATGACATGTGTGTGTGTGTGTGTTTATGTGTGTGTATGTACTTTAAATTATAAAGTTATAATGAATATCAAATTAATTTGCTGATTGCGATTTTGTTCTGTTTCTGCAAATCTGTATCTATGTGTGTGTTTTAAATTATACTGAATTTGAAGACACTGAGTGATTTTGTGAATTTTGATGTATGAAGGATGGGGGCATCATTTTGTGTGTAAAAGAAGATACAGATTTATAATTCCATCATATGGTGATAAAAAAGCATTCAAGGATTATGATCAGAACAACGGTTCCGAGTTCAACGATACAGATATGATCTTACATGGATTGATTCACTGCAATGGCTTTGGTCATCTAATTTCTATCAATAATTTACAATTACCGGGCTCATCAAATTCCCTCACCGAAACTCATATCATGAATCTATGGGACAGTATTTGCACTTCACTTAAAACTCGGTATGTTTTCTTTTCAATGTTTTCGCGTAACTTGCTCATCAAGTAACCAAAACTTGAATTAATATTGTACTTTGTATCAATTTACATTGAATAGGAAAGTATCTGTTGCTGATGTTAAGTTAGAGAGATCAATGGAGTTAAGGTTAATTAATGGTGTTGCTTATAAGAGTTCTTGGTTTGGGAATTGGGGATATAAGTTTGGGAATGGAAGTTTTGGTGTTACAGAGGATAAATACAGGGGAGCTGTGTTATTTCTAGCGGAATTAGATCTCGAGAAGGTTATCAATGACTTTAAAAATACTCGCCGTGGAAGGAAAATGGGAGAAATGGTTAATAAGTATCGCGAACTAAGTGAAACTCGACTTACTTCCATGAGTGAGCTGTTACAGTTTTTGATTGAGTTTAAGCTTATTGGGAAAATGGAGAGGAGAAGTTTAGTACAAGGAAGAAAGTTATTTAAGTGTGAAGATACTCCATTAGATGAAGGTAGTCAAGATCCAGAGTGCTTGAAAGATTTTTTGAGCTCACTTATGGATGCAGATTGTAGGTGGAGCGAAAGAAGAATCGAACACTCGTTGGAAGTGATTGTTAAGTTACTGAAACAGAAGAATGGGGTGATGTCGAGGTGTGAATTGAGGGAAAGTGTTCGACCGTATGTTGGTGATATGGGTTTGATTGATTTCGTGCTCAATTCGATCAATGTGTTGCGTTATGAGAAGTACATTATTCGTCGGGTGGTAAACTCGTTGTCTGGGTTGGTCGAGTTTGAGACTTGTGAGGTGGCAGTGGTTTCCAAGAACTCAAAATCTGTTTCTTCGCTATGGAGATTGGAGCCGAGATGGCCTAAGCAGAGGCTTGAAAGGACTGCTAAAGTGATTGCAAATATTTTAAAAGAGCACAAGATTTTCAATAATGGAAGAAGTGGAGCAATGTCACGTAAAGATTTGAGGAATATGGCTAGCAAATATGTTGGTGACACGGGTTTGATCGATTTCGTATTGAAATCGATCAACAATTCGGTGATTGGAAACTATATTGTTACTCGCACCAAAAACCCCCAAACCCGATTGATGGAATTCAATATCCGAGATAAAAAAGGTGAAGAATTTGGTGTTGAAAGTGAGGTAGATGTTTATGGAGACATGTTGTTTCTATATACAAATGTTCTACTCGGTTACCCCAGGTGGAACTCGGTGAGTCAAACGACTCAAATCGTGTTAGACAGCAAGTATTTTGTGAAAGAATGGGAGTTGGGTGTAGGAAATGGTGAGGCAATGGCACTAACATGCCGAGTTTTACCAAGTTTTGACGAGTTGGAAACCGAGTTGACTCATCCATTGCCACCTGGCGAGATAGTACTAGTGAGACCGTGGATGAGTATTGGGAAATTGAGGGAAGTAGCACAATGTGCACTGAGAGATACATATTGCATAATGGATAGTTTTGTAGTATGGCAAGTAGGTGGATTAAAAGGGATAGAGGACGAGACGGTGCTGTCGTCCGTTGTAGAGCCGGGTGGGCAAGTTTGGGTTAGAGGGTTTGGGCTAGATATGGGTACGGCGCTGAGGTATGAAGGTGGGACTGGGGATAAATATGAGATGGAATCAAGGGTGGAGTGTGTGTGTGGGGCTCGTCATGACGATGGAGAGAGAATGGTAGCTTGTGATGAATGTCATGTTTGGAAGCATACCAAGTGTAGTGGCATTCAGGATGATGAAACCGCACCTGAAATTTTCATGTGTAGTGATTGTGAGGCTAAAGCCAAGAGTGAACTCTTGAGTCAATAGGTTGGGTTTTTTGGGGGACTAGAAGGGAAATTTGATTTTATTTAATTTATTTCTTTATTACTTTATTACGGAGTATTATATTATTATTATTTAATATTAAATATATTTTTATCAAATATTGAATGTAAGCTTCTATTCTAAATATCAACTTAGTTTGGGGATTTGAGATGTTTAACTTACATAGAAAACCTATTAATTGCTCACTCTACTTGTCACCTATACAATTCGCAAGCACGTAACAAAATCATGTGTCAACATATCTCCCTTAGATTTGCGTAAGCGTACGTAACTACGTAAGTAACGTAACTGCATAAGTCGATATGTATGGTCCATCACCAGTCAAATTGGCTAGAGGAAAGGCCCATGAGGCCCATTGAATGATTTTCAAAAATACTTTTACTTACCAAAAAGGTAAATGCCTACCCTTTGTAAACCTTCATTTATTTCAATTTTGCATTTCTAATTTCTTTCACTTTTATATATTTCATTCATCTCAATAAATACATAATATTTATAATAAAAAGTAAAATACAATGTTTACATCATATGATAGACAAACTACCTTTAAACTTTTGTTTTTTCACACATTTGTAAAGATCTAACTTTTAATAGAAAAAAGTAAAATTAAAAGGATAAAGTTAATATATTATATTTCTTTGTCATATCTTTAAAAACTAAAAATTCACAAATTTCTCTAGCAAAATTCTAACCAAACTTTAAGTAGTAACCAAAAAACTTGTTCAAACCAACCATTATTAAGCTCTTGACAAACTGTCTCATATGTAAATGTCATATAACTAGAAAAAAGTCAAAAACCTACACAAGTTGCCATAAACCAAAAAGGAACTGCAGTTCACACTATATATAGCAAAATAAGTCTTCTGATCATATCAAGCCTATGATCCTTTCACTGCATCATCTTTTATAGGCAAGCTATACCTCAATATGGTGGAGGATAACCCCCTGGATATGAAAAAGAACCTGATAACGAAGCGACATCTAGATTAGTATATATTAGAGGTCAACGAGTTCGAACCCAGGGGTGAAAAAATTGGACACTTTTAATTTGAATAACAAGTCAAAATGGGTCGTGTTGGGCAGACCCACAAACCATTTTTAATTTAAAAGTATATGATCCATAAAATATTACTCCTTCAATCCATTTGTTATTACTAAAGCACTTTTATTCATTTGGATACATGTTGGAACCGATTCGACCCATTAAACGCATTTGATAGGTTAAAGATATAACTTAGCCCATATCGACCCATTTGTATATAGATGGGTCGAAGTTGCCATCTCTAGAAACTTTTCGTTCACATAAGAATCAATATGAGGAGTTACCATAAGGACACTGGGAGCCATATGTCTGAGGAGGATAAGCTGAATTAGGAGGGTACAACGAAGAAAGCCTTGGCTAACACAATACTATAGAACAATGTTTAATTCTACCACTTGGTAGTAGAGTATACAGAACAAAACACATGAATATTGTTGCAAGTCTTCAAAACATACAAGGTTTCACATTAATGAAAGAACATCAAACTTATAAATACCTATCATTTCAAGCAAAAGATATGTGCAGTGTTAGGAGAGCTATGTATATACCAACCTAGCTATAACATCTAAAATTTATGTATCAGAACACAAACCTGCTGGTTTTAGACTGCAACAGCCAACTGCTATCATCAAATCCCTGAGAAAGAACGTTAGCTAATTGGACACTAGACACATATATACCAAAACAATTCAATTATTCATCCTTAGAATTATATATCACTTTAACCGCACAAACACAAAAAACACACAAAGAAAAGTAGAAGAAATTACTTTCCACTGCCGATAAAATCATCCTGTGAGACCCTATTGCTATTCCAAACTTCTCTTGGAATGTAGGGTTTTTTCTTCCGTCTGTCATAACAACCCGAAATCAATTCAGATTTAAACTTGAACTAATTTGTGATCGCTCATTAACACATACATTTAATCTTTAAAGGAACATAATCGTAGCGAAAGAAAGAGTACCAGTGCAACCATTAGTCCGATTCCTGTAGTTCCCATATTCAACACAAACATAAGGATCTAATAATAATATGTTAATCATGAGCGGAAAGAAAAATAATATATATAGTCAATCTGTACATCGTATGGGTATTAAGAGTAGTACTGAATATATATATATATATACTGAATACACCAGCATGACTATTCCTAACCGGATAAGCTATATGGGCTGTATAGCTGAATAAGTTATATTGGCTTCATAGCTAGATGTGATATCTGGGTGAATAGCCAGATAAGTCATCTAAGCTCCATAACTGGACATGTTATTTTTGGGCTTCATAGCTGGATAAGTCATTCCCTTTAGATTCAGTCATTCAGATATGTCATTCAGACTTTCTAAGCCTGACAGTTCAGTCAGGGTGCATAGCAGGATGAAGACTATTCGGCCTCTATTCGGGCTGGTGCATTCGAGTCCATACGACATACCATGATGCTAGCAACCTTTGGGTAGTATTTAAAAGTCAGTGTTAGCAGACATGTTAAATGAATATTTTTTAAGTTGTTATCATTAAAGATAAAGCATAATGCCAAATGGGTGGAAACTCTTTTTTAAAAGGGAACCATATTTTTTTTTTGATGAATCTACCACCACTATATATTATATACTTGTACTGTCTGTTATAACAGTTGTATTATGTGGTAGATTAATAAAAAAAAGTTGGTACAAGTATAGGCTCCCATTTTTAAACGGCTGTTTACATAAGTTAACGAGTCAGAAACTTTGACATATATAATTACTACTATACATTCTAGATTAAATCTTTGACTGAAAATATTTTTAGTGAGCAATTTGACTTTAGTATAGAGTCAAACTATTTACTTCAACAAAGTGCACATATGCGCCTTCTAATTTCTAAAGCCAAACTTACTTGTGTTTCTTGGATGATGTTTTTGTTAACGAATACATGTTTGAATTACTTAAAAATCTTCTTTAAGCAATAAACTACAATATATGTGAACCATTGGTATCCTATATATGCCACAAGTTAATTTGACAGAATTACCTACATTTGTCCCTCACTAACTTAAAAAGAGATGTCTCTTTTGTTAGAACATTAAAACAAGTGCCATTTACATTTTCACAATGGATTTATTAAGAACATAATCAGAAACAGAAGTTGCAAGGGAGTTGTTGAACTGACATTTATTTTTCATGTACAAGTCTAACACCCGGGCCGCCTTACGGGTGCTGAACGGCAGGACCGCTAGTAACCTTAGTAAATACACATAACTAAACCAAAACTTCTTTCTTACTATAACATGTTTCATTTATGATGAATTTTATTTTTCTAAAACAAAATCACCTACTCGTCTCCCAGAAAGAATATTGTGGGCTTTTTGGGTTCAATGATCTCCACGGTACCTTCAAGCATTTTAGCCACCTTCCCCATCGATGGTCTCATTTCAGGCCGGTCTTGGAGACACCATATCGCGGTCTTAACCATCCTCGTGATCATTTCCTCGTGAAGTCGACTATCGTACGATCTCTTGATTTGGTTGTCCAAAATGTCCTCAATGTTCATTTCTTTGTAAACTTTATCAAATGCCCATCTAGGGAAGTACCAATCTTCGCTATCCATTTTCGAACCTTGGATGTCAAAGTTACGCACCCCGGTCACAATCTCTAACAAGACCATTCCAAAACTGTAAACATCCGCCTTTGGTGTGATTTGATCACTCTTTACCCATTCAGGTGCCATGTATCCACGAGTCCCACGCATCCTTGAGTAGCTAACCATGTCTTCTTTCTTTCTTAGTTTTGACAAGCCGAAGTCTGATATCTTGGGGCAAAAATCAGCCCCGAGAAGTATGTTCTCGGGTTTGATGTCACAATGCAGCACCCATTCTAAGCATTCCTCGTGCAAATACGCAATAGCCCTCGCCACTCCAAGAGCTATACGATATCTAATACCCCAATCAAGTACGGGCTTTCGATCCAACAACCTGCTATCCTCTTCATCTCCCTCTCCATTCGAGTAGTCAACTTTACCCGCATGGAACAGGAACTTGTCTAGCGACCCGTTTGGCACATACTCATAAACGAGTATTCTCTGACCCTTCTCGGCACAAAATCCCCACAATCTGACCAGATTTAAATGGTGCATTCTAGCAATAATCGTGACCTCGGCCCAAAACTCGTTATCTCCACCCGTAACATTTTTCAAACATTTGACCGCAACAATCCGATGATCGGTCAACACCCCTTTATAAACATCACCAAACCCCCCTTTCCCAACAACATTCGCGCTCGAGAAATCATTTGTCGCTGTTTTAAGCTCAGCATAACTAAACCTCTTTGGCCCGCCCGCCGGCAAAAACTCTAGCCCGAATGTCCGGGCCATATCTCGATACTTAACATATTTCTTGAGAAAAGCCCAAAAGAACGCCACACCACTTATCAACTCGGCCGCAAACAAAGTCGATATAATAGCAATATTTCGGGTCGTGGACTTTGACTCTTCAGGTGGCAAAGGCAGGCTAATTTGAACCGGGCAAGTCGTCTCCAGAATACTTGTCAAGCCCGTAAAATTCGTCTGATCAGGCTCAGACTTATCAACCTTAAGATAAAAAGTCGCTTCTGTAGCCGGAGACCATATCCCATAATATAACTTACTCACAAGGACACAATATCTTTGACCGTCATACTTATACCCAAACCCAAGACAATTCCGGTCATTCAAGCACCTAGATTCACACAAGGAAAAGTTCGAGGCCGTAGTGGGCCATGAGTTGTTCTCAACCGAAGGCCCACTAAAATTCACATAATCCAACTGCAAAAACTTGTTATTAATCCCAATCGGAGTTTTCCTCTGGCAATCTTCACCACTACGCTGAAACCCAGGTGGGCAATCACAAACTGTAGTATCATAATTCTCGCCATACATACATATAAAATTCGGGCCACAAGTCCCCTTTATCAAACATAGCTCGGCTACAGCTTGCCAAACAACATTCCATTGACTCGAGTTTGAATCAAAAGAATAAATTCTTAAATTCCCATTGTCATCGAGTTTTAGTCGTCGCAAGGCATTATCACCATAGTCCGAGGTGATAAACGATTGACCATTTTCTAGCTCAACCTTCCCCTGATCATCTAGCCTTAAAAACCCGTTACTAATAGAATAATACGACGTTTCTAGGTCGTATGTTCCATTAAATCTCAATTCTTTCCCAACAAAACGGAACATTCCGTCCGTGGGGACCCTGACAGACAGAACAGTTCCGTTTATGTTTTGGTTTGGGACAATTGTATTGGTGGGGTACTGAAAACTGCTCCAGCTCCCAAACGATAGACTACCGTCGTTATTGAGCTGGAGCAGTTGTGCTGTAGTGTTGGATGACGTGGGAGTTCCGGGGAACCGGAGGTTCCCTAGACGGAGCTCCCCAGATGGGGTAATTATAAGTGAGGTGGATAGGTTAACCGGTGAATCTTGGTTAACCGACCAGATGATTGTTTGTGGGGATATATTAGCATAATATATAGAGAAAACGAAACTGTCAGTGGAGTTTGGTGATGAGAGGAACCCAGCTGCGAAAACTGAGTTGTTTGACAATAGACGTCTGTTTTGAGACGGATTCCATGGGAAGTTGGACGTGGAAGACGACGTCGTTTGGTTTCGGGTTTGAGCTAATGAAGATTGAGATGATAAGAAAAGGATGAAGGTGATAATGAAAAGGCGGTGGTGATCGGAGATAGACATGGTACGTAGATCCGGTGTGAACCGGTGGTGGTTTGGGGTTTGAATTGTACGAGTAGATGATTAGGTGTGTTGTATATAAAGTCATTATATTATTATTACAAGCGTTGACGGATGACCGTTGACTTGGCGGCTTTTTATTCTACACGTAAATAGAAGAGTAGTTTTTGATTGGTCTATCGAAAGATGACGATGGACCCCATTGAACATGGAAAATAATTCATTTGTTTAGGGTTTATTGTGTGATGGACAGACTTAGGGCTTAGGGGTGTTTGGTTTATTAACAAGGATCATTTTCCCATATATTTTTTTTATTATTATTATATTATAGGTGAAAGAAAAAAAACCATAAAATCAATAGATTGAGAGTGAAGAAATTTTGTAGGACATCATTTGTGAGTAAAGTCTCTAATTTGATGGGCTTCGGAAAAATTGTTGTATCCTGCGTTTGTAACCCATTTTTAAAACCCAAACAACCTCTACCAAACTATGTTTTTCATTCCAAAACCCAAATCCCAGTTCCAAATCAATTATACCAAACTGGTTCTTAAATATCAGAATGGAAAAAGAAAAGAAAAAAACGAAGAAGAAGAAGGGAATCAAACATATCGATGGAAACCTATGGATAGGGGTCGGTTTTATATTAAAATGGTATCTTTTTTATAAACTACAAAAAAAATACCCGTACTATGCATGGTGGTAAAGATAGTAATAATAGATGTTAACATATTATTTTTGTAATGAACACTCAAATATGGTTTTTTTTATTTTTATATTCTGTATTACAATCTAAATTTGTATCTACTTACTCGTCCATGTTGGGATGGGCATAGGACTGGTACCGTCTCGTACCGGTCCCGGTACCGATCTCGAAAATGACCAAACCTTGGCACCGTTTCCGGTCTCATTTGAAGCAGTACCGGGACCGGAACGAGACCGGAAATTCGGTATCAAATCCCGACTAGTCCCAATTAAAACCATCACATTACATTATCTTAAAATGTTCATTGCAGGTAATATAAAGTCATTTTCACAGATCCTTTAAAAATAATAATAAAAAATAAAAATAAAAAATAAAATTATACTCTTATTGTCACCATTATCTACAAATCTACCATAGTGCCATATGATATTTGAAAAGATTGTAAAGGAGTGAAAATTGTTTGTCCAGTGGAGTGGAAATTTGCTTGTCGAGTGAGCAATCATATGTTTTTGTTGGAAGTTGAGAAACATAAATAACGACACCATCTTTAACACATTGGTCAATCTAAGAGATTAATTTGAATTTCCAACTCACTGAGAAAACAGGTCTCTGCATCAGCCAGCAGCCCAGCCCAATCTTGAAGAAATTGAATTATGGGACAGCCCAATCTTGAAGAATATGAATTATGGGACTGGTCGGGACTCAGGACTATATGGGATTTGTCGGATTTTTCCGGTCCCGGTACCGATTAGTACCAATTCCGAAAACTGTCAAAAGTAGTATCGGTCCCGATCCCACTTAAAATTCGGTACCAGGATCGGGACGGGATCGTTATTTGAGACTTTTTGTTCATCCCTACTGTTACATATTGATTAGTGTTAGAAAGTACAGGGACTTAATTGTAAACAGTTAAGGAATATAAGGTCTAGAATGTAAACTTTGTAATAGGTCGTTATGTAGCTAGGAAGGTTGTTACTATAAGATGTAATCAGAACTAGTGAAATGATAAGCTTGAATTGATACAAATTATCTCTTTCTCTCTATCTTCTGTGTTTTTCCCCTGACACGACCAATTGTTGGAATTAATCTTGCTATATGATGAACACATCACATGTAATATATGAATATGCTTTCTATTTGATTGAAAGTTACAATATTTACAGACACTTGACCATATATATAGATATCGTAAAGACACCATGAAACAATGTGTTGTTTCATGAAGCGGTGCCTATTCCAATAACCGACTCTAACTACCTATAACCGA
>JAOXNX010000001.1:18062409-18077652 GCA_028566075.1 Solidago caesia | reverse complement strand
AAGTAACGTGTTATACCTTATTATTGGTATAATTATTTTAGTATTAATGTTTGCTTATACTCAACTATACAATGTTGCGTTTTAAATAAAGTTATTTATATGGATTGTTAACGTACAATAAACTTTCTTATTATTTTGGTGTGATATCCATTTGATTTTACCATGTTGTTTGTTTGTACACTCATGCACCAGCAAACATACCGTCACACTTAACGGCCGTTTTTTAACAAGTTCCGCAGCAACGCGCGGGCATCTTGCTAGTATCTATAATAATCCCTTATAAAAAGGGAACCCTTCCCCTTTTTTCAATTTTCTACCTTTAAAAAACCAAAAATACCCTTCAACTTTTAAATCTTTCTTTTTATAATCAACCAATATACCTAAAATACCCTTAATGAAATAATTTACAACATCTATCATTCAACTCTTAAAATAACTATACTACCACCTTTTATATCAAATACATTTATATCAATAATCACACCACTGCCACCGGAACCGCCATCACCACCAGTCGCCACCGTCACCACCCGTTGCCGCCGCCACCATACCGCCGTCACTACCATCATTGCCGCTGCATAGCGCGGGTATCAGTCTAGTATATTCTAATTTGTCTCGATGTATGTAATAACTAATTTCAAAAATATAAGTAATATATTTTCAAATTTTGTTTTAATATCAACATACAATACTTGTTTAGTTGACAATAACTTTAATGATGACATGTCACTATATGATTAGTCCATGTAATCATTTGATATTAAAACAAAATTTGAAAATATGTTACCTACATTGATATTTTTTGGAGCTCATTACATACATTGAAACAAAATTTGAAATTAATCACTTACATTGATATATTTGGAGTTGATACCTACATTGGTACAAAATAAAGAAATATATACCCAATCCATAGCTAAATCATTAGTTAGCCATCATATTTAATTTATATCAGGAAATCAGTTTTTATAAATATATAGATAGATTAGATATTTCTTTATCTAGTTATATAACATTCTTATAGTATTTATAAATATATACTAGCTAGTATGAACATCTATCGATATCAAAGTAACTGTTACATATTAAATAAATACTAAAAATACTAAAAATCATCGCTATAAAAACTAAGGAGCCGTTTGATTCATGGAATGCAATGGAATTGGAATTGGAAAGTTTTACAATCAAAATTGTTCTAAAAAATATTCTAAGTTGGGTAATAAAGGAATTTAAATGCAATGAATGTCTTTAATCAATGGAATTTGAGACTATCTAACATTCCTTCATTAATATGAAGGATTTTGAAGGAATGTTGAATTAATGCAAAATTCTATTGATTAAAGGAGTTCATTCCATTTCAAATTCCTTCATTACCTAACTTAAAGTAATTTTGAAGGTAAAAATTCCCAATTCCAATTCCATCGCATTCCATGAACCAAACGGCTCCTAAGGCTCTAGTTTAATTAGGGTATGTTTGGTTTGCGGGAATGACTTTGTTTGGTTTGTTAAAATAAGAATGAAGAAAATAATTTTTATTCCTATTCAAAATGTGCTTTAAGTTTACAAATCCGCTAATCTAAACATATCTTAAACCTAAAATGAGTAATGGGTTTAAAACTTACATCAAAATCATGGTGTTTTTGTAGTTTGAACTTTAGAAATTTATATGCTTTCATCTTTCATTCTTTCAAGTCTCTACTCTCAAGCTAATAATACGTAAAAATGTAGCCCAATCAGATTTAAATATGGGCTACGGCCCATTTATCTCTATTCTTTAGCCATCCAATCCAACAAATGAATAACAAAGATATGTAATGTTGTTTTCTAAATAAATACTACTTTGATCAACTATTCAACTGTAGCTGACGTGAGGTTGCTTTTCAAATTAAAAACTGGTTGTTTGATAAACAAAATGATTAAGCACTGAATGGTTCAAATGCCCGAATTATTCAAAGACTCTGTATGAATTTGGTTCTAAATGATATAAATTTGTTTGATAAGTATGTATTCCTAGTAGTCGGATTATCAAAATAATATTTCTGTAACATAAACATGACCATCTGATAATTTATAATTATATCAAAATAATATATATAATGTATTGTCAAATGGTTCATTTTTGCAATAAATGGGGGCTTCAAACGGTCAAAAGACCGTTACACAGTACACACACACAACACAAATTTATCGTCGCCGGGTATAAACCATTTCCTCCAAACCGCCCAACCATAAAATCTATACCGGCGGTGTTACCGTCGGTATCAAGTATAAATTTCTCCAAACCGCCCGCCACTCCCTATACCCTAATACAAGCACATGAATCATTACGCATTTACACATCAACAAAATCCTATACAAAATAACTAAAAAGGTTGTCTATGATATAAAATATTGGGTGTTTGGTTGGCTCTGATTGAAATGGTTCAGAGGCCTTTCATTGATTCGTTCAGCACAAGAGTTGTTTGATAGACAATATTTTTAACCACTGAATTGGATGTATCCCTCGTAATCGTTCAGCAACATAAACCTCCCTACGTATTCAGCATGTGATATTTTATTTTATTTGCCTTCAATTACGTAAATACGTATTCTTTCTTTGAGTCTCTGCTTCCACAAATTATTATTTAACAAATAATATGAAGACTTATATATATTTTTTAACAAATTATTATTAAAAAAAACATGTTATTTTGTGACGTTTCTCGATTCAAGTTATTAGCGGTTTGGTGGTTACATTATATATAATATATGGGGAAAGCTTAGATGCAGCGGGCTGCATCAATTTTTGGTGCAGCTGGGTAAAATTCAGGGGGGCTGGGTATTTATTTCATCACGTGAGAAAATTGATTTTGGGTATGTGAGAGCAGCTGCTGTATATATGATTATCCCATTTTATTATTTACGGTTTCTTATTTTGTTTTAAGAAAATTTATTTATTTATTCTAATTTTGACGAAAGTCGATGGAATCTAGCTCAATTGGTAATAAAAGATATATTTTTGTCACAAATAGTATAAAGTTTTAGGTTCGAAGCCTCGGACATCCTCCTAACTTGGCTAACCACAACCACTTAGTGAATAGGCATATCTCTACATTATAGATAAGCAACCGATTGTTGGCCAGTCGAGTTACTGGTTATCAACCTTTTGCAAACAAGAAGTTAAAAACTAGGGTTTTTAGTAGGTGTTTAACTAGCTTAAGAATTATCAAAAAATTTACTGTATATGTTTAGCTTACTTGGGAATAAACAAACTTTAACATAACGTAGACTCTCACAATACGCTTTTTATGTCCATCATCGTTTTTGTCATTTCAGCATCATATCAATACTTCTAAACTGACACACCCTTAGTCCCCTACCAACAAAACCTCTTTATTTCCTTCATCACTTTATTTTACACATAAACACACATATCCACTAAAAGGATCCTACCCCCTTCATCGCTCTATCTTCGCTTAACCGAACGTTCCAAATCCACGAGCCAAAGTAAAAAAGTCATGCCAACGGTTCATAAAACCAAAGACCTCTTTGGTTAAACCGAAGAAAACTGTTGGCACTCGTCTAAATACTTTAACAATAACATTTTTTTTTTTTTTTGTTTAAAATAAAGTTTCAACACATTGATCTCTTCAATGCATGTTATACAATCTATCAAAGCCACATTTTTTTATAATATCTTTTTAATTACACCATTATGTTTTTGTAACTAATAATTAAAATAAGTAGTAAAAACCAACTATTAGGACTCTCCCTATCCTGACGTCATCATCACCTCGTCTTGACTGCCACATCAGCTTTCTCTCTTCAAGACACACCCAAGAACTACCACCTCCCTATCATACCCCCTTCATCATCTCATCCCCAATAAAATAATACTAAACACACACTCACATCTCTCGTCATTTGATTTCTTTTTTTCGACTGAGGAAGACGACGACCACCCCATGAAGGGGTGGTGCCTATCATGACGAGGAAGGTGTCAACAATGACGAGGAAGACGACCTTGCATAGGCATGGGCCTTAAAAAGTGTGCATCTTTCCAAAATGAACGGGCGTTATTTTTTTTCATCGCACTCACAATCAAAAAAATAATATAAATATAAATTTAAAAAAAAATAAAAAAATAAAAAGCTGACACAATGGGGATTAGTGTTAGAAAGTACAGGGACTTAATTGTAAACAGTTAAGGAATATAAGGTCTAGAATGTAAACTCTGTAATAGGTCGTTATGTAGCTAGGAAGGTTGTTACTATAAGATGTAATCAGAACTAGTGAAATGATAAGCTTGATTTGATACAAATTATCTCTTTCTCTCGATCTATCTTCTGTGTTTTTCCCCTATCACCTACATCCTCCTAATCACAAAATGAAGACAAATGAAAGAATCAAGGGATGAGATGATAAGAGAGAATAAATGGATTACACATGTCAAATTTAAATTAAAAAGAAATTTAAGAGAATTTATAGGAGGATTTTTAAGAGGATATATCATGAAAATCTTTTATATGTGTGACATGATTGTACTTGCATTATTTAAAAAAAGAAGTTTCTTTTTTTTGTTTTGAAATTTCACATTTATTGGATTATAATTTGTTTTACTTAATTAGTATTTATTTTTATGGGTGAATTGATAATGTTGCTATACCTAAAAATTTAAAATTTAAGAGAGTCATATGTTTTATAATAGAAGTAAAGATAAAAACCATGTTAAATGACAAAATTCCAAATTTTATTAACTTAAGTCGAAAATTGAAATCCAGTATCTTAGGCTAAACTATTTCTATCCTTTTATAGATCAACCAAACATGATTTCAGTTTTACATTTTTTAAATGGGGAATTTGATTGTATTGTTTTTCTTTTAACAGGAGTTGATTGTATTATTACTTTATTATATAATTAGATTTTGGATTCGTGTCAATACACCGGTTTTTTTTATATAACTTTAATGATTAGTATTGTTAATGAATAAATTTTTTAAAAAATTGAGAAGACAAAATTCTACTCTAAATAAATTTCAAAAGTAAACATTAGTCTGATTAAATAGTTGTCAATGATTAATTAATAAGCTTTTGAGCGAATAATAAAATTAATATCATTTCTCTTAATCGAGAATATAATTTTGTTGTATAATGTAGATACATTATTTAGCTTTTAAAAAGTTAAACTTGAGCAAAGGGTATATTTGTTCTAGCGCATTGTGAATGTTAACATGCTACACCTCTAAAATAAGTCAAACATATGAAAGATATATTGCTAAAACTCTAAAAGAAGTGTGAAACAGAGACAAGTTTTTATGGCAGCAGGAAAATATATACCTTTTAGCATAGAAAAACTGTAAGGATATGATTATGTGAATGACAGGGCCGTCTCCGAAAAGGTAAAAAAATTTGGGTCCGGCTCGAGAATAAAGAATGGACCCCTAAAATAGCATGCAGGTATGAATTTGAGAGAGATGAAGATGAGTGGGTACATACCAACTTGAGATCAGAAAGAGATAAATGGTGGAGGACGAATGCGAAAGGAATTCAAACTTTCGATGTATAAGTGAAATTCTGAATTCTTGTGTTCAAAGACATTGATAGAATATTTCATATCCAAAATTCCATTACTTTTCAATGAAACAAACAAAGAAATGGAATTCCAATTCCAATCAATGTTTGGGGTTCAACCGGTTGGACCAGAAAAACCGGCATTTTATTAACATATAGTTAGAAATAAGTCGCTATGGAAGCAGCTTAATGGTGGGGACATGTATCATAAAAGCGAAGGTCGGAAGTTCAAATCTCACCTCATGTCTCTTTAATCATAATGTTACGCGATTTATCTTTTCTTATGTTGACTGTAGTACCAATATGGGCGGAGCTATAATGGTTTGGAAATCCATAGTTAGAAATATCTGGTACGGTGGTATCAATATATATAGTTATAGTAGAAATCAGTAAATCCATGTTAGAGGGGATGGCAACGCGCATAACTTTGGATGCATAGGTGATAGGTCTAGAGTTCAAAGTTGGGCTTCATCTTTAATTTTAACAACTTTTCTACATATCCAGCTTCTAATAATCTAATTATACATATCTAGGTAAAAAAAATATGAGTAAATAACATCATATTCTAGTAGAAAACCCCCTCTTGACCCTTCACTACTTTGAGTCACCCTCTTGACCCTTCACTACTTTGAGTCACGATTCTAGCCAAAAAACATTAGACAGGAGGAGGCGGAATGTTCCCTGTACACACGGTAATGATATAACTGTCAACATTTCACCTCTCCTATTCATACACTGCTTATTGTACTCACGGGTAATGATATAAATGTCAACATCTCACCTTTACTCTTCATACACTGCTTATGGTGGGATCGGGTAACGTTGAGTTGAGTACCATGTACTTCATTACTTAAAATACTACTACAACATAGCCAACACATCCGGTCCAATGAAATATCGAGTTATAACATTACAGATGCGGATCACATAGACCTACTTTGTGATTAAAACAACTCGATGATCAATCCGTCAAATTTATTAAATGTTTAGTTAACAAAATACACACATTATGATTGTAACACGAGGTCAACGAAATCCATGAACATGGTCTGCATTTATTAGACTATTGTAATAGTTTAGATTTAGAAGGTACTACCCATGTGTAACCCATCACAGTTCGTTTCAGAACCCGATGGAACACCTTGTATCTGATGCTAATATGCTTTTCGACTCTTTTTATACCGTCGCTATCTCCAACTGTTTAATTAATTTAAACAGCCTGCAACATTATTAAACTCATTAAAGTTTCTTACTTCCAATGGCCTGCAGACGAAAATCATTTCACTAGATTACATTACTTGACATATGCACACAACATTTGGACACATTGTATATATCCAACATTGGAATCACTCAACTCATGTGACAACTTTAAGACGTTGTTTGTCTTCTGTTTTCAACTTCAATTCTCATAGTAAACATCGATCGACTAACAGAATCTTCTTCGTAAAAAACGGTATGATGCCAGCAACCTTAACACCTTATATAAACGTTGAACCCCATTTCATGTTTTTTAGTTTCATAGACACAATACAAAAACTCAAACTCCATTGGTGTAAGGATAGTAAGTAATACACAATGCATAGGCTGTTTCAACGAACGTACACTTCAATTAAGGAAAACACATTTGTTAGTTATGCAAAAATTGCGACCGTTGGGGGATTTTGTGACATTGATTTGATACTTGTAAAAGCAACATCACCAGAAGACATACCTCTTCGTGATCGGTATGTCCTCCAACTACTAAAACTCTTTGCAGTTTCATCTCCTTCTTATCGTAGTTTTGCATCTAGCTTTTCCCGGCGGTTTAGCAAGACAAAATGCTGGAGAGTTGCTTTAAAATGTCTGATTCTTCTTCACCGTTTGCTTAGAGCATTGCCTTATAACAGTCCTTTTAGAACTGAACTTTTATGGGCTCGCTCAAATGGTTATCTATCACTGAATCCATGCCCCTTTCGTGACACTTCCTCATCTAATTCCCACGATTACACACACTTCATTTCTTCTTATGCTAATCTTCTAGATGAAGCATTAAATTGTGTCACAATCGATGGTGAAGAAGGTTACGAGGACCAAGAAGAAAAAACTGAAGGTGAAGAAGATGATGATCATGGGCAAGAAGAAACGATATTCCAAAGTTTTCCAGACAAAATGAAACGAGTTGGTGATAAACTAGAGATGTTACCACAACTTCAAAGCCTAATTGATCGCGTAATCGAATGCAAACCACACGGAGCAGCTGCAAGAAGCTTTCTTATACATTCTGCATTAAAATATATCGTTCGTGACAGTTTCTTTTGCTACACTAATTTCTGTAGCGAAATAGGTGCAGTATTAGATCATTTGATCCAATTACCCTACAGAAGCTGCATGATAGCTTTTGGTGTATACAAGAAAGCTGCAGTTCAAGCTGATGATCTTTCAGAATTCTACGTCTGGTGTAAATCCGTCGGGCTTTGTGGAATGTACGAATACCCTTTTGTTGATCGAATCCCTGAAATCCAAATTCAAGCTCTAGAAAACTTTCTTAACGGTATGTGGCAGTTAACAGACTCTTGTTCTTCAACTGGTTCTCCAATTGCTTCCACCACTGAGTCATCATCGAGCTCAACGGAAGATGATCAAAAACAACTAGTGAGATACAACGACTGGGTTCAGTTTGATGATGATGTAAAGAACAAAGAAAAGGCAATTGTCCAATATGAGACAAACCCAAATAATAGCGTTATGAGTTGGGAAGTTTTGTTGGAGGCTTCAGTGATTCTTGCACCACTCTTGGTTTCAAATAATTCCTTTTACTTTGAGCCCGAAAGCAGCGGCAGAACGTCGAATGGTTTGAATGATTTGCAGATACAAGTGTATAATCCTTCGGTGGTTAACCCATTTCTTCAGTCAAACTATCCGTACAATGGTTTTGTTGCTTGAAATCCTACGACATTTCTATAGTCTTATAATATAAAATCAAGACTATTATCTAAAGATTATTTCATTGTTTAAATGAGAATGTATCAAAGCTAAAACGTACTGTTAGTGCCCGTTTTGCTAATATATACTCTTAATCTCTTACTGTATTATGTTAAACTTACTTATTTCATGATTATTTGTTGGAATAACGAGATTTGGTGACTGAAATTCATATATATATGGCTTACTAAATAGTTTCGCAACTGATATGATCTACACGGGTAATGATAGCTATTTTAATTTTTGAATTCTGGAAATTGATATTTGCGACGATATGATTACCTAGTCGTTGCCCATAGAACGAGAGTCTTAAGGCGTCCTAGTGTGGATATGAAAATTTTCAGGCCTAAAATTTAGATCGGTTGATATAGGCGTCAATCTCATGTTTTCATGACATGAAAATTAAAGTTATTGTCTTGTTATATAAACTCAAAACCCTCGAGTCATTCATGAGGATTGAACTCATTGAAGTGTGGAGGACGAGAGGGGAAAAAAAAGCCTGGAGCTTTTATCTTCAGCTGACTAACATTGTGAAACACGCATTCAGAGTAATCGACGACTACACAACAATGAAACGCGTCACAATATTTGTCAAGACCTTACGGAACATATTTGGAGGGACAATAATATTTATACTACTCGTATTATTTTATTTAGTGTTATGTTTACTTTTTAAAAATTTTAATTTATTTTTTAATTTATTTAATTTTAGCAACTTTTATAAATTTTAAATGTATTTTTCTTTTAACTATTGATTTAATGTGTTATCTATACTACTTATTAAAACAAACCACCCTTTTCCTCTCCTTTTTTTTTTAAGGAAAAGGAACCAATAAGACAAAAATATCTCTGAACAAATAACTACTCCATCCACCTCCTTAAATTATGTCCTAAAAATATCCTTAATGAAATAATTTACAACATAAATCCTTTAATTTCTAAAATAACTACTTTACCCCTTTTAGATCAATTATTTTTACATTAATAACCACTGTCGCCGCCGTCGCTTTGTGTGGATACCCTTATAGTTTTTAATTTAAATGTATTGTACTTTTAATTAAATGAAAATGAGGTCCAATTTGAAAGTAATGGATTATGAGGTAAAGAAGGTAACAATAATGGTAAAAATAATTTTGATACGTGATGAAGAGAAGGGTTAAAAATGTGTTTCACTTAAATGGGGGTTGTTGGGCTTCAACAATGGGACGCCTAAACAGAAGTCGACTCACGGGGTCACTTATGTAAACATCCAATTCTGAGTTTCTGACTGCGTTTCAATCAAAATATTCTTTTTAACTTTTTCTTATTAATTTAGTATATATTTTACAAGCTATAAAGGTTGAATCTTATACTCTTGGATATTGCCAAAGGAATTGCCATCGATGATATATAAACAAGAGGGATCGGCGTAATGCGACGGCGGTGGCAGTGTGGTGGTGGCGGCAACTAGTGGTGGTGGAGGCGACGAGTAGTGTAGGTAATTAATGTAAAAGCAATTGTTGTAAGTTGCACGAGAGTAGTAGTGGTATGTGTCTCAAAAAGAGAGACTCTGGAAGTCACAAGTTCAATCCCTTGTTCTTTAAAAAAAGAAATCATAGTGGTTACAGAGGCTTACCTGCTCTGACTCTGTGCTCGCAAAGCGAGTCAGCTCTTGACATTAGTCTGCTCGCAAAAACGAGTAAGACATCCATGATTACCAAAACAATAAAAATATATATATATATATATATATAAATATATATAATAAATTAAAAAAATAAAGATAGTATGGGCAAATTATGTATATCAAATCAATATTTGGAAGGGGAGGGGGGGATAGGGATAAATGTTTTAATAGGTAGTATAGATAAATGCTAAGAGTTTATGTCTTTCAAAAATTTTGCAAAGTTAAAGTACATGTTGTATTCAATAAAGCAAGAAAAGACTAACATAAAATGTTTTAAGCTTGTTTGAAGAAAAACTAGAATAAAAATAAGTGATAAAAGATTATAAATTAATGTTGTATGCATAGGCGGAACTATTAAGGGGCCCGGGGGCCGGGGGGTCCCGGTCCCCTCAAAACTACCGATCATCCAAAAAAAAAAATTACATTACCAGCCCCCTCAAAAGATTTTCGTTAAAAATTTTGATCTAAGTGAGAATCTTGCCTCGTTGGTGATTGTATCCATGATCCTTTTTCCGCCACTTTCTGATGTCGATCTTTAGATTCTTACATTTATTCTAAAAGCTAGTCATGGCATTACCGTGTACCTGCATAGGAGACAACCAAGCATTCCTGACACAAGATTCAAAAGAGTTGATATTAAGCCAGGAATTATACATCTTAAAAGTGGTCAGGTCGAAATCTTAAAGATGTCGGCCAAGACCACAACTTACAAGTCATTTACCGTCTCAACAATATCCGTGGTGAGAAGGAATCGATCAAGTTTACTAGCTTTAAGGCCATTACAGCGAATCGATAACGACCCATAGGGATCTCCAATAGCTCATTTCTAATAAATGAGTTGAAATTATCTGCATTGCCGACAGAGAAAATGGATCCAAGTCTTTCGACTCCATACGCAACGAATTAAAATCACCGAGGAGAATATAATTGCCAGGATTGTTCAGTTTGAAGTTGACAATGAAATTCTACAATTCCAGCTTGGCTTGCGGAGCGTACACATTAACTATAAAACATCTTAATTTGAAAGCCAACCATACACCCTCAACGATGCAACATTATCAACAACAATGATCTGAAAAAGGAGAATGATAAAAGATCTCAAACCGAAAAAGTTCCTCCAGAGTGACCCGAGGCCAAAGATTCTTTGAAAAAAATGGTTACCCCAAAGAGAAGCAATCCTACTCGAGTTTGTGGTGGTAATGAAAGATTCTTGAATACCAAGGAAAGAAACCTTATGGCTGGAAAGCACATAACGTAACGTTTTTTGTTTGTTGAGACACCCGCTACCACATATATTCCTCACTATCAATCTCCAAATCAGTTTCAAATTGTGACAAAGAACCAAAGAAAGGTGACCAAGAAGCCACTTCTTGAACAAACACCTTAAATTTTGATCCCTCATAAACAACCTTAACTGTGAAAGTATCTTTGGGAACCAAAGTGCAAATATGTTTTATAAGACCTGTGCCCGACTCTTCATCCCCAAAGAAGTTCCCCTGACCCCAACTACTCACAACCTGTAAGAGAGCCCCACGATTCAGTATTGCAAAGGGAAGACCCAATATTTCAATCCAGGCCATCCTCTCATCTGGAACGAATATGTCAAAATGAGTAATGAGGTGAGAAACTAATGACGCAAGCCTCTTACAGCTCTTAAACTTCCTCAATATCTTATCCTCCTAAAACTTTAAGTGTAACCAGCGACCTCCCAAATAAGAAAAGGTCATGTTCAAGAAACCTTCTTCCACCCATATCCCCTTAACAAATAAAATAGTTTTGGGATCAACCACTTTACCCAATAAGGAACAAGAATGCTCATCTATATATAGCATGATTTCTCTTGGACATCCTAATGGACCTTTTCTTTAATTCTGGTTATGAAGTGTGCTCGTTCCTTTAATTGTAGATGAGATTAAGAACTGGTTATCTACAAATGCTAGCTATGATGCAGGTGGTGGTTGTACTCATATATAGCATGATTTCCCAAACTTAGACAGCCTATTCGAAATATAAACATCAACAAGTGTCCCGAATTGTTCCAAGCATTTCCATAACTCTTTAGCCGTAAAAGTTGGGAAATTGTTATAAAAATAGACGTAGCTACCTTTCGAAGAGTCGTCGCATTTGAAGATCTAGGTTTTCTCTCAGCATTATCATTGATGTACGATCCGTTATTAACGTACGGATCAACGTGTGTTCCTGTAAATCTAACATTCAGTCTATCAAAAATAAATCTCCGGTCGTTTTGGTGTTGTCCATCTTTCTCGTCGTGAGTGGCGATCTTTATCCCTTTTCGCCATTGATATTATCATCATCATCTTATATTTATGGTTTATATTTACTTTAATAAAATGATAAGGTCGTTATCTACACTCTGTACTCATTTTAGCCTTATCCCATATGCATTTTCAGTACCTTACGCAATGACAAATAACAAAACTCAAGACTGTTAGTTTGTATCTACAGTGACCAGTTTTTAGACACGAACAATTGTACGTTACAATCTTTCGAGTTAAATCGAAAAAGGGCCTCAAGGTGTGCTGATATGCGACAAAGATGACAGATCAAAAAATAATACAACAAATGTCGTCTATAAAAAAGTATTACAAAAGATAAAGTAGGATAAATGTTTTCAATGTTTTAGTATTACATTCTTTTGTTATGATTTTACTTACATTCCTACATTTGAATTTACAAGGTTTTATATATTTAATCTTATTTTGAAAATGTCGTAAACATCCCGTGTATTTGACACGGGTCGAAATCTGGTTTCAACTAACTTATTGTTCATAAGCTTATTTCTTTGATAAAACTCCTAAAATATTTACGAGTCATTATAGCACCATGTCATGGTGCATTTGGTGCCCCAACAATTTTGGTTTAATCGTTAGCAACTCAAAGCTTAAATCTACGTATCAATCAAAGGAGCAAATCAATCAATAAGAAAAATATGGATAATGCAAGACAATAAGTAAAACCGTAAATGGCCGTAATGAGTACGATATTCAGTCAATTAAAGGAATGTGAATATTGGACAAAAGAGTGTACGTGAACTTGTCAAAAACCATAATTCAATAATCAATATGAACATGACTAATTGTGTGGATGCATGCAATTAGATGCTATCAAATTCTAGAATATTTAATTAATACTAGATAACTTTGATGTTTGAAGATTCCACTAAACATTTTGAATATATATATTTTACGGTTTAAATTATTTAGTATCTGGTTTATATAATCATGTAAAGGATCGTAACAAAAGTGATGTAGACTGTAAATCAAACCACGTACAATTGTACAAAGATGGTGGCTTAATAGTAAAAAAAAATGGTTTTTAAGGAAGAAAATACCTAGAGGTCCTAAGTTCGAATCCTTAGAGCAAAAAAATATACCTATTAATTGTAACCATAGAGGTTCACTAGCGACGACTCTGGTTTACTTGCAAAGCGAATGGTCGTCCTGAGATTAGTCAGCTCGCAAAACGGGATAATTACCTCGATTAAAAAAGAAAAAAAACTGCAATTCACATGTCACATTTGTCAAGAATTAGTAGCAAAGGAGTACAATGAGATTATTAATAAGATTAAATAAATATGTAACATTGAAATTGTGCAAATTTGGTTACTGCTTAACATGTTATGTTATTTTTTGAACGGAACATGTTATGTTATTAAGTATGTAAGTTGCACAAAGTCACTTTATGATGGAGTAAAGATGGAATATGTAATACCAAAACACCACTAATAGCTAGAGCATTGATCAATGGATAATATTGAAGGCCAAATAGAGCAAATTGACGAAGAGCACAAATTAATAATGTATGCTCGATCCGTAAGGACCATTTATCGCACACAGATTAGTTTGCTAATTGAACTTATTGATTATATGGTTGATTTATCGATATTAGGGAGGAAGGAGTGGAACGGGATGGGATGGCGAGATGGCGACGGGATGGCGGGAACACCGCCGCCGCCGGCACGAGATGAAGAGAGGGGGGAGGGCTGCGAGCTATGATCCCAAACGTGAACCCTCAATTTTTTGACCGTTTTGTGACCGTTGGAGCCGTGGAGGGGGAGCGGGGCATTTAATAAAAAAAAAAAAAAAAATTTCCCTTTTTTTTTTCTATATATATATACATACATCTTTACATTTTAAAACCCACAACAAAAAAAACACCCACAAATCTTCCATTCACCTTTCAAACAAAATGTATTCATCTTCTTCCTCGTCCGACGATAACTTCATCCCCACGTTCCCGGAACTGTCCACGGGTAGTACACTACCGTTTTTGCTTAACGTTATCGAATCGCTTGAAGAAGACACGGCAAGCTCAACGGATTCACGTACGTATATCGAACGATTTCGTGAAGATGCGCATGAAAGATTAATGGCCGATTACTTTGTTGAAGAACCGAAGTTTGGGGAGTTTTTTTTCCGCCAAAGGTTTCGAATGAGTAAACCTTTATTTCTAAAAATTGTTGGCGATGTTGAGGCGCGGTTCGAGTATTTTCAAGAGGGCTATGACGGGAGAGGGAAAAAAAGTTTTACCGCGTTACAAAAGTGTACATCCGCGATTCAACAACTCGGAACGGGTAATCCTCCCGATAATTTCGATGACTATCTATGCATGGCGGCACGGACCTCGCGCGAATGCCTTGATCATTTTTGTACCGCCATAATCGACTTATATAGCCGCGAGTTCTTGCGTAAGCCCACAAGTCATGATGTCGCGCGGGTCTTCGAAGCGCACGAGCTTAAACATCGGATACCGGGAATGCTAGGTAGTCTTGATTGCACCCATTTTGTTTGGCGAAATTGTCCTAAAGAATTGAAAGGACAATACAAGAGAGGAGATCACCCATTTCCCACTATTATGCTTGAAGCGGTCGCTTCACAAGATTTATGGATTTGGCACGCGTTTTTTGGTCCTCCCGGGTCGTTGAATGACATCAACGTTTTGAATCAATCGACTTTGTTTCTTAGAGAGCGAAATGGAACGGCTCCTAACTCTTCGTTCGTTGTCAACGGACGTTACTACAAACGCGGATATTATCTTACCGA
>JAOXNX010000001.1:18021760-18040975 GCA_028566075.1 Solidago caesia | reverse complement strand
CTCAGAGCAAATTCGAGGCTATAAATAATGGAAAACTTAAATCGAATAACCATAATAACCATCGTAACCATAAATAGTAAACATGGTCATTTATAATTGAGCTTTATCCATCATCATAATCATCGTAACTTAAAGATCCACAATGATTATTTTAGCAATATAAACTATTCATGGATCTGTAAATGGTAGATGAATGATGTTGATTTTTTTAAGAGAAATGAGAGATGTGTTTTTTGAAAGCAAAAGAAGATGTTGAAATTTGGGTGAAAGTGTGAAACGCAGAGGAAGGTTTTTAGGGTCAACATGTTTGGCCACAATACCCAAAATACCCTTTACCATTTAAAAGTGTATTAATTAGTTGTAGGACATGTGTCATTTACTTGTGTTGTCTTATTTATTTTATGTTAAGTATTGTTTTATAAATACCAAATCCTTATGTTATAAAGTCACTTGTGATTTATTATATTACAACATGTGGTTATTAGTAATAATCCTTGCGTTTTATTTTTTATTTCTCAAATCTAGTTAAGTTTTAAACTTCTACATTCGATTGTAATCAAATGAAAACTAGAAAAATATTGAAAACCAATGAACAAATCTCAGTCACATATTTTTCCTCTCTTCTTCTTCCCCTTTTATTTTTTTTAAGTTGTTTTTTTTCATTTTTTAAATTTTTTTATAATTCTTTTAATATTTTTAAATAAAAACTCATACCAAAAAAAAAATTAAAAAATCCCAGATGATGATACGGTACAGGCGTAACCCTCAAGGGTATTAATAAGAAGTAACTGGTGGGGTGATAAGTCATAGGGGGTGATCGGTGATGTGGTGATCTACCTGACGGGTTCCGCCCTTAGCCGTCATGGTTTTGCCCTGGACTGACAGGCTCCGCCCTTAGCCGTCATTTGATTGTTTGTAAAATGTAAATCATATGTAAATGGAAGTTAAGTTTCTTTTTTCACTTTAATAAAAAAAATTTAACACACACACCATAAACTAAAGCTTGGGCATACGGTAGCTAGTAAAGATTTTCTTCTTTGCCCTCATATTGTTAGTATTTTAATGTAATTTAATTTAATTTATATTATATTATATGTTATATTAGAAGATATGAAGTATACACCCGTATAAAGTAATGTATGTCTGAAATCAAAATAGCAGGGATCAAGAAAGTCGCGCCACTTTGCGAGATCCCAGGGGCAGCACCCCCTTGTGGCAATCTCGTTGGTAAGGTATACTATTTATAAGTGGATATGTGAGTGGTCTTATAATGGATATGTTGTTATGCTTATCGTCGTCCCCAACTTCTGTGAGAAGTCAGTAATTACTGATCTATCGTCATCCATCTAAGCAAAAAGAGGCACAAATATAGAGATTTTCTTTGCTAAACGGGTTCTTGACTTTGCAGTCAAAACATGAACATCACAATACACATTATCCTATTAGAAAATTCACGATACCTAGAATGTGTATGGATGATTTGGTGTATTCAGAAAGTGATTACACGATTTATTTTGACATCCGGTCCATCGAAACAAATCTGAATCTTTATATATATTAAAAGAAGATTGTTTTAATGACTTATTAACCAATCACATCTCTTTATTTCTTTAAATTGAATATTGGTTATGTCATTTGATATAATAAGAATTATAGAAAAAGTCTCATAAATTACTTTTTTTTTTCTTCCATTACTAAGTTATACTTTTTAACCTTTCATAAAAGAAAAAATTTCACTAAATACTTAATTTAAATATAATTATTACACTTTGTAGCATTTAACTTGAGAAAAAAAAATTCCACCATTTCATTAATTAAAAATTTTCTAACATGCTATTAATAACTCGTTTTTCTTTTTCTTAAAATATAAAAACTATACGTTAACTTATATTTTCAATGAGTATATAAATCGAAAATATCAGTATGTATAAACTATTTTAAAACATTTAATATAATTATTTTAACATACCGTATATATATACGGGACTAAAATCTAATAAGTCTAATCAGTATATAAAATAAATAATGATATAACAATATTTGCAATCATTTAAATATATAATATTTTAACATGTAGTCATTTAACATGTAATGGACTCATCTAATCCACATGAAGTTCATAACAAAATATCAATATTTATAATATTTTTAAAATGTAATATTTGTGTCTGCCCGTGCATATGCACGGGTTTAAAAATCTAGTACACATAGTAAAATATAAACTTTATAACACTATCAAACTATGTAAGAACCTTTTGTACCTATTGCTTGTTTCATGGATAAGGACAGTGGCAGCGCCTTTAGGCATGGATCCGGCATGGTCCATGCCGTGACGGCACACCAATGCCACCTACTCGGCATGAATTTGGCATGGGAGGTCTCGGCAATTTATCCCGACTTGGCATGGAAGATTGTTGGCAACAATTAGCCGTTGAACGACTCTAAAATGGGCCGTTAGACACATTTAAAAAGAAAAAAAAAATTACCCCCTTTTTCACCTATAAATACACAACATTTTAACCAAAACAAATCACTTCCAATTCATACTTTCTCTATATATTTTCTATACACTTTAAATAAAATTTTAAGCATGGATCCAAGGAAATCAAAAGGTGTTTCAAGCTCATCTAAAAGTCGTGGACGAGTCTCTCGATCTAAACCCCTTCATCCGCAAGTTCAATCACAACCCGCTTCCTACGTTCCTCAAATAAGTCCTCAACCGTCTTACTATCTTCCTCAAATGAGTTCTCCACCATTTTTATCAACAACAATATAATTATCCCTAACCTCCACCAATGAATCCAACCCAATAGACGATCAACCTTACAAATGACTTTGAACCGTTCGCCAACATCCGTGACGCTCATCCACGGTGTGAACGAAGTGTCAAGCGACCACAACCGATATATGATGATGGCGAGGATCATGAAGATGATTATGTCACCGAAACGCAACCACAAAATCCAATCGGTATACTTTTTATTTTTTTATTTGTTATAATTTATTTGTTATATTTTTTATACTTCTATTTGTTATAATTTATTTGTTATACTTATATTTCTATAATTTATTTTTTATACTTGTTATAATTTATTTGTCATACTTTATTTGTTATAATTTATTTGTTATACTTTAGTTGTTATAATTTATTTATTATACTTTTTATACTTTTATATCATTTTTATGTTTTGTAGGAGGTCAAGAACAAAATGATAAAGAAGTTCAAGAAAACTACGATGTACGCAAAAGAAGACAACTGAATACAGCGGAAAAAAAAGACTTGGTCGTCGGTGGAAGAGGTGGCTTTGGCAAAAGCATGGGTTCATATCTCAACATGTAGAATCGTCGGGAATGGACAAAGTAGAGATAGTTTTTGGAAAATAATTCTAGACCATTTCAAACAAGACGTGAGAGATACTACTCGAAGTTTTCATAGCTTGAACACAAAGTGGCAAAATATGAACGCCGCCATGAGTCTCTTTAACGGCCTATTCATCCAACAAGTAATTTTTAAACTCTATGTTTTTTATACCTGTATTAATTTATACTTTATATTCTTATGTATTAATTTATACTTTATGCTCTTATACTTGTATTAATTTATACTTTATACTTTTATACTTATAGAAGCGTCTTCATGAGAGTGGGTGTAGCGATATTGACATCATGTAAAATGCCTTGTCTGATTATGATAAGAAAACAGACGGCAAGTCTATTAACATTCAAGCATGGGAGATTGTGAGACAAGAAGCGAAATGGTTGGAACAACCATGTGTGGGTCAAGCATCTTCGTCTCATTTCGACAAATGAAGAAAGTCATTGGAATTGGGAAACTACAAGTCAGGATGCAATGACAACGCTAGCATTGTTATTCTGGATTTGAATGACGACACAAATCTTACACAGCAAAGAAAAGGCAAAAAGACCGCTAGCGAGTCGTTGACAAAGGGTATTGTTGCAGCGAACTTTGACACCTACACGACAAGGATGAAAAAACTGGAGACGGTGGTGGAGAAAAAACTGGCAAAGGATGAGTTGGCCGAAAAGTTTTTGGCGGCACAATTACAAAGTCTTGAAGAAAAGGCCTTGTACCGTTCTATGAAGTTCTTTAACGCACCGCACGATCACATAACCAATCCGACTATGCTAGCGTTCACTCTTAACAAAAAACGTCAGCTCGTCGAGAAATATGGATGAGAATGCGATTTTTAGATATGTGTTTGTCATAGTTCCTTTTTTTTAATTATTATGCAATGTAAGCTTTTATTTTAGTTATTAATGAAATATTATGTTTTTATTAAATTGTTATAATTATGAATATAAAAAATAAAAATTAAAATTAAGTTAGACATAAAATCATGGTTGCCATTAAAAAGTATGGTTAAGCATGAAATTGGCATGAGATGAGGTGGCAGTATATTATTGGTGGGTGTTTAAGTAGGGACGGACTTTTATGATAAGGGGACAAATTTAAAACGTTAAATAGGTAAAAAAAAAAAAAAAAACATAGTTAGTCATGCAAATCATGGATGTCACCATCCTAACTGACTTTGTTAAATACTGTATTAAATTAGTATGAGTCTCAAGTTGTATAGACTTAATTGTTAAATACTGTATTAAATTAGTATGAGTCTCAAGTTGTATAGACTTAATTGAGAACACTTTTCGAATATTTATTATCTTAATAAGGTATGTTAAAAAAATATATATCTTAATAAGGTCTTTTTTTCAAAAAAAAAAATTAACCAATATCGTACAATTCTTTGTGTATTTACAAAACACGTATAATGAGACTAAAACCTACAACCTATAAACCAATTGATCATAGATCAATAGGTACCCGTTGTCTTTGAAACTTAGGGCTACATATGTAAAAACCTATCGGCAGGGGTTCAACCCCTAACATGTGTAGTTTTAAGTTGAGGTATTTTACAACCGTAGGTCTCATATGGGGTGGGATTGACGGGTACCAAAATGATACCAGAGATCAGAAGGGTCCTTCCGATTTATCCTTTGTTTTTAAACCTACAACCTATAAGTTGATAAATTATCAGACATACCACATAAGTCAACATTCAAAAGTTTCTGTTAATGAAAATTTGAGATTGGCATAGAAAAGTATTAAAAGAAACTAGTGTTGTTTATTGTTGGTTCTTTGGTAAAAGGTATATTGGTCCAACTAATTCACTTAATTGATTATTACCCTGAGGGAGGTCACTGGGGGTGTATAAAAAGGTTATACACACCTTTCAGTAAAAACACATGGTGGTCCATTTTTTTTCCCACGTAAAACCATAATTTTTATATAGAACATAATAAAGTATGATTGATACAAACAATAAACATTGAAGCCGAAAATCTTTTGCAACTATTATTCCCATATGGTTTCGACTCTTTTCGCAACATACATTGCATTGAAAGTAAGCAATTGTCTAAGTAGTGACCACAAATTATATTTATAGAGTAATTAAAAAATGTTCTTTATATATTTTTTTTAGTGACCAATTATTTATTTCCAAGTGAAAAGTTACAACACATGTATGTTTATTTCATTTTATTCAATGCTGAAAAGTTGTAAGAGTGAACGGTATGGATGAGTGGGAGATGGGGGGATGGCCCGCATGTGTTGCAAACTTGCAATCGGGGAAAGCTACCCGATGGTTGTGTGATTGCGTGAGGCTCACGGTGCAAAGAGGAAGGGGAAGAGCGTCACGGCCGTGAGAGACGAGATGGGGCTTGTTTCGACTTTGATATTATTTATAGCGGGTTTACTTTATATGATGTAAAAAGTGATTTGGTAACGATATTATGTTTATCAAAAGTTTGAGTGAGGGGTGTGACACTGATAAGATGGTGTAAAAGGTGTACGTACATGGAGACCCATTAGGTACCAGCGTACCGCAACGAACATTTTCCCTTCTACACATTTGATCCGAACTTGTTTTAACCCGATAACCAGACCATCGATTTCCACATCTACGCGATACGTGCTATACATATCTTCACAAACATCTTAACACACCCTCTTCCAAGCTTAAGTTATATGTTTGTTACAAGTCACTAACTTATTTTTCCTTTTCAAATTAATGATTTTACCAAATAAGAAAGAACAAAAGTGGACCTGTTGAGTTGTTGCTATAATAAATTCAGATAACCAAAAAGTAATACAATTTGCTGACACTAAAAAAAGGCTAAAACTTTCAACCCCACAGAAATGGTCAAATATGGCCTGAGCCAATACAGGACTCAACAACCTCATTTCAAGTACATGGTGGTCCTTGGCTTCTTGTGTTATACCTTGTGCATAAACAACTGCAATCTTTACCTAGTCAGTACTTAAAAAGTTAAAAGTGTCAAAACTTAGCACCCATACGGTCTTCACTAGAAACACAGCCAAACATGCATATTTCTGATAGCAAAGACAATTATAGAACACACTACATCTGTGTTTCTGATAGCTTCTCGACAAAGATATCGATATATCGAGACCAATAAAACAATACAAGCAATCGTAACAAGATAAAAACTCTTGCCCTCTCGCCTAAACCATCTATACAAACACGTTAGGTGTTCAATCCATGGTATGAGTTTCATCGAGAAGCTAATCCAGTTAGGTCCGAAGTTGGTTAGGTGTTACAACCGGTTGTCGGGAACTATACAGCCGGCTCATGAGATCCAGAAGAAAACACGGATACCATCAAATGTACATAAAACTATGCAACACCAGCAGGAGAAATATGCAAAATTTGCTGGCAACTTTTTCTGGTTTTCTTACAAGTCCGTGGTGGGTTTGGATTCGAAAAACTTGGCAACTGCTTGGTAAAGATTTTCTTCCTGAAATGGTTTTGATACGTAACCGTCCATTCCGCTTTTTTGACACTCTTCAAATGTGGCGTGAATCACATCGGCAGTCATGGCTAGTATGGGCAAATGCCACTCTTTGGTCCGATTCCCTTCCATCGAGCCACTTGTTTGTTGCTCATTTGCCTGTCTCTCCATTAACCGAATACGTCGTGTGGCTTCAAAACTGCAATTTAGTTGCACAATCTTAGTAACAAACTAACAAATAGGACCATATGTTCAAATCTTATAATTAAATTAAGCAAGGTAGCTAAAGTCCTATTTGCTTATTAATAAACGAGTTTTGCTACGTACCCGTCCATTTCTGGCATCTGAATATCCATGAAACACGCATCAATACCATGTGGAATTTGAAGCAGATCAAGAGCAGCTTTCCCACTATCAGCACACTCAACTGCAGCCCCAAACTTCTTAAGTGCACCGGCTGCAACTCTACGGTTCACCATATTGTCATCAACCACCAGTATTTTCTTCCCACAAAGCAAACTCTTGAGATAAACCGATCCATTTGTCATGACTTTACCTCGTTCCACCTTCTTTTTTGTTCCCAGTATCTGCTGAAGACAAGCCGCCACCATACTTGCTCTTAAAGGTTTCATAATTAAAGTGTCGGAAAATCCTGCTGCTTTTGCCTTGTCGAATTCAGTTCCCGTTATGCTTGTAGCAAGAATGATCATTTTGGGCGACTTTAACACGTGCCCAAAACCACGCAAGTTGCTCACATTGTCACCAGATAACCAAACATCTTTCTCGACTAGAATCATATCGGGTTTCCATTCTTTTCTACCATTATGGGCCAAAACTGAAGTCGCCATTTTTATGCTATTAACAGCCTCAACGAGGACACCTAACCGTTTCAAATGGTACTTTGTTACAGAAGCTCTAACGGGATTTGTATCAACAACAGTTGCTTTCAACCCTTTAAAAGCAGTTGGCAGATCATCATAAAGAGATCTCTTCGGTTCACTAACTGCATTTTTCTCACACTGTTTAAAAACAGCTGTAAAAGAAAATGTGCTACCAATTTGAGGTTGGCTAATGAAGCTTATCTGACCACCCATGAGCTCAACTAAACACTTGCTAATGCTCAACCCAATTCCGGTTCCTCCATAATGTCTAGAGGTTGAACTATCAGCCTGCATGAACGGCATGAAAACGAGCTCTTGGGCGTGTAACGGGATCCCAATTCCTGTGTCCTCAACTGACACCGTTAAACTAACATTCTGTGAAGTCCCGTCAGATGTCACCACTTGATATGGGAACTCTTCATCTGCTACTAAATGCTTAAACTTGTCCCAACTATTTCGGTCATCTGCTGCTTCACGACCACTTAATGTTTTGAATCTTCCATTCATACAAGACTCTGGTTTTGCATCTTGAACAGCTTTAGAATGTTCAGCTAGGTGGACTTGAACAAATATATGTCCTTGTTCGGTAAACTGTCACAAATTCATACATTCTAAATAACTAAAATCAATAATAATAAAATACATTTCTAGTCAAAATCGCGAAATTTGCTTACTTTTACAGAATTTCCCACAAGATTCGTTATCACTTGTCTGAATCTCCCTGGGTCGCCCATCACAATTTGTGGAACTTTATCAGATACAAGAACAGCCAACTTCATATTCCCCAAAACGAGTATAAAGTCAAATAAGCTGAAAAAACAAGAAACAACATACTACATGAACTGAAAAGACTAATTTTACCTCAATCCCTTTATTTCGAGACTTCTCAGAAAATAACGAGAGGACATCATCTAATATGGATCGAAGATCAAACGGGACTGCTTCTAGTTCCAACTTCCCAGCTTCAATTTTGGCCCGATCGAGCACTTCGTTTATTAATGTAATCAATGCCCTTCCGCAAGCTTGAGCTGTTTGAGCATAATCTCTTTGTGTTGAACTTAAATCCGTATCTAAAAGTAACGCAAGCATCCCGAGAATGCCATTCATGGGGGTTCTGATTTCATGCGAGACAGTAGCAAGAAACTGGCATTCAAAACACATACAGAACATTTAGAACTTTTAACCTAAAACATAAGATAACATGTAAATGTATTAAAGTTTAAGAAACCTGTGATTTGGCGACATCAGCAGCTTCTGCTCGGACCTTTAACTGCTGCATTGTATCAAAATCATCTTCGACTTGAACAATATGAATGGCTCCAGTATAAAACATGTAACCAACTAATCCAACTATTACGTATCCCAAACATGAAGTGATGATGGCGGTCAATGACATAGGTGCCTTGTGAAGATACCTACACATCATCTGGTGCTTCCTAAATGGATCACCAAAGTCTAGCATGCTGACACGTACACGTGACTGGTCACCATCTTCAGTCTGCTGGCCATACATGATTAGTGGATCGGACGTGTTGGTGACGTCATAAACCTTCACCACTATCTCCTGGTTTCCAGCCAGCTGACCAAGCAGGTTTTCAACAAGCGACTCGACATCAAATGCTCCACCAAGATACCTGTGTTCAAGAAGATATAGTTATCAAACTTTGCATTAGAATAACACGCATACAAGATTATTCACACATCCCATACTAGCTTCTTTTTAATAAATGAGGTGCTTGGATGTGGATTTTGAGGTGATTATGTGACAATGTGACATTGCATAAGAATCGGATAATTAAATCAAACAATGTGACTAAAATTGCAATAACCAGATAACCAATTCCAAAATGAAAAATACAAAATCCAAACACAAAGAGAATTAGTACCCGGCTGTAGCTTCAATGCGATCCCTTACAGATGCATTTGGGGGGAGCTTTGATTTATACACAGGAATAGTCAAAACTACTCCAAGATGATGGGAACCTAAGAGCTTAAAGGGGCTTGTGAGCACTGCTTTCCCAGTTGACCGAGCCCTCAAGATGTTCTCTCGGTCCTCCTGTGATCAAATTCAAGATTCTTTCAAACTTAGTTTTCAACGAAATACTACCCATATATATGACTTGAAATCCAGAAAGTTAACAAATTTCACCTCGCCGGACATCATATCAAGCAAATTGAGGTAAGAAAGGGTTTCTTGAGCAAAAATTACAGGCGCATACTCATCACGGTGAGGTGAAGGTTCCTTGTTTGCCATTGTTCGTATTGTCCCGTCATGTTGACTTTCAAATTCTTCCCTCTCCGAATTCATCACTTTTTGTGCATATGCTACTCCACTCAATAAAGGTCTCTCAAATGCTGTTCTTCCTGTATATTCTGCAAATGTTTCCTGCATAAGCCAACATATTAATTACTTCAAATTACCACCAACAAATTTAGCTTAAAATTTATAATGTAACAAGGATGATTACTTTTTTTTCTCACTTCTGGAAAAGATGAAAAAAACAACACTGCCATATAGTCATGAAGACAGCTTTACCATGCATTTGACTTTGACTTTTTGAGTCAAATGAACAAATGTTGCAACTTCAGATTTGATAATGGATTCTAAAAAGTATTCAACTTCAAGAACTAGTGATGAAAACAGATAATATATAATAAAAATATAAAATAAAAGATGTACTATTAGTATTAAATCTATAACAATACACATCAATTTTTCATCTATTTAAATAAAAAGTTTATAACTTTAGCTCATATAATTCTAAACATAAAAAGTTTAGCTCATATAGTTTCTAAATTTCTTGAACTACCCACAATTTAGTATTTTCTTTTATTTATAAAAATTTTAAAAAAAACAACAGAAGCAGGAAAATCTTGAAAGTACACCTAAAAATCAGAATTTTTATCTTAAACAATCCACCAAAAATTTGATTACTATGTAGGAGATATATATATAACTTAAAATCAAGATTTTTTATTTTTTTTTAGATATAAAGTACAAACCAATTTTATAACAACCCATATTTAAAAAGAGATTATTTTCCCCCTAAATTACCACTATTAAAAAAATAAACAGAAAAGTTAAAATGCTGAAAAAAAAGGGGTCCAACCTGGTCAATAACAGAAGGATTCTTGTAATAATGAAAAGTAGAAACCAAAACAGCAAGAGCATGGGCATGATTAACACAAACACTAAACTGATCTTGTAACATTCTTGCTCTTTGATCACACATACTAACTAATCCTTCTTCAATTCTTTGTTGATGCCCTGCATCTATCCATCTATATACTTGCACAGCAAAAAATCCAAATGTTATACACCATAATGCTAAGTATTTCCTTTGATTTGTTCTTGGTATATATGATGTATACTTCCTTTTTGTTCCCAATTGTTGCTCATTCAAACTCACTGCCACTAAATGATGGTGCCCTTGCCCTTGCATTTTTTGGCCCATTTTTTTTATTTTTGCTTAAAGATTCAAACTTTTTCCTGTTTTTGAATCTTGAAGTTGTTTCTTGAACATTTCATGACTAAAAATGATGTGGGTGTGTAAAAATTTAGTGACTTTTTGGCTCAGCGGACAAATATGTATATGTATATATATATATGTATTTTGTTGCCAGAGAACTTTTTCAGGAAAATATAAAGGTTTTTCTAAAACAATATAATTGCAGCATTGTTTTGTGTGAATTTAGTCAAGAAAACACACAACCCCAGAAAGGTCACTAATTAGTAATAATCAAAGACAAGAAATTCCCTAGAGAAAAAATCCAAAATCTAAAAAGGAAAAAAAAAAAAAAAAAAACCTAAAAAAGGTAATTTTAAAGAAATACTAAATTTGAAGTCTCAAGGGAACAAAGCATGGCTGTTTTTTGCAGCCCAAAAAAGATGCAGAGAAAAAAAGCTCAAATTCCGAAGAAACTTTGTGTTTTAAAAAAACAATGTAATAATAATAATAATTATTAAAACACTAAAAACAATTATAAACTTGAGGTGTGAAGGAAAACAGACACATTCACTGTTCTTCTCTGTAACCAAGAATAAAAAATAATAATAACAAGAATATAAAAAAAAGGTATCAAATCTAAGCCAAATTAGAAGATATTTGACCAGCAAAGCAAAGATGACAAACCAACCAAAAACAAGTTGTAATTTGGATAGAAAAGAAAATGTGTTTGTGTGTGTGTGTTTTTGTGTTTTGTTTAATTTAATAAAGTATAGGTATAAGCTATAGTATAAACATAATATAAGTTGTTTAATTATAGAGGAGAAAATATTTAGGAAAAAATAATAAATGGAAAAAAGAAAAGAAGGGATATGTTTTGGCTAGCTTACTTTAAAAAGCAACTGAATCGAATTTTTAGGATTTTTTTCAAGATACGCTCTTGTCCCCCTCCTTTCACTAAACAAAAACATAGAGTAGATTACAAAAATGGTCCCTGTGCTCTTTTATTTTTGCACGAATCATTTTTTCCAAACAAAAATAGCATTAGACATCCTTGTGGTAGCGTTTTTTTTCCCCAAACTCATCCTTTTAGCTGACGGTGTTAGTTTTTATTTGTTAACATTTACCACATGCAACTCAGGTGAGTCTATTTTAGGTCTCTCTCATCCATTACCACACATTCTCAAATTCTCACTGTCACATCAGCGCCACATCATCATTTCCTCCCAGAATTTACCCACTGCCAACCATACCATCAAATTCTCAAATTCTCAACTTCCTATTTCCACATCATCACCATATAATTTTCATTTTTATTTAAACTTAAAAATAAATAAAAATTATTACCGAGTATTATTATTTTTGTACTTTTGACTTTTTTTGGCCCTTTTAAGTATTTAACAATACCCAATGATAAAAGGAAAAAAAAATGAAAATCACATTCATCTTCTTGCTTTTCCTATATTCCTGCATTTACCCACCAAACACCACCATAACGTCAAGCACCACCATCACCATTAAAACTCAAACCCACCACCACTTTCAAAGCATATATGTGTTGCCTCGCTTGTTTGCTTGCCGGAAACCTGCAACTTCCGGCAAAATCGTATGATTTCTCACTCATATTTTTCGCATATCCTGGAATCGACCAAGATTGGGGGAGGCTTGATTGCATAAACATTGACAACAAACAGCCATGAGACTAACCTTGCAATGGAAAACATGGTTGGTTGGGGGTGGCTAAGCACCAGCTAGCCCCCCCTTGGCTCCGCCACTGTATATATATATACATATATAAGAAGAAGAAACAGAACACATACACACATATTCATCAGAACGCACGTTCTCTTCACGCCTCACCTTCAGAACGCCGGCCAGAAAGCGGAAGTGCCAACGGCGGCCTCAGAACGCGGGGGAGAACGGGAGGGGAGAACGTGGTACGTGGTGCCATCGGTTGGGGGGAGAACGCGGAGAACGGCACCGAGAACGGCATCGTTGGGAGAGGCCTTATGTAACGATACAAAAATATGTATATATTACATATTTACATGTACTTTTCTTGTAAAAATCTCGTGAATCATGCACATTAATTACCATACGTACGCGCCGAGTAACACAACTTTAGAGTTTTGATACTTTTCGTGGAGCAAATTTGGTGATGGACTCGCTGAATTCCGTAGTCTTCTAAATTTTGTTAAGGTTTTAAGGGCTCTAGCTAGGCACCAATAGGAACTCTGTCCCTGGTAGCTCACAATGGGACGTCGGCAGTGGCGTATCCATCACATTAAGGGTGGTCAATGGACCCTGCTTACAAATTAATATTTGTTAGAGAGCTCTTACAATTTTATTTTGGAACCTCCTTAGAATTTATAATGGAACCCCTTGAATTTAATTTCTATAGAAAATGAGCCCATATTAAATTAAAGCTGGCTTATTCTGTTGTCAAATGTATATCACACTTTAAAAAATCTTTACTGTTTTAATTTATAATTAGTTTACTCGTAATTTTTTAAGGTGGAATTTTGTAAAGTGTGACTACTATTTATGTATGGAATTAAAAAGTGATTGATATAGTAAAATAATATTTTAGATTTTAGTTTTTTATGCATTGATCGATCATTACTAATATCATGAAATATTGAAATATATTATTAATTAGTTTTTTTTTTCTAAGCTGAAATCTATGATTAGTTCTTAAATATTGGATAAAAGATTTAGATTTAATAAATTTTTTTAGGAGGATTGTAATGATTTTTAGTATCCTATTTTGTTTGGTTTATGCTAGAAAATTTAGCATCTTTAATAGAAAAAATAGTTTTTTAGATTCATCCAGAGAGTACTTTATTTATACGTAAATTGACATTAAGTGATTCGCGTTACAAAACGAGTGACAGCTCCAAACTAATTTAGTATCAGACATCAAACATATATTGTATGGGTATTTATAAATACTAAATAGTAATGAGAAACTTATGAAATATGTTTTTGTATTTGTAAAGTCCGAACTGACCTATTTAGTTTCTTGTGTCAACCACATTACGAATTCAAATTTTTAAGGACCCTCTTAAGTTTGGATCCTAAATCCGCCACTGCACCAAATCCCATATGTTTGTAAATTCATGAACTACAGTCTACAAACATAATTGGAATCAATATTTTAGCAATTAATAACATAACAGAGAGCGAGACCATAATAACAGGTTTAAGTACAAGATAGCAAATACCTTTGATATGGGACACACAACATCAGGTGTCTATTCATTCATCCAAAATCCACAGTATTCAGGACAACAACGATACGCACCACAATTCACAAAAGTAGTTGCAATGTTGCTGTCTACATTACTGTTGATAACTACTGCAGTACTTTTGTGAATTGTTGCGCAAAATCTCAATGATATTCATACTGCATGCTTTGTTGCGCAAAATCTCAATGATATTCATACTGCAGTACTAAACCACTAAGATCAGATACATTTGTTTGATTTTTATGTATATGTTTCGTTGTCCGATTGGTTGTCCTAGTGTTGTTCTAGTTATTCACCAACCAAGAAACGAAACGTCCAATGTGGTCTCTCTTGCAAGTTAATTAGCTTTTATGGGATTTTTAAAAAGTCATAAACTTCATAATTGAATTGTACCATATTAGAGCTTTTTTTTTAGAAAAATGATAAATGTAATTAACTAAAAATCTGGGACACATGACAGATCAAATGTTGAGATTAAGAGAGGTAATAAATGTAATCAATTTGTCAACACCAGATTCTTAGACATGTTTTTAGTCCTACCAAATTTATCATATATATCGTTACTGTTCTTTTTTTTTTTTGAGGAGCACTTTATGTATGCAGTATATTTGTGTGTGGATTTGGTAAGGTGATGGAGATGATTCTGCATTGAAGCAGGATCTACCTTCACTAGAAAGATGCTACATCCCATTATGTTCTTATTAATATCATGTTTTCTGGATATGTTTTTACTGCAGTAATATTTTAAAAGACTCGAAGATCAGGTTCAAAACTTCAAATACGACTTCAAGTTCAAGTTTTGGTGGTAAAATTTATGTCGTCGGTCATATTCTTGAATCCTTGATATAAATTTAAGGAATAAATGCATTTGGAGGTAACATATATCGCATGAATTCTCATTTTAGGTAATTATATTTTCTTTCCTTTCCAATTTAAGTCGAAAAAATACACGAACTTTGTTAGTCTAGATAAAATTGACCAACATATGACTATTTTGTTCTTTTTGCTACAAAAATAATGGAAACAATATAAGGAGAAAATTGTAATTTGCAAGTAACCTGTTATTCCCAAGTTGTTAAATATTTTTAACACAGAGGCAACTTTTAAACAATATATCAAATATCTTACAAAAAAATAAAGAACACACGTTAACAATTTCCAAATATATAAATATTTTGTTAATTTGAATCAAAAAATTACAATAGAATTAAATCATATTCAACATTAGGGTTGTAATCGAGCCGAGACTGAGCTTGATAGGGCTCCAGCTCGCCACGATAAAGTTTGAGTAGGCTTGAGCTCGGCTTGATAGCGATAGCTTTCAATATGCGGGCTTGAGCTCGGCTCGATTATGGTTCAAATACAACTCAGGCTCCTATACCTAAGTTTTTTTTATAAAAAAAATGTTACAAGTTAAAAACCAACGTTATAATTCTCAAAATAAAATCAATTCGAAATTCCAATACTAACATTCTTAATCTCAAGTCCCAAAATAAATATAGATCATAAAGAGTATAGTAATAAACATTAGTAACTACAGATGAAATATTTCAAATAATTCAGCAAAATGCTTTCTACTAAATATTACGAGCTTCAAAAACTCGATAATATACCTAAGTTTGATAACTATTCGAGTCGAGCCACTAAATGCTCAAGCTAGGCTCGTTTTGTATTTCGAGTTTGAATTGACAAACTTCTAATTGAATTGACAAACTCATTCTTGATCCAATACCCAAACTAAGTACTCACTTGACAGTTTGTGCAATAATGAACTTTTTAAGAAAACGGAGGTGTTTTCAAGTTTGTTTGTAGAACAATGGTGGTCAATAAATGTATTTGTAAATCAAGTGTATTTGGGTTTTCCAAACCCCGGCTATACCAGGTTTGGGAAACCCGGTCCTTAGCATAAAAAGGGTTACAGATTGCAATTGCAAGGGTGAGTGGTGACATGATAAAGACCGGAATTGAGAAACTTAGCCGTTAGACTTTCATGATTTAAGTGTGGCTCAATTGGCGGTATGTGTGGCATAGTTAAGGTTTGAGAAACCCTGGCATACATAATTTACAAATACATTGTTGACCATCCTTCTTTTACAAACCAACTTAAAAAACAACTTGTTTTCCAAAATTTTTTTTGTGAAAGAACACTCAAAGTCTTTGAAACAATCAGCGGGTTAATGAAACAATCACCGAATCATCAACGTATTTTTTTTATACATGGTTGCACGTTAAACTTTTTTAATGATGTATATGCCCCACAAACTTTTTATTTCAGTAAATGGTTGGACGTTAAATTTTTTATTGATGTATATGTCTCATAAACTTTTAATACTTGTACATGGTTCATACATGATTGACCAATATTTGTACATGGTTCATATGTGAATATATTTTGATGATCCAGTGATTAAACCCTTATTTATAAACCCTTATTTATAAACACTTTAATTGAATATATTTTGGGAAATTATAAATGAAAAAATAGTTTTTTTTCACAATTGTAGTCTAATAGTGTGGGGATACACAGCATAAAAAGTAGAGGTTGGTTTAAAACCCAACCTCATGTTTCATCGAGAAAAAGTATGATTCGGAAAGAAAGTTTACTTATGGCAAAAAATTTCGACTGGTATAATTTGGTTCAAGAAAAAAATTTCGATTAACCAAGATAAATTTTTTAATTTTAGTTTATACTTTACTAGTATTAATACCCGTACAATGTACGGATTGACCGTATATATTGTTCGATTATGTTTTTCATAAATAAAATAAAATTTGAACATGTCCCGTCACATGCATTTAGTCTCTCCAATGGTGCCTAATAATGAAAGACATGTATCATAAACGTATCTATCAAGATCTAGTATTATTTTTGGTATTAATAATGGTAACACTTAATCTAAAGTCATGATGGTAAAACATGATTCGTATCGTTTTATAATTTTTAACCACATTTCGTTATATTAGTAGATGGGTAATAACTTAATAATAAATATAGATTATTATTATTATTATTATTATCTATTAATTAATTTAAGATATCTATTGAATAAATATATTTAATTTTTATATAAGTATAAATAAAAATATGTCATAAATTATAAATTACCACTAAAAATGGAATTGGTGAGGGAAATCTATATTTATGGTAACAATGAATAAATAGGATTTATAATATAAAAGTTTTAATTATATTAGGTATATAGGGGTTGGTTATTGTAAAACAAGTATTAAAGTAAAACAATTAAGATAAGGTCTTGACCATTGAATCATAATAAAATTAGTGCACGGAGATTCATAAAACACAAGTATATATAATGATGTACGGAGATTTTCATGATGCACAATGATTTTCAATTAAGAAAATATGATTGTTTTATTTGTTTTACTTTAATATTTATTTTATTTTAACCAGAACCTAGGTATCTATATCTATATATCAATTAATTAAAAGTTTTAATTATTTATGGTATTTAAAAAATATGATAAATATATATTTAAAAAGACATGTGTCGCTTAAATAAAGCGTCACGTGTCGATCAAAGCAAACATCAATTCTGTTTTAGTTTATTGGTAGATAGTACTTACATCCATTTTTTAATTTTAGTTTATAGTACTTGCATCCATTTTTTAATTTTAGTTTATAGTACTTGCATCTTGCATCTATTTTTTTAGTTTTTTATTTCTAAAGTTTAATTATATATTTAATTATTTAATAAATTTATCTTAATATTACTATATATCCATAAATTTAATTTACTTTAAAACATTTATTTAAGAAGTGTGAATAATATACTAAAAATAATAACGAAATATAAAATGGTAAATTAGAAAGAACCCCCTAATCTTTGGTATCATTTTGGTACCTATCAATTCCATCACGTAAGAGACATGCATCTGTAAGATATCTCCACTTAAAGCTACACATGTTAGGAGTCAAATCTCTACCAATAGGTTTTCACATGTGTAGCCCCAAGTTTCAAAGACAACGGTACCGATCGATCTAAATAACGAAGTACAATATATAACATTGTAAACAATAACTATTTTAGTGGTGGGGATGGGCTAGTAGGTTCTACATCTAGTCAAAATGCAAGTTGAGGGAGGGGTTGCAAGAATATTTTTGAAAGTTTCTTAAAAAGATGTAGGTCACAAATGGTATTAGTTTATAGTCTATACACTCTTTATATTGGACCACCCCACCGTTTGCAAAAGAACACTGTTCCACATAGGAAAGGCATCTTCTTTGACTATTTATTTTTTCAATTAAATTAAGTGGATATAACACCTAAAGGTGCCTAAAAAACCGAGTTTTAAAAACCGGACGGGTTTGACAAAAATCGGTTCGGATTTTGGAAAACCCGGTAGTTTGAAATCGGTTTGGGTATTCGGACCAAAAACCAGAAAAAAAACTGGTAAAAAACCGGTCCACGTTTGACCAAAAATCGGTTAGAAACCGGTTCGGGTTCGGTTTAGGCAAAACCCAGTTTTTGGGCACCTCTAATAACACCTAACTAGATTAATACCCGGTCGGTGACCGGGTAAAAATCTATAGAGCTGTCTCTAAAGTTTATGAAATATATTCTACACTTTCTCATTAAATATAAACCAAATAATATATATGGCAAATGTGAATATGAGGTTGTCCCCCATCTAAGCTTAGATGGGGAACCCCTTCCATACCAATTTTTTAATATTTGTTTTGAGTTGTCTGGTCGACCCGCCAACGCGAATAACCTTATTATTACCAACCCATTTAACCCACTTGACCCAAAACCAATGACCTGTCAACCTACCAACTCACTTGACCCAAAA
>JAOXNX010000001.1:18007646-18021660 GCA_028566075.1 Solidago caesia | reverse complement strand
TTGAATGAAGTTTACGAATTTCATATACACTATAATTTATTTTATTTTTTATATCATCCAAGACCGCGCATCGCGCGAGTACATTGCTGGTACTATATAAAACAAATGACCCACCCCTCAAATTATGAATTGATAACCCTAAAATACCCTCAACATCTCCACTTATACCTATAATACCCTTAATGAATTAATTTATAACATATATCTCTTAACTCCTAAAATATCTACACTATCCCCTTTACATCAGTTGCCTAAAGTACGCGCCGCCGCCGCTACCACCACATCGCCACTGCTACCACCACACCGCTACCGCTACCAGTATCGATGCCGCATGACGCGGGCATACGTGTAGTATATAATAAAATAGATTCAATAATAAAAATGTCCACAAAAATGAAGGTAATTAATATTTATTATAAAGAAAAAGTTGCAGAATTGATTTCAATGTAACAAATATTAAATATAAATATAAAACGAATTATAGATGACTCTTAAATACTAAAATGAAATAAAGTTGGCAAGTGATTCTAATATAATAAGGTGACTATATCTAAATGATATTAGAAACCATTACTAAATTTATCGCAAATAAACCAAAGTCGAAACAACATAACCATATGGCTACCTATAAGCAAAAAGTAGTATCACAAGCTTCACTTGGTAGACCAATCTATTTCACATGATCACAACTCACAAATGACACCATCAAATAATTACCATTCATGCAGAAAGGAAAACGTTAATAGAATGACAAGTTATACGAAACATTATTAAAATGGTAAGTGAAAAAAAAATGACGTAATATGGTCAATTCAAATTAAAAAAAATAAAAACATTAAAAAAAATCTAATTATTGAAACCTGATTGCAATTTGCAAATCTCTAATTCCTATAACTTATCGGAAAATCTGACTATTGAGAGGTAAACGTTGATTATAAAGAACCTTATATCATTATGATTCGCTTCAGAAATCATGAAACTTTATATTATTCTCTGCAGATTACTGTAAAAGAACTTCATGTTTTATAAACATAACTGTGGTTATGTTGTTGTGTTTTATTTTTAAGGATTCATTACAAATACCATATTTATTAGACATAACTGTGGTTTATAATCTTTATTTTACTTCATAACATCATGACAGTATGAAAGAACTACATGTTCTTTAAAATATTATTGCGGTTATGTTGTTTTTGATTCAATCAAAAAAGAAACTTTAAGTTCCTTATACATAGCTGAGGTTATATTTTAATTCATCTTAATGAATGATGAAAAAACGATTGGTTTTTTTTATACATAACTATGGTTATGTAGTTGTAACTTTTTTTTCACGAATCATAAAATATTATATGAAAAAGATAAAAATAAATAGATATTACCGAAAGATTCATAGAAGATAAATGAATAAATAATTCACATGAAGATGAAGATGAACATATAAATGAATATCAAATTAAAGAAGAAAAATCTTCTTTGGTTGGTTGAAATTTAGAGTCAAACCATATTAAACGTAAAGAATAGCCGGAATAATTTTTTATTCAATAAAAAAGATTGACAAAAAGTTAGTATGCTCAAACCTAAAAGTGGATATGAAGATATTAATTATTTATTTGAATTAGATCAAAGAAGATATTGGGGTAAGGTCTGCCTACATCTTAACCTCCCCTATACACCGTCGATGTATTGTGGCTTAAAACCCGCGGAAGGCGGCACTGAGCAGTTTCTTTCTTTTCTTTTTTTTAAGATAAATAAATAAGTTAATTTGATTAATAAATTATTTTTGAATTTGAGCAAGAATTAAGCTATAGCATTGCAAAGATGTCTTTAAATCTTGGGGGAAAAAAATCTCAGCCGTAAAACATAAAAATTTGGGAAAACATATTAAAGCTTACTTCTTAGGAATTGATTGTAAAAAAAAAACAAGAAATTACAAACATCTTATTATATTATTATACTAGTTAGTTTTAATACCCGTACGATGTACGGATTGATTATATATATTGTACGATTGATTTTTTTTAAATTAAAGATTGATAAATAATAAACAATATTAAATTATAATTTAGAAATACAAATTAATTTAGATACTCCATAGAATAGAATAAATAAATTTAATTTTTATATATTATAAATAACAATATGTCGTAAATTATAAATTATAAATTAACATCGAAAATAAGAGTGGTGATGGAAATCTATATTTATGGTAACAATGAATAGAATAAGATTTTTAATATCATAATTTTAGTTATATTAGGTATCTATATTTATATATTAATTAATTAAAAGTTTAACTATTTATGGTATTTAAAAAGTAGAATTTTAAATATAGATTTAAAAGTACACGTGTCACCTAAATAAAAAGCCACGTGTCGATCAAAGGAAGCATCAATCATGTTTTAGTTTATTGGTAGATAGATTATAGTAAATATATTTTATTGTATCAATAAAGAATAAAATAGGAAATATATATATCTATATATACACATATTTTGTTTTTTAGGTAGACAATATTACATATATTTTTGTCCTTTTTTTCCTGAACAATTAAATTTGTCAATGGGTTCCTATGCACAAGGTAAGTGTTTTTTTTTCTACTTTGAATAGTTGCGTAGTAATGTAGATGATTAATTGTTTATGTCGCAAGTAATCACCACTTCATGTTTTTTAATATTATTATTATTAAAATTTATGTTATATTATTAGAATTTTATCAAATTTATGTGATATGCATGGATTTTCTCAAATTAATTATAAAAATATTTAATGTTATATTGTAAATAGATTAATGACATAAGCAAAGTTTAATTTTAAGAAATAAAGATATGTGATTGGTTAATAAGTCATTAAAAAAGATAAAAATGTATTAAATTAAAGTTTGTAATAAATATATCATTTCTTTTTTTATTTATTTAAAAGGGTTAAAGATATAAATGGATATTACGTACATTCAAAATATTTTATAAAAAAATTAATAAAATGGGGAAGTTGAGAATATCAAACATCACTTTCCCATATCTTTATGATTATGACGTGGGGACAAGAAGGAGATCTCTTTATCGGATAGTAAATTACTAAAATATCCTAACAACTTCCTTACCATTACACTAGTTCTTGTATAATGTCAATTGTCTTCGAGGGTAAATATTGGACTTCACATTTTGTGAAAGTGACAAAGATAAAGTTGCAATGTAAATGAAAGAAAATTTATACTTCGTATGTTCCTAAAATATTTTTAATTTATTCAATTTTAACTTATTTTAGTTACTTTTTTTTCTTCTTACAAATATAAATATATAAGGAAATCTATTGAATGCTAGAAATTACATGGATTTTGACACGATAATACTGACTTCAAGTTACAATATCTAAAACTGACCCTAAAACTTGTAGTGCTGGATAAAATGTCTGTATAAATAAATATTATTTGTATAAATTAAACAATATTGTTGTATTTTTTTATGTACTGAATAAAAAAGCATATTAAAAAATAACGACCTGCTCTCCCTATGGATGAACAACCCCCCCCCCCCCCTCCGGGCCCCCTCTCTTCATCGACTGCCACATCAGCACTTCCTTTCCATGAACACTCCCTCCATATATGACTTTTTTTCCCACCTAATCATCAAATATTTTATTTTTTTATTTTATTTTAATACAAAATCAAATAAAACTATTATTATTATAAAATTAAAACATTAGATTAATAAAAATAAAACATTACATTAATAAATACGTTATACATTTCATTAATACATAAACTTCAAGGAGGCCAAAATACGTTATTATTTTTTAAGCTCAACAAAATTCGAAATAACTCTTTCAGCAACATCTATCTTGTATTCCAACAAGAGCACAACTTCGTAAATTTGTTTACCAATTTCAGTTGTCCTCTTAAACTTGTCTTGAAGATAGCTAATATAAATTTTTTTTCAAGTGGAGAAGTTGCATTGCCCCTTTCGTAGTCCCCTGATTACACGTTCATTTGCAATCTTTGCCTTCAAAATTTGGTTAGCAACTGCTAGAACGTCTTCTTTATACTTCTTGTCCTCTTTAATATCTCCAAGGATTGCATATTTCACTTGATCAACTGTCATACGGTTAGTAGATGATGAAGAAACATCCATTTTGTTGATTGCAGATGTTGGTTGATCGTATGAAATGGTAGTGATAACTGATAAGAGAGTGAAATGTATAAAATTTGAGTGAAATGGTTTAGTTATGATGAAATGGTAGTGATTTAAGTGAAATGGTTGTGTTTTTAAAGGTGACAACATTTTTTTTTAAAAAACAAAAAATAACGGACTAGCCGTTGCATGCCCCGCTCCCCCTGGCCCACCTTGCGTTGAAAAGTTGAACACCCCTTCTCGACGTCGAGGACATGATGGTCGACGGCCTCACGACGAAGCTATAGGGACTGACCTTAATTGACAAAGCAGTATTTTTGTGACTTTTTCTGTTAAGTCATTTTTTTAGATTAAGTTCCAAAGAAACACACACCGACATACTGTGTTAAGACATTTATTCATTAAGTCCAAACAAACAATACCTTAGCCAAATTTGTTAGTTGGACGAACATGTTTGTTAATTGTTAATAAGCCGCTAAGTCAGTCTTAATATTGTCTTTTGTATGATTATTATCCTTGTGACGAGATAACTGAGTCAGTCATGTTTGTTGATTATCAACGTTTAATATTAAAAATTTCCGGAAAAAATTGACTAGCTTCGCTCAATAAAAGTCATATATGGTACGATGAATAGGAATGGGATACCAAACTGTACACGGGTTGTGTTGACTTTATATTGTAGTAGTTCATATTATTAAATAAATAAATGTTATCTTAATTTCCAATCATTACAAGATATCATTTTTAAATAATTTTTTTAATAGAAATTAGAAAGAAATATGCGACAGTGGTTCACAATTAGCTGGTGTATTATTATTAATGGAATCCGAAGCATGGATTTCATCCCATAAATAACTTTCTGGTTTATCAGTTATATATATGATGGGAAGTTTCTTTTAAAAATGACAGGTTCTATAAATATAAATGCTTAACTATGTGAATTTATAATTTAATAATACACATATGTTGTGGAAAAGACTTTGTATTAGATGTGATACATAAAGTTGAAATATAAAACAAATGATTGATTGAACATGAAGATTTGCATCAATTTGTCATTTTCACAATATCAAAACATTTAAAGAATATATTTATAGAAAAATTAATTTTACTTATAAAAAAATGTTGAAAATAGGTATTGACCTTCAATTCTTTTCACATCATTTTCAATCGTGGGTAGTTTTCATGCCATAGCTTGTTTACATGTTAACATATCGCTACAATCGCCTTAAAAAAAGAAAGAGAAATACCATATATCCCACTACTAAACCACCTAAATCTCATGAACAATGTTTCAATACATTATGTACAATGTTTTTTAAGCATGCTTTGGATATATATGATATTTAGTGGTTTAGGAAGGGTATATATGAAATTAACTTTAAAAAAATATATATCGCTACAATCAATAGTTTTTCTTTTATATTTGTAAACTTGGGACTAAAATATACATAGTTCATTGAGAATATACAACAAAAGCTAGTATATATGTACTTATATGTGTATGTTTCTATAAATATGGAATTGGATATAGCGTTTTTTATCCTACATCATATGCTTTCTAAATTCGATGAAAATCATAATAGAATCCTACATCTATCACTACCTCTTTTATGTCATCTTAACGGATGAGGTTTTTTAAATTATTTGGGAAGAACATGTTTTCTGGACTCAGATTTACTCAGTTAACCTGGGTTATCCGGTGGCCTTTTCCAAACCCTTCTTAGCCACCCTTCATATTATGGGTATGTTTGGCAAAACTAGATAGTAGCTGTTAGCTGGTAGCTGGTGGCTGAAAGCTGTTAGTTAGTAGCTGTAGCTGAAAGCTGGTAGCTGAAACTTTTTAAATATTTTTAACTGTTTGGCAGAATAGCTAGAGCTTTTATAAAATGTGTAAAATGACAAGAATGGACACCAAGACAATAACCATACAATATAGCTAAAACATTCATCCATATGGGTTATTTAAAGGGAACTTGAGAGAAACAACTTGATTCAAAGCATAGTGCAGCAAGTCGTATTAGCTCATGCATCTAAGATGTCCTCTAGGCATTGGCAGACAAAATTTCGTGTAGAATTTACCACAAGTTCAACTCATATAATAGAAATCTAAAACTTTAATTAATAAACCAAAGTTAACTAATGTAGTTAAAGATGTGTGTAGGATTTAACCTATAAGCTATGTATGTATTATATTGAATTTTGTGCTCTAACCCATAATTCTTCCTACGGCATGCATTGCATTATATTTTAATCAACGTATATACATGCACTATTTTATTAAATATCGAAACATTATAACTTTACCCTCCGCAAATTTGCCAGCAAGATTGCAATAGTATAAGAGGATAAATAGGGCAAAGATAGATCGCAATTGCTATAAACTATAATATAATATAATATATTGATTTATATGTCCCTAAAAAACTATAATTGATGTGAGAATACAACAAACAGAAAAATAGAATTCACTTACTGGAGATTAAAGACAACAATAGGACTGATCTGATGAGTAGGGTTCTGGAGGAATGATCAAGGACAGAAACAAAGGGAGTCTCAAAGAGAAGAGGGTTCTTTGTTATGTGATACCGTTGCTAGTAGTTGTATAGCGTATGGAAGATATGGCAGAGCAAGTTATGATTTGGGATTATGGAAGGGTATTAGAGTAATCTTATACTTTAAAAGCTCCAGCCCATTTACAAACGCTAGTGATAGCAGCGTTAGAATTTGGAGCTTTTTCTCCTAACCTAAAAGCTTCAAGCTCTCCTAACCAAACAAGGCTTTTTATTGAGTAGGAGCTTTTTCTTAAAAGCTTAAAGCTTGAAGCTCCTAAAAGCTCTTAAAAGCTCCGTACCAAACATACCCATATAAAGATGTAATTAGTGATGCTTTTTAATAATTACAAAAGTTGTGGTAGTTGCACACATATAACATAGACTTTTTGCTTAGCATTAGACGTAACTAGTGAGGTACCCTCACATCACAGCGGCGGTTAATAACTTTTGGTGGTTTTGCAACTTCTTTAGGCTTATTCTGGCAGTCCCAATTACGGGGGCCCAATTATAGTAAAAAGTTGAGTTTACCCTTTTTTGCGTTTCTTTTTTCTTCTTATTTTTGAATATGATTTCAACAAACAACCAATGCTGTTTCAAATCGCAGACATGAAGGAAATTGAAAAAGATAATATTCAAGAGTTTTTTATTTCTTTTTTGGTAATTTCGAACGGTGGTTGGTGGTGTATGAAAGGAAGGAGAGAACGATATGTCATGTTCTTATTCTGTGGGTAAAGAGGGTGAAGTGGTGCAATATGATTGGTAGTGTTGAGTCTTAAAATAGGGGTAGGTAAATGCTTTCGATCATAGTGATTCGAGTTTATTTGGTTTCCTAGTTTACCAAGCTTTTTTCTCCTATAAGTTGAGATCAGTGCCTCTCGAGAAATAGATAATTATATTTTACTGATATTTGGATATAGTTGGGGATCCCAATGTTACAACATTGTTACCATATAAGGCTATGGGCCTATGGGGAGTGGGGCGTCCCCTCCTCTCAAGATGGCGGGAACGCCGGGAACACCACCCCAAGGGGAGTTCCGGCCTGGTCAAACGCGGTCCACGTCCATTTTTGGATGCCCAACCTCACACACAACCTACTCTCTCTCTCCTTTCCTTTTCCACTTCCTCAACCAATTATACAACGCCACATGGCAAAAAAAAACGCCCCTCTAAAGGAAGCCTCACTCCAAGAAAAAGAAGGGGCTTCACATGGACGCCCCGGGGATTCCATCAGGAGCCCTCACTCCACATAGTCTAATCATCCATTTTTTAGCAAAATACGATCACTGGTCGTATTTTCGTCTTGAGTTTTAAGTAGTTTAAGAACACGTATATAAATTTTGTACCAAGTTAATGATATTTTCTGACGTTATATATGCCATTTCTAAAGTTTGAGTTATCTTGAATCTTGAGACAAAGAAAACTGAAGAAAATCTGATTTCGTGGGTGAATTTTGTTTAAACAGGTACTTCATGCTTGTTATTCCAGAGTATCTCCATCTGCTGAAGTAGACAACCCTCAGCTGGTCGTTTGGTCAGAGTCTGTTGCTGATATTCTTGATTTAGATCCTAAAGAGTAAGTTCCTTTGGATATATAGAGCACATTTTCTGACTTAAGATTTAGTTTCTAATAAAAATAGTTTATTATGTTTATATGTCAGTATATGATGTTATGGAAGGAGGGCGGTATCTCTGATAAATTATATTAATCACAAAAAATTATTTTACGCCTAATTGTGGGACTCCCACCTAGCATGTCCTCTTAGTCTAACAAGACAGGTCCCAAAAACCGTCAAGGAATCCGCTTAATCATTATACGATGTTTTGATGTCCACAATCTTTTGTATATGAAAAATAAATAATTATCATGGTCATCTAAGAGATGTCATAATCTTGAAATATGTTATGTATCTTGTATGTTGCAGATTTGAAAGACCTGATTTTCCATATCTGTTTTCGGGGGCATCTCCTCTAAAAGGAGGGTGAGTGGCATTTCTCTTTTTTGACATTTCTGAAGAGCTTTTTGTTCAATTCTATAAATGCCGATGTCATCATTCAGGTTATCTTATGCTCAGTGTTATGGTGGGCATCAGTTTGGAGTGTGGGCTGGCCAGTTGGGTGATGGGCGGGCGATCACACTTGGTGAGCTTTTGAATTCCAAGAACCAAAGGTGGGAGATTCAGCTAAAGGGTGCTGGGAAGACTCCCTATAGCCGGTTTGCTGATGGTTTAGCAGTTCTACGTAGTAGCATTCGGGAATTTCTTTGCAGTGAAGCAATCCATAGTCTGGGAATTCCAACCACTCGTGCACTTAGCCTTGTAATGACTGGAAAGTTAGTGAGCCGTGACATGTTCTATGAGTAAGTTTTGCAAGTTTGCAAATCTTTTCCATTTTTAGAAGTTAAAACACCCTGTGCAATGTACCCTGTAACTCTCTTATATCAATTGACCTTTTATATTACAGTGGGAATCCAAAGGACGAGCCTGGTGCTATCGTGTGCCGTGTTGCACAATCTTTTTTGCGTTTTGGCTCGTTCCAGATACATGCTAAAAGAGGAAAAGAGGATCTCGCCATTGTTAGAACTTTGGCTGATTACACCATTAAACATCACTTTCCTCATATAGAAAGTATGAGCAAAAGTGATGGTCTATCTTTCTCCACTGGGGAAGGAAGCAGTGATGTTGTGGATCTAACTTCCAACAAGTATGCAGGTGAATGTTCTAACTGATTCGACATTGATTTATACTGACTATACATTTTAATCTGATCTTTATTGGGTTTCAACTGATGGATGATTATATCAGCTTGGCTTGTGGAAGTTGCTGAACGAACTGCTTCATTAATTGCAAGATGGCAGGGTGTTGGGTTCACTCATGGTGTACTAAATACTGACAACATGAGCGTATTAGGGCTCACAATTGATTATGGCCCTTTTGGATTTCTTGACGCCTTTGATCCTAGTTTCACTCCCAACACCACAGATATTCCAGGGAGAAGGTATTGCTTTGCAGAACAACCTGATATTGGCTCATGGAATATGGGCCAGTTCGCATTAGCTCTTTCAACTGCTAAGCTCATAAGTAAGCAAGAGCTCAATTATGCCATGGAAAGGTATGGAAACTTCCATTTTACTAATTTCATTATTATCCTTGCTGCCACCACTCTTTAATTGTATATCACTGCAGATATGGTAGTAAATTTATGGACGAGTATCAGGCTATCATGACCAAAAAAGTTGGCTTGCCAAAGTATAATAAAGAACTCATTGGTGAACTGCTGAACAACATGGCAGTTGACAAAGTTGATTACACAAACTTTTTCAGATTACTCTCCAATGTTATGGCTGATTCAAATGTTCCAGATGAAAAGTTGCTAGTTCCGCTCAAGACTGCCTTGCTAGATATTGGCAAATCACGGAAGGATGCTTGGACCAGCTGGGTCAAACGGTATAGAGACGAGGTAGCTTGACTCTTGAACTTGCATCATAATAGAAAACTGGTTATATTTTTTGTGGCGGTACTCGGTAGAGGTAATAAAATGCACGATTTGGGGAACAATAACATGGAATATGGGTCGATACGGGGTGGGTTGATCACTAACACTTTCTGTCAAAAACTTTTAAGTTTCCTTATATTAGTGTGTCAAATATGTTACAAAAGCTGTATCAAAAATAATAATTTTTTAAAAAGATTTTATGTATCAACAATACACTTTGGTCAATCTTCAATGTAGTTGACCCATTTGGAAATGATTTAGGTTGTTTCAAAACACTTCCTCTCCAAAAAAGTTATTAATTGGTTTGAGCTTTTAACCTATTTCTTTTTTAATGTTTTATGTTACTTGTTTGATCTGTAAGAGATAAAACATGTGTGGATCGAATATTTGATATGTACATGGGTTGAGATTGCCGTATCCGGCTCTATAGTTATGAAGCATTAGGCGATTGCCCAACGTCCCAAATTTTAGTGCTATTGGTTTGGAAATATTATTGGGCTCTTTTTTACGATTAGTTTTGGACTTAAAAGACTAACAATTAAAATTACGGCACCTCAAAAATAACAACCTGCTCCCCTTTATGAACATGAAAAACTATTTTGTCTATTGAAAAAATTTATCTTTAAAGATTTGAGTAAAGAGTTCGCTCTGAAAAAGTTAGAAAAATAAACTTTATATAAATATTTTAAACATTTTTTACCTTTTTACACACAAAAGGTAGATAAGTTTTTTTTTGACTCAACAATTTACAAGCTTTATAGTTTATTATTGTCAGTCCCAAACCTAGATAAAGGATGAGAGATTTTGTTAAAGACTTTAAAGAAAGGCCCCCAATTTACAATGTGATAATTTTCTAAACACAATGTGTTTAACTCAGTGACAATGTTTATGAGTTTATTATATTCAAAGCCAATGTGATTTGTAGTTTATGAGTTCTTATTTTAATTTCATTTCATAATATATAGGATTATTATAAGTTTGTCGAGCAGAAGATGGAAGAGGTTATGAAGTTAAAGTTGTTGCTTCTTTCGCTTCTCAAACCTTGAAAGACGGCTTGTCTAAGTTCCCTGATGATTCAACTTTGATGAGTTATTATTCAAAGATCTGTGAAAAAGGAGAAACCTGTTCAATTAGAATAGAGCGACAAAGTTTGGCATGTCTTTTGTATTTTCGACTAAACACTGAAGTCTGTATTATGTTTTCGTAATGTAAAAATTCTTCATTAGCTTGTATGTTATTTAGTAGCCAAGCATCACACTCCTATTGTGATAATTAGTTAAACACAATTTGTTTAAAATTTATCACAAGTACATAATTTAGTAGAGCTGAAGGTCTCAAACTGTTGTTGTGAGCCCAAAACACAAGATGTTTAGTAAATTATCACATTGTGATACTTAGTTAAACACATTGAGTTTAGAAATCTATCACAAGTACGTATTTTAATACCTTAAGGCCGCAAACTGTTATTTTAAGTCCAAAACACAAGGTGTTTAGAGATTTATCACATTGTGATAATTATTTTAACACATTATGTTTAAAAAACTATCACAAGTATGTAACTTAGTAGCTAAAGGTCACAAACTGTTATTGTGAGCCACAAACAAAAGGTGTTTAGATAAATATCACATTGTGATACTTAGTTAAACATATTGTGTTTAGGTAACTATATCATGTAGGCATCAAACTCTTATTGTGAGCCTGAAACACAGGGTGTTTAGAAAACTATCACATTGTGATAATTAGTTAAAAACATTGTGTTTAGAAAAGGTATGGTTATAAGGACCGATGCTGGTGATATCAAATGTATTGAAATAATATCTATAATAAAAGTATGAATTTTTAAGTGAATTTTTTGATTTTTATAATTTTTTTAAAGAGTTTAATATGCAATTACCTCAAAACTTTTTTGTCAATTCACTACATATTACCTATTGGGAGGTATATTAAGGCCAAGTGTTGAATTATTAGCAATTATGTGCCCAAAAATCGAATTACGACGAAGAAAAATGATTTTTTTGAATTTTTAGTGAATATTTTGACTTTTAATTTTTTTTTTAAGAGTTTAATATACAATTACTTCAAAACTTTTTTGTCAATTCACTACATATTACCTATTGGGAGGTATATTAGGGCCAAGTGTTGAATCATTAGTAATTATGTGCCCAAAAATCGAATTACGACGAAGAAAAATGAATTTTTTGAATTTTTAGTGACTTTTTCGACTTTTTTAATTTTTTTTAAAGAGTTTTATAAGTAATTACATCAAAACTTTTTTGTCAATTCAGTACATATTACCTATTAAAAGGTATATTAAAGCTAAATGTTGAATCATTAGCGATTATATGCAATTACATCAACAACTAGGCATTACACATCAATATCCCTCCATTTTTTTACAAAAAATTTGAAACCCCGCCTAAAAGAAGAGGCAACTTAATTTTGGTTCGCCTAAAAAATTGAAACCCCGCCTAAAAGAAGAGGCAAACATAAATTATTACACATCAGTATCCCTCAATCAGTATCCCTCCATTGTTTTCTTTAATCTGCCACCCTCTCCATCATCTTCTTCGATCCCTCGCCGGAAAAAACATCCACCCCTCTCAGGCTACAAAACATCCTCATAAACCTCAATTTGCTATATTATCTCTATAAAAATCAGCCCCCCATCTGTTTCTCCATCCACAATTCAGAATTGGTTTGAAGATTAAGGTACTTTCTGCCCAACTTTTCCAGCAATTTTATGTTGTTTAATTTGTTGGTGTGTTTGTTTTAGTTTATGTTCTTCCAAATATTACTGTTTCTTCAGTAATTGTTCTAATTGGTTTAAAGAAATAAATAATTAATGAATATTTTTTGAACAGAAATTATTAATGATTTCTACATATATGAATTAATTTATATTGTTTATTCAGTAGTTGTTCTAATTGGTTTAAAGAATTAACTTATTCGTTGCTGTGTTTGTTTTATTTTTACATATATGAATTAAGTTATGTTCTGATTGCACACAACCTGCTTGCCAAAATGCCTTAATGAATGTGTGTGGCTGAATTCAATTGTTTTGTTTATGATAAAACTATGTATGAAGATTGAAGAGTCGGAAAGATGAAGGCATATAAAAAAAACGTGCTATTTAATATTACTTCAAAAAAGTTTGTCTTTCCATTTAAAGGTCTTTAAAACTTGGGTAAATTTTTTTTTGTTGTGGCAGTGTTCTGCCAAACATTCCGTCACGAAACATGGGTAAAAATTCTTCATTTATAATCAAATGCTATAATGAAAACCCATGATAAATCATATATATACACATAGTACAAGTATTAAAACATCATATTAGAACATCATATTTATGATAAGTCATGTCCGGCTGAAGCAAAGATAATACTCCATCATTGTTTTGGATTTATGAGTTTTATGGATGATAGTACACTTTGGGCACCTTCTACTCGTTTGCTTATTCAGCCCCCTTGCACTGTTTCCTTTTTAGGCGATTGTAGCACGCACTTATTTGCACTGTTTTTTGTGTTCATTAAGTTTAGTCGATTAGTATAAGTTTCATCAAATGATTACACGACTCAAATGAATATGCATCTGGTCATTGATTTCTTCACCCGTTTTACCCAAATCTGGCAACAACCACTTTACTTATTATGAGAGATTATCTATTTGAACACTGCATCACTTATTCTTTTGCACTTTGCCCATCTGCCCTAAGAAAAACTTTTTAGACCTGTTTGTTTATATTAAGATAATGTCATGTAAAACTTGGTAACGTAAATGCTCTTTAAGGAAACTTTATTCATTGTGGAGTTGTTACTAAACAAACAGGGAGCTGGATTGTTAG
>JAOXNX010000001.1:17967212-17985837 GCA_028566075.1 Solidago caesia | reverse complement strand
AATCACCATTGTCAATGTACGATGTTGTTACAGGCGATGAAATGGAAGAAGACGGACGATGAAATGGAAGAAGGGGCACACTCTCTGTGACTCTGTTGACACCCGATAGATGGCAGCACGTGGACGATTCTTTGATGTACTCATTTAAAAGTAACCTAAAAATACAACCTAAGATAGATGTAACATATGTACGCCACAGTGATCAAAGAAAGAAAATAAATAAGGTAAAGCACATGAACAATTAGTATAATAAAATTCAGATTACGGAGCAGCAGCAACAACATAATGGCCAATGTAGGTAGTAGTATTAGTACTAATCGGTTTGGGAAAAAAAATCACAAAACAAAAAACCCCTGAATCTATTTCTTCGTGCCATAAAGCCCAATGTAGGGAGGAGGAGTAGTAGTAGTAGTAATACTAATCGGTCCCCAAAAACATGAAGAAAAAAAAAAACAAATTCACAAAACCCAAAACCCATGAATCTAATCAATTTCTTCCTGCCGTTGCCAGAGATTATCACAAACCCTAACAAAAAATATAGAACAAAAATTAAAAAAAAAATTCTTACCCGAATTTTATGAATAATTCGAATACTTTAACAAACCAACCAATAAGATCACATAATGATTAACAATACAATAGCAAGCCTTACAGAAGATAGAAATTAAAGAGAAAGTACAAACTTGTGGTACATGAAGGGGCCAGAGATGGTGTTGAAGGCAGATGGAGTAGGGAATAAGTACAATCACCATTGTCAATGTACGATGATGTATTGTTGATCTTGTTTGTGTTTGGCGTCTGCTCCTCTAAAATAGCTCAAAGAAATAAATAAGAGGATAAGAGATCAGAGAACAGATGGCGCAGGTGGAAGGTTGCAAAAGAAGATGATGAAGAAGAATCTGATGACTGATTGCTCGGCCGGTGACGGAGTGGTTGACCGTCCTCGGGTGTACCGGATGAAGAAGAAGAGAAAGAGGGGATTATAGGATTGGAGAGAGCTGGAGAAAGGCAATGAAAAAGGGAGAGAAATCCAGAGAGTTGTAGAAGACAAGGGGCAAAAATGTCATTTAAGTCTTAGCTACTGTAGCTAAGGGTTCTTGAATTGTTATATATAATAATAATAATATATGGTTCGTAGCTACAATTAGGCAATTAGCGGATGATTTAGTTATGGGCTTAATTATGGCTGAGTAGTGGAATACATGCAATAACATGGTTATTAGTTGGATAAAATAATAAGAAGTTACTAGTGTTTTTTTAGCCGTAGGGCATCTGTAAATTTACCTTCTTGTAATATGTTATCGTAAAGTATATAATAAGATCGATAAATGATGAATCTCATATTACAAAAACTACATACAAGTACTATTTTAGTTATCATACGTATCAAATTGACAATATTAATTATTATGGTAAATTAAGTATATCGACTTAAAAAACTAACGGATGTTGTTGTTGAAAACTATATAAATATAAATATAGTAGTATTAACATATACCAGTATAACTAAAAGTATTATAAATATCAAATAAATTTACTACTCCTATCAAAAGGTTAGTTTGGTTAAAACTAATGTAATACCACTTAACATAAAAGTCATTAAAGTAAGAAATGACGTATATATTTAAACTGCACCCATTCTTAAACCTTTAAAATAGAGTTAACGATATAAATCATCCTTGTGGTTTATCCAAAAAATCATGTTTTATCCATGAGTTTCAAAATAGTCACTGACAGTCCTTTATAGAAAGATAAGGTTCATGTTTGGTCCTTTCCACCTCTTTAAATAACCGCAAGGATCGTCTTGTGGATCAAACCACAAGGATCAATTTGGAAAATGACCAAACATGAACTTTATTCTCCTATAAAGGACTGCTAATGACTATTTTGAAACTCAGGGATGAAACATGATTTTTTGGGTAAACCACATGGACGATTTATGTCGTTAACTCCTTTAAAATGTAATACATGTCAAGAAGACCATCGTCTCTCCGTGAATATTATTCATCTGTCCTAATTTAAATGTCATAGTTTTGACTTCCCGAGTCTTTCTTTTGCAACTTTGACCGTATATATTTTTCTTTGTGTTATATAATACTTGATGAAAATTATATTAATATAAAATACATTTAAAATTCAATTCATTCATATATTTTACATCAAGTATTATATAACACAAACAAAAATATTGACGGTCAAAGTTAAACAAAAAAGGCCCAAAATGTCAAACTAAGACATTTAAATTGGGACGGAGGCAGTATAATTTATAAGTAGTGATTCACAACAGGGATGTACTATACTCATTAATAAAAGATGGGTTTTTCACTTTTTGTAACTTGTGCCCTTGGGGAACACGTTAGTACGTGTTTAAATGTTTAATGAACACCAACTTGGTTGTATTAATGATTCATGCGGAAAATGAAACTTTCAAATTGAATTAATGTATATTAAATACATTTTATAATATTTTAAGAAATCATGGAGTTCATTAAACATATACTAACATGTGTCCGTTGACAGTTAGAATTAGAAAAACCCATAAAATATCAATATATATCATGCTATACAGTCATATATATCAAAAAAAAAAAATAGTGAATCCATATCTACGAATTTACGTGTTATTGAATTAATAAAATTCTCTTAAAAAAATTAAAATTAAAACTAAAATTTCAAAAAGGATAAATATAAATATTAAATCTGATTCATAAATAATAAAGTAGATAGATAATAACTGACTCAAAATATAAGCATGAAAATCATTTAAAATTAGATTTATATTGAACTCAATTTGCTCTCCTAACCCAAAATCTTGGATCTGACACTGTTTGTAACCAATGAGACTTTTCAAAGGAACTGAACTCAATTCACATCACCTGTATATGTTAGTTCCTTACTTTTTATATCTACCATTGTGTAAATTTTCCCCAATTCTGTTTATTGAAAATTCATTTCACATTAAAATTACGCCTGATTAGATTGAGGAACATCAAGTGCACACAATTTATTAGAATGAACAGAAACAAATGAAGCCAACCTGATCTAGTAATTAATTAACAAGATACTGAGACAACAGTTATTAATTAGATGTGATTCCCCGGGGAAGTACGACAACGAAGCCAACAGATATCCCGAAAAGGAGTATCAACAATCCTGTAAAGTTAACGATGAGTGCTTCTTGGCTGCGTCGTAGGCCTTGAAAAAGGAATTTTTGTGTCAATCCGGTCTCAGCAGTCAGTATTGTCATGATGAAGATGACTATGCCAAAGAAAGCATGCCATGGAAGCATTCTAGCCCTTCTCATTGGTTCTGCACGCGGGTACCAGAAAGAGAAAAAACCCAGCAGCCACTGTGTGCCATCATAAGTTTTAGCTTATTATTAGGATATGTATGCTTTCAGGAATTGTAATTGGCAAAATGATTAATTAGTTTTATATCATAATAACCTGGAAACCAAATAAGCAGATAGTCGATAAGCCAATCCAGGAATGCAGGGTGTACATATGTATGATGCCGATTTCATTATGGAACCTGAAAACTGCATAAACACCAACAATTCCAGTAGCAAGTGCAATAAAGTGAAGTATCAAATGCATTAGTTTCTGGGCTTGTCGCTTTGCAGGGACCGCCTTGTACATGATGATTGCTGATTGTCAATAAAATTTCTGTTAGCACACAAATAATTGATTATGATGGAAGACTTTTTAGCCGTTAATTAAACTCTGAATATCTTACCTTCTCCAGAAAATATAAGGAATCCTAGTGTCATGAGAAGTGGATGCAACTGCAAAAGGCCGGTAGTGAAGTTATAATCACATGATTAACCAACTAATGAAATTTGTAAACACAAAAACGTATGCGTACATACAGTGCATACAAAAATTAGTTACATTGAAAATCTTGGCTTTATTCAAATGAGATTTGAAGGCAAAGCCTCCACGAAACTTTATAAGCCAAACCAGGGTAAGGGCTGAAATCGATATCACTAACAAATGAGCAAAAACAGTCACAGGCACTGCAGACATGTGAAAACTCGAACCAGCCTTAGCCATGGAATCACCTCAACAAGACAAAGGCAGAGGTGCAGGAGATTAAATTCTTCGTGTAATTAATCTTGGTAGAAGGCCATAAAGGACATATGTACTCATAGAATTCGATGAAAACAAAACAAATGTCTTGTTTTTATCAGTATATAAAAAATGAAACAGCAAGCTAACATTATAAACTATTACGCTATCGGTAACCCTTGTGTTTGACCAAAGACGGTTTGTATCGTCTGTACGTATTCATCGTCACATATACTATCGTTGATGACAAATGATATAGACTGTAATGTAATGTAACAAGATATTCGAGGCATGCAAGCAATGGTCTTAACAACTACAGTACTACTTGTTTACCAAAAAAATAAATGAAAGAAAGTATTTTGACTCATAGTGATTAGCAAATGAGCAAAAGGAATCATGTGGAGCTGTGGACCGAATATCAACCTGATTTGATCCCTACAAACACTACAATCCAAGCTGCTATAACGAAGCAAGGTTATTATAATGAGTTAATTACACGGATGGTCCTTGTGGTTTGGTCGTATTTCATTAACTATCCCTGCATTTTAAAAACAATGTCGATAGTCCCAGCACGTTAGATTGGGTCGGTTAAGTCCGTCACATGCATTGCAATTTTTTTCTTTCTTTCTACTAGTTCTTTCATTTTTATTTCATAAGAAGACATGAATATCTGAAATTTATCTACATTGTGGTTGGGCTGAGTTGCAAGTGATTGGTAGATTTCATTCATGATGCGTTTTCGTGGATCTAGCCAATACATGTCACCTTTACCTTGGATCTGATTGGAAGTTGTTGACACCTTGGACCTGATCGGTGAAGCTCACAGTCACCGCCATAGAACTGATCAGAAAATGTCAAGATCACCGTCGTGGATCTAATGGTTGCGGTCACCGCGGATCTGCCGTGGCCAACCGCCATCGATCGACGCTTTCTTTTTATGAATCAAATTATCTTTGAATAAATGTTGATGGTGATTATTTGGTCAGTTTTATGACAAAGATGATGATAGATTAATGGTGTTACAGTTTTAACAAATCAAGCTTTAGATATGGAGTGGGTTGTATAGGTGAGGCAGAGAGAAAGAGATTGTTTTGGGCCTAAATGAGGTTCTGGAAGAGAAAGAGATTGCTGGACACACTAGTTTTTTATGTGTAAAAAGACCAAAATGAAATGCATGTTAGGGACTTAACGGACCAAATCTGAGGTCTGTTAATTTTTGGACCAATGATGAAGTAAACTTGTAACGGTAACTATTGACATAGTTTTTAAAGTATACGGATGATTTGTAAATACGGCCAAACCAAAGGAACTATACGTGTAATTAACTTTATAATTTTTTTAAACTAGTAAATGGCTCAACGATGTATCATGACTAGTTATTCTGGACCTTGGACCATCTTCGAGAATGACAAAAGAAAAAATAAGCTCCCAAAATTATAAAAGTTTAACTTTCAATTACATGTCTTTGTTGTTCAAACTTCTACGTGTTATGCTATTAAAAATTTTTGTTTGCGCTTAAAATAATAAAGATCATCAAACCTAAAGCTACAAAACCCAAATTTTTGGGCCCCTACAGAAATTTGGCCCTAGGTTTATGCCCTTACTGCCTTGTCTCATAGTCGGTCATGTTTAGACCTACCCGTTGTCCCAGAGTTCAAGACTCGCAAGCAAAGAAACCCAAAGAGCGCCCACGAATCAAGGAGAAAATCCCACAGGCGTGACACTCCGAAGAGTCGAAATTATAACATGTGGGTAAAACCTGGATGCTTCCGCCGGTTCATCCGACTAATAGTTGATATAGTTTTGGTACCTAGTGAAAATAATCAATGAGTTTTAGACTTTAGTGAATCTTTTTTCTTACATTACTTGTACAAAATGGAAGGTGGAATTTCATTTGAGATTATAAAAGTTTCAATAATTACATTCTAAATCGTAAGTACGTGATTAAGATATTTAAAATTTCATGATTTTAGCATCGATGAAGACCATCCATTTGACCAAATTTATTCTCGAAGTTTCAAGTATTAAGGGGCCGCAAATGAATCCAAAAGGTTTTTGAAGAAATGAGATGTTTCCTAATTGAATTTCTAGAGCCGGTAGTAAACATACTGGTTGTAGACTTGTAGTAAGTTTTTGTTGAGTAGTCTCCCCCTCTCCTCCTTTTTTTTTTTTTTCGTTCTTTCATTATGCCTTTTGACAAAAATTTATATTTATTATTATTTTTCTTCAAAAGTTTGTGTCCCTTTATTTTATTTTTCTTAAGGGAATTGATAATCCTCCTAAAAATTATCCAAAAAATCTTCCTAAAATCACAAGATGATGACATGTTGATTCCATTAAATCTCTTTCCGAATCTTATCGCTTGATTTTTTCACATGTCTTCACCTTGTGGTCAGGAAGATTTTTTGACTATTATTTTAGAAGGATTTATCATTTCCATTTTTAATATAACATTTTTAGTTCATTTGATATTTTAATAAGTTTAGAAGTTCATTAACAATGACCTATTTTAATTTTTATAGCCCATAACCCATTGGCGCTCGAAGAAAACTAGATTTTTTGATATTATTATTGTTTGACCCGATCCAAACCAGATGACCAGAATATAATACCCGAAACATATCGATAGAAAAATATTTCTAGGCCCCCTCTATTAAAAACTTCAAGATCCGCCACTGGAAATATCCCATCTCTCCCAAATTTTCAAAAGCCATGCAACTCATGTTTTCAATGTATACCAAAATATATGGGCACTCTTAGAGAACAAGTCTAAGATGTAGGCTTTTTCCACAGCGAATCTAATATTAGTTACAAGTTCTATTCTCAGCATGAATCCTCTTGTACCCACGGAAGTTCACTCGTTATGACTTTGGATTCGCAAAGTAAGTCATCTTAAATTAATTCGTTCGTAAAGCGATTGGAATCATCTAAGCTCGTAAAAGGGGAATAAAAAAGTTATAATAGTAGTTATTTTACTTTGGATTTTGTCATTTATCAAACCTAGTACTCTAGTAGGCTAGTATAGTTGTTTAAGGCTAACTTATTGTATAATTAGAGCCCATTACTCCATTTGGGTTATATACTTTTAGCTTTGACTCAAAGTGATGGCAAGTGTGATCCCAACTTGACTAGTTAAGTTGGGGAGATCTTGACCTCTTAATTTTTTTCAACTTGAAAGGATCTTTATCCGTGGTACGTATCCTTCTAATATATTTTCTAAACCACTACCCGCTCATGGGTTTCCCTTTCTACTTTCAAAGCTTCAGGGTGCTCTCTACTATTCGCTTATAGGCACGGGCGGAACTACTAAGGGACCGGGGAGGATTCCGACCCCCCTTAAAACTTTGAGTTGGTAGTGTAAAATTTAGCATCGGTCATCGGGAAAAAAAAATATTTTACATTACCGGCCCCTTCAAAAAGTTTGTTCAAGTTCCGCCAATGCTTATAGGGCCATATCATACCTAGTATATGTATGGCCTGTTGTATATATATATAGCCCATTAGACCATCTCCAGTGGTTAAAGAATCCTTAGTCATCTTTCAGCTGTTACATCATCATATCTTTAAAAATTCTCACAAATCTTAAAATTCTTACAAATCTTTAAAATCCTTAATTTTACTTCCAATTATACAAACATACATATCCTTACATTTTTCACATTACCACACATATTCATATACAAATATATATATATATATATATATATATATATATATATATATATATAAGGATGCCTAAGGATTACATCATTGACTAAGGATTACAAATACCAAATTATAGATATAATTCAATGGTTAAAAAACATATCCTTGGTAAAAGATTTTTAAGGATTTCTAAAGATATAACTATTGGAGATGGTTTAGAGTTAGATATGTAAATGTATTCATCTGTAATGTAATGTAATCCTTTGTATATTGAGTTTAATATGAGAAATTGTTTAAATGACACTATCTATAGTTCTATACTACTATATAAAAATTATAAACCCTTCGTTGAAAGTTAGATAATTTCAATATGGGAAATACCCATATTGTCTCTTACCACTTTCATATCATATATCCCTTATCTTTTAAAATATCTCCTTACCCTCTTTACATCAATTACTTATACCACTCAATGCAACCACCAACAGTCACCTCCACCACCACCACCACCGGTCGCTGCCATCACCACCATTCGCCGCCACCACCACACAGCCGCCGCCGTCGCGTTGCACGGGTACCCCTCTAGTTTAATTATATTGTTTTAGGTAACGTCTGTTAACGTGATTAATTATAACCAAGTGCCTTGTTTCAAACAATTTACAAAGTTCTGTAACTTCCTTATCTATTATCTCATCTTTAATCTTTAATTGACCTTGTTACATATAATTTATCATAGTTCAGACGAATGATTGTCGTTTTCTTTTGAAAAGCGACGATTGTTGGTTTTTTTGGAAAAAGAAAAACGATGATTGTCGTTAATATATCTTATTAGTTTTCACAATGGAATCTACCTTAACAACGGTTCAAAAAACAATATGCTGCAAAACACAAAACCAATAAATCGTTTTTACAAATGAAATACTTTTAACATATATTTGAAGAAAAAAAAAGGAAAAAAAACAATAATCACACCATTATACTCAAATAAACAGAAAGATCAACTGTAATCCCGAACAAAAGGATTGCCAAAGCAAGAAAGTTGATCAAATAACTTTCTCTGTTATTTGTGAGCTGCATGAATGTGAACTTCTGCATCAATCCTGTTTCAGCTGCGCATATCGCCATGTATAACAAAACTCTTCCTCCGGAAACATGCCACGGTGCTAGCCTTGCCCTTGTCACTGCTGATGCTTTTGGAAACACAAATAAAATGAACCCGAACATCCACTGCCCACGTAGGAGAGAAACAAGCAAACATGTATAAGTTTTTCCATCCCGGCAGTATCTTTACTAATAATATTCATAAACAATCTTCTACAATTTGTCTTAAAAGTATCCATAATAATTTTTTTTTGTCTATTTAACAGTTTTATACCCAACCAGAACAATCTTAAACGCCACGATGAAACTATAAAAATTAGAGGGGTGAAAAAGCTACGTACTCTTAATAAACATGTTCTATATATATAAATGACAAGATGATAATTAAAAGGAACAAATGAACAAGCAAAGGTATATCACCTGCAAGATGAAAAGGCATAAAGTGCCGATGCCAATCCAAGAATGCAAGCTATACATATCAACTATATTCATCTTATCATGGAACTTGAATGCTGCATGTATTCCCACAATCCCTAGAACAAGAGCCGAAAGGTTCAAGAACATATGTAAGTACTTCTGTGTTTGTCTCGTTGCTGGTACCGTCTTGTATGCCATCATTGCTGTTCCAATATTTCAAATAAGTAAATCGAAATAAGTAAATCGATTGCTGCTCGCAATGAACATATTAAGTGTGTTACCAGCAACAGGTTTATCCAAATAAGTAAATCGATCAAGAAAAAAAACCGTACCTTCACCAGTAAGGAATATGAATCCAAAGAACATAAGGAAAGGGTGAACCTGCAGAAGAATATTATCACTTCCATGAAAAAAATATTGAAATTTTACTTTGACTATATAACACGATAGATAGTAATTTTAAGTTACATTGAATACACGATATGGACTTGATGAATCAAGGTTAATTCCTTCACGATAATGCAACAACCAAATAAGCATAAGTATGTTTGCCAAGATACCGAAAAGGTGTGCTGATACTGTGATTCTGGAGGTTGTCCTCCAGAAAGTCTCTCGAGGAACGGCATGGTCCATTGCAAAAATTCTGATGTCTCGTATGTTCTGATCACTTCATTAAGTAATTATGGTCGTCTTTAAATCTTATGAATAAATAGCGTCACAAAAGAATATAACTACGTAAAGTTTGCTTGAAATCATAGGTTTGGTATCAAAGGTGAGTTGTGCTTTTGCAAAGGCTTTAACATGAAGGGATTTGATACAGCTTAAGGGAATATGTTCTAGGACACCCTTTTGGTTAATCAAGGACCCATCATGTCTCAATTCTAGAAAGAAAAAAAAAACAGAAAATTTATTATTAAAAAGATAGCTAATATTTTTATCACAGTACAGTAACTTCTGAGATATAACCTAGTAAAAGAGACTAATTCACATGTGATATGTTAAATACGAAGTAAGAACAATATTATTGTCAGACACTTGGTTACTACTGAATGTAGACAGTGTAACTGCATACTTTTGTGAATGAAGTTTGATATCTTGATGAAGACGACACTGTGGGAAATGAAAAGCTGATTTGGATCTCACATTCCGTAACACACAAAGTTATTACTAGACAAGATTTATAAAGTGATTTTAACTTTAATACTAAGAACATGCTGCAATCAATGGCATCATGTTCCTGTAAATAGGAACTAAAGCATGTTCTTAGTAGTAAGATTATGATGATTTATTTTTCAAAAGGTGGTTCCAAATGGTGTTACAAACGGCAGAGCTCCTAATCCTTACATATACAGCACAGATGGCAAGGGTTTGGTTAAATTGATTAGCAAACCCATTATTTGTAGATATCAGTTAATCCAATCGTGTACTCATATCCATCTGGCATATATACAACTCATGATATGCCGAGACAAGCCCGACGATTGGGAAAATTATGACCCAACTGGATCCAAAATCCTTCATTATTGGTTATGTGCTCCATGTTTCTCTGCTTTTTTCTTTTTCTTTTTATCTTTTAGAAAGACAATTATTCACACATATTTACAAGTTGTACATCATGAGACTAGAACCGACAACCTATTAGTTGATGGGTTATCACAAATACCACTAAGACGAGACTAGAACCCACAACCTATTAGTTGATGGGTCATCACATATACCACTAAGATCATGGCCCAAGGAAAAAATATTTTCTAAACTATATGCATGTTGAGTACGGCACAATCCTTTTAGTAAAAGATTAGGCCGAGTTTTATTGAAATACAATTAAGAGAACAAAAGTTATCTCTTCTTATCTTTATCCTTATCATCATCCAAAGTATCCATTGCCTGAAACTCAAATTTGATCTCCTTCCATACTTCACAAGCAGCAGCTAGTTTTCTTCTTAAGTTTTTTTCATACAGGTTTCATTTGCCAAGATTTCTAAAAAACCAAACAAAAATCAATTAAAACTTTGGCTGTTGATAGGAAAGGTTTACGTGCAAAACACAGCAGTCAACAAGCATTGACTGACAAAAATATATAACCCAGACAAGTTTTTTCTGTATGTGGCCACTATCTCTTCAAAGACTTTGTGTGATTCATGACTCCAAGTCTACTTTTAAAGTCTTGTTGACTCAGGTCTGAACCTAATTATACGTTCATTGTAGATTTTAAGGCATAGAGTTAGAGCTGGAAAATCTTAACCGAATAGCTAAAAATTGGGTATGTGTGGGTAAATTTATATAGGTTTTTGGGTTTGTTGAGTATTGTGAAACTTTGAAAAACAGGTCCAGATGGGTTATGTTATATTGATAAAAATTGGTAAATTTGACAGATGGGCTAACACAGAATGGGTTGGGTCAGTTCATCTTCGTAAATTTGTCCTAAAACCAGTTGCATTGTATCCTTAAACAGTATTGATACCAAGAATATACTTGCTTCCGCAGACAAGAATAATTTTTTTTACTTGTTGTTTGTTCTTCTGCAGAGTGAAATAATTTGAACTGGTAGGGAGTTTGGCAGCAGGTGGTTCGAAAAGTATTGGTCTTGAAGCACATTGAAACTTTTGTATTTTGGTGACCGGCAAGCATATTAAAACAAGTTGTATCCTTAGAGCATATTATAACTTCTGTGTTTAAGTGTTTTGCTACAAAATTTGACCAAGTATTTCTGTCAGATAGTTGTAAATCACTGAATAACAAATCGTACGTGAAGAAATATCGTATTACTTTGTTTCTGTATTTTGACTAAGTATGCATACACTATGATGCCATGATGGTTTTGGTTTTGCTCATGCATTATCATTTGTATCTTCTTAAATTTTCTTACAGGTTTTCAATTTCCTAAGATTTCTAAATTATAATAAAATGTTACTCAATCAAAACTTTGGAAGGTTTACCTGCATAACATTGCAATCAACAAGCAAGTGTTGACTCACAATAATACGAGCAATACATTATGGACCCAAACAAGCCTTTTCGGTATGTGACCACTATCACTTGAAAGACTTTGTGTGACTCATGACTCCAAGTACACTGTTAAATTCTTGTATGACTGGTGATGGCGGCGGCGAGTAGTGTATATTGATGTAAAGGTAATTGATGTAAATGGGGTAGTTTAGTTTTTTTAGGAGTTGAGGGATATATATTGTAAATTATTTCATTAAGGATATTTTTTGTAGACCACAAAACAAGAGCAATGTATTCTCACCTCAAAAACAGTTTAAAAGGGGTCTATGAAGCTTACAGCAATTTAAATAGAATGTTTTGTAAAATAAACAAGGCCCAAAACTTAAAACCATTAAAAGTGGGGACTACAAGACTCACAGTACAAATAGATAAAATGTCTAGTAAAATAAACAAGCATGTATTCTCACCCCAAAACAGTTCAAAAACATTTAAAAGGGGGCTGTGAGACTCATCTTAGTAGCAGTGAGAGTGATGACGAACAAGATGATCATTTAAGAACAAAGAACACTTTGGAAGTTTTAAGATCAAAGTGACAACTCTAGCAAGAGCACCTTCACTCCTAGCCTTGAGTTCTCTATATTTTTCTTTGAAATTCTTGATAACCTTGTTAAAGGGGCTGAGATAAATTGAAGATTATAACAAAGAGACCTTGGAGTAGTTGTTCATGGTGTTTGATGATGGTTTATGATGGTGATGAAGATTGCTTGAAGATCAACTTCTTCCAAGACATTCAAAGAACTTTTCTTCCTTGGAAACGCTTGAGAGAGCTTGAAACTCAAGTGGGAGAATGGGTGTGAGTTAGAATGAAGAAATGAAGCTCCTATTTATAGTCAAGGGTTATGGTAATGTCGTAAAAGAGAAGGGGGAACAAGGTGGTTACAAGGTACTTACAAATAGCTTACAAGGTGCTTACAAGTAGCTTTCAAGTTTTTATTCAACAAGAAGCAAAACATGCCCTTTTCTAGCTTACTTGATCCTGACTTAAGCTAGTGAGTTGACTCGAAATTTGACGGTTGTCACAGTTTGTATGTAAATTCAAGATCTTTTGTTAATACAGAATTCGTTGGGTTGGTTGATATTGTTAATTTTATTCTAAAACCAGCTATATCCTTAAAGCATATTAGAACTTTTGTGCTTTGGTGAACCACACTCGTTTTTGGTGCTGCTTATCAATGGTTCTTGTGCCGGTGGTACAAGTGAACAAATCAAGCCCGATATTCAAATCAGGTTATTTACAATGCAGCTACCCTTAGTCTACTACTGTTGTGCTGTTATTAATGTTGGTAAAGATGATGCTAGCGTTAAGTGTAAATGAGAAACTATTGTAATATGTATTCTTCCGAATGCAGTTTTGGTGTAATTTGAGTTGATTTGGTATATTAGAAATTTGACTTCAAATCTTTGGGTTATGACTGCTATTAAGGTATCCATGTTAATAGGATCCTTTTTGTTAGTAGGATGATGTATAATAGGCACGGGTCGGGTTGTGTATCATGTTATAACTGGTTTTGGATAAAAAGTTGTTAAATTTGTAATGGGGTAATTCTTAAACAGTATGAATACCAAGAATTTACTTGCTTTCGTAGACAAGATAAGCTTTTTTTAATTGCTGTTGATCTTCTGTAGAATGAAAGAATTTGAACAGGTGGGGAGTTTGGCAGCATGTTCAGCAGCAGATGGTTTGAAATGTATTGGCCTTGACGCACATTGAAACTTTTGTGTTTTGGTGACCCGCAAGCATGTACTGCTGCTGCCTTATCATGGGCTCCAGCACCATTAGTGCAACTGAATGACAATTGAGTTCCCAACACATGTTTTGGGAATTCAAGTAACATGGAAATGCTACAAAAAATTAAAACCAAGGGATATTAATTCCATTCTTCCTGTCAAAGTTTAGATGACTCCACATTATGTTCTTCCACAATCTGCAAAATGCTCTTAACCTAATAACTATAACAACTCTTCTGACAAACTAGAATATCATCAGATTAAATCTTACAAACCCCCACAAAGTACATAAACCGAAGAGCTCAAAAGGATAAATTTGATACCAAGAAACTAGATAATAACAAGATGGAGACTCTGGAACTCTATTAGTGTTTGATATAAGTTACCTAGAAAAGTCAACAATAAAACTAATAGAAGTCATTAGGACATAATGGTAGAAATATACCACAATTCGTTTTTAACTATCCACCCACTAACAACACCATCTTATACCTTCCACCGGAAACAATGATGTACCAATTCTCCCATAACAGCTCCCATTTAGGCTCCCATTTAACAAGCAAAAACTCAAACATGCTTGCCCAAAAAATAAGACTTTGGTGAATAGAAGACATTGACTTCCACCCTTCCCAATACACGCTTTCACAGAATACTCAAATTCAAAAAACCAACTAATTTCCAATCTCCACCAAAATAACACAATAGTTTCCTCTATGCTCTTCATCAAAACTACAAACCTTCACATGGGCTGACACAGACTCAAAATCGTAAGACAAAACAAGTTAGAAAACATTGAACTGACATAGACTCAAAGATTTAAGACTCTAACGTAATCAGACCATCCCACCTCCTCATAACACCCCATGGACAGGATACAAGGTTCAAAATATATGGCTTATTGGATTATATGTATTATTAGTATATTATGTAGCGTTACTCAAGCTCATGAGGTTGTTGGCCCCTGGAATTTTAATGATCCTTGTCCTATATATATGCGTCATTGTGACATATAATATAAATCGAAATACAACAATCTTTATGGTATCAGACTCACTAGATAAACAAACTTGATGGGCATGAATACACCTACATAATATAACCATTAGGTAAACTAGTTTGGAGTCAAGGTGGGAGTCAAGGTGGTGGGAGTCAAGGTAGTGGCAGTCAACCTGGTGGTAGCAGTCAAGGTAGTCAAAGAAGGATGGGAAATAAAGTTGTTTCAAAGGTAAGAGGAAGAAGCCAAAGAATTCTGAGGCATAGGTTTGCCAAGGTGACTCCTGGCCCAGGTTTAACCCCAGAGGATGCAATGGATGTAGAGTAGGATTTTGGAATGGTCTTATGTATGGCATTATGATATAAACTTAGGAATGGTAAATTTTGGAATGGTCTTATGTATGGCAGTATAACATAACTTAATGTACCACTTTGGATGTTATGGTATTAGCTTGTATGGTATTATCTATTTGGTTAATGTACCACTTTGAATGTTATGGTATTAACTTTGGATGTTATGCATGTATGCTATTATAGGTTCTGTTAATCAGCATTTTGACCAAAAAAAGTCAACTACTTATACCAAAATAATGAACACAATTCTCTGCAAGTGTGTTATTGTAACAATTGCCATTTTGGATTCACCATTTAAAGTATTTAACTCGTCTAAGTCTAGTTTCTTAATCAAAGTTAATTAAATTAATGATCTTGTTACAAATATCTAAATATGTGAGTGGTACACTGTAACAAACTTTTGTATGTATAGAATGTAACATCTAGCCAACTACAACATTAAGAATTGTATACATTTATATCCACTAAAAAAAATAATAATAATATTAGTGAGGCTTGTGAATGCACAACAATTCTTCCGTGAATTCACAGTATTTTCTTAATCATTCAATGAATTATTTATATATAATAATAATAATAATAATTGAGTCAATTATTTTATGAACAAAGAGACAACAAATAATTAAGAGATGCTTTCAATTATTATCTTTTAAAACTCAATTATTATCTTGGCATCCCTTTTATTAAACTCATTATTTGCGAGTTTCTAAATGCAAATTATTTACCAACACAGCTTGGGTCCGTCTCTTTAATAGCCAACGAATTTCACATCTACTTAAATATTGAGAGGCCATAATTATTGATTTCTATGGCTATTCTTATATGATATATGTATGGCACGCATAAATAAAATGGTTATTTTATGTCAAATTTGTAGTGACAAATAAAGTTGTCAAGTACAAAGTATAAATATATTTAATTATATATTAGACGACTAATTGAGAACATCAAACCCTAAGATATAATATCTAATGCCTTAATAAGATCACATTTAAATTTTAACATTTTAACATCAATTATTTAGAATAAACCACGGGTTAAACAACTAACAGATGGCGATCAATATACAACAAATAAAAGTTGTCGACATAATTATTAATTATTTTTTTTGGTGATCTTCTTTTGTTTGTTGTTATTCATTCTCGTGACTGCCCAATAACTACAATATGAACATTTTAAGATAAGTTGTTTATTTCAATAATACAACAAATTATTTTATAAGTATAAACATTCATGAAAAAGTTTCCACATTATTTCTTGTTTATATCTGTCTATTTGATATGAATATAGATACTTTTGATGGAAAATGATATTCATTACAATACAATTCCTTCATCACTGCAAAAATTGAATCACCATCACCTTTCTAGTTTTGTTTTCTTGTCTTTTCAAAAGAAATCATCGTGCATCTCTATATGATTATAATATATATATATATATATATATGATTTGATTTCAGCATAAAACAAACAACAGCAGCTAACAATTATAATATTTGTTTTTACTCTTTTGTTTCTTAGCAATCAAAGACATGTTAATATAATATATATATGATATATATGGACATAATAAGATCATCAGTTCATATATTCTAATTTTAATATCATTATTAAACACCACCTTCACCACGGCACTACCTATAGAACTAGTCACCATTCGCAAGACCAGTGACGGATCCATGTGGAGAGCACTTGCATACCCTGTGGAAAAAAAATTTAGTGTTAAATTTTTTTTATATATATAAAATTAATTTTTTTTACTAATAGTGCATACCCTAAAAAAATAAATGCATACCCTAAGTAGACATAACATACCTATTTGACTAAAAAATGCAATTTCAAAAATATTATTAAATTTTGCATACCCTGCTATATTTTCGTGGATCCACCACTGGTTTAGTTAACCATTAATCTTGATTTCGACGTCTTGGCAGTCTTAATTAACCAAGTTAAGCATGATGTGATTGTAAGTTCGTTTAATATCACTGTCTAAAAGATGAGCATTATGTGGTTGATAATATGCACCTCACTAAGAAACTGCCAAACTTCCAATCTTCAGCCAAAGTCTTCCAAAGACCAAAACCTTAAAATCATCCACCACACACTCACAAATACCACTATCCTAATCTCCAAAAAACTTGATAAGACTCATTTATCCCCTATATGTTACTCTTTTTGGCCAAATGTTGATGCCCGTTATCGGTATATTACTAAATCCATTGGTCATTTTTAATTAAAAACAAAAATATCAGCAAATGGACCACACAGTGCAATGTGCATAATTTTGAAAAGTTGAGAATTATTGTTTTTTATTTATTTATTTGCTATATGTAGTGAAGTGTAGGACATGATTAAGTTTGAGATTGCAAAAGCATCACCATGTTGGAAGTTCATCAAGAAAAACTTGAGCTGCCCACAACACTTGAACTTGCTACTACGAAAAAAGAACTTACTTCTGATGCCATGAAGAGAATTAGTGATTGGTTTGCTTTTACTCTTATTCGTCTTGTTACTAATTTACTAGTTTGTTCATGTTTACTGAGTATGCTAATCATGTTAATTAAAAAGTACAGTAAGTTTCTAGTAACGAACATAAATGTAGGGAAACGGCACTTAAACGACTTAAATACAGTGGTTTTCTTTTGTATCATATCCCAGAACTATTATAGTTTGTTAAGTATCCATCCTAACGATTTCATGTCTAGTTTCAACTTTTGAATGACATAAACTAAGACCTTTAAATACCTTATTTATTTTCCAAATTTGGCAGGATTATCTCACAAGAGGTTCCAAGTGATGTTACAGTTTGTGTAGGAAGTGCTTCGTTTTCAATACACAGGGTATACATTTTTTCTATACCTTTGCTATCTGCTATAAATCATATTTTGATATAAATTCCCAACTTTTTGTTAATTCAGAAGTTTTTTATCTTGTAACTAAGATTTTAACTTGGTTTCAGATTTTTGGATAACAATCTTATTATGGTTAAAGATTAAAACACCGATAAAATGTTTACATCCTTGTTTTGTTGGTCCAGTTTATATAGTCCTAAGACTTGATTCTTCACTGGTGCAGTTTCCTTTAGTTTCAAAGTGTGGGTACATAAAGAAACTATTATTAGACTCCAAACATGCTGATCTCTCTGTAGTGGAAATCCCTGAAATCCCAGGAGGGCCTGCAGGATTTGAACTTGCTGCAAAGTTTTGTTATGAAACAGATATCGAGTTATGTACAGAAAACATTGCAATGGCTAGATGTGTGGCAGAATATCTTGAAATGACAGAAGAATATGCAAGTGGAAATCTTGTATCA
>JAOXNX010000001.1:17955088-17967112 GCA_028566075.1 Solidago caesia | reverse complement strand
CTTGAAGGTGGATGACTTGTGCGATTATAGTTGGTATTGGCACAAGTCTCTAATACTAAGTTTGCCCATTTTAAACCGTAAACAATAAAGTGTAACAATTTTGTCAAAATTTGTTTGTTGTTATTTTTGTGAAGTAACCTTTATAACCAAGATTTATATTGAATAATATGACGTCGAAATGTTTATAATAAAATGGGTTGGACGTCTAAAGTTGGTATTGGACCAAAGGTCTAGAAGATCTAGATATTCCATCTTCGATCGGATGTCTAGACTCAAACAAGATTTGAATAAGATTTGTAAAAACACAAACTCAACTCAAATTTATTATCAAATACATATAAAAATGATTTCAATTGCATTAGAAGGACATATAGTAAAAAGAGTAAATGGGTGGGAACCCTCTGGTCTCATGTACCGTCTTGATACCTAGAGCGCACTCCGCATAGAATTTATGCCCGACGACTCACCATCCTCACACATGGTTCACAAGATATAGTTTCTCCACTTGTCTTTGGCAAATTTTCAAACCCGTGACTTACAGCTTTCATCTGTAGACCCATATGCATTAGAATGACATATAGTATATCTATACTTATATACTATATTATAAAGCATTTACCTTCCCCCTTCCCCTTTCAAGAATAAAAATTTGATATACATATGAACACATATATTACATAGATCTTGAAAAGCTCAATAAAAAATAGAAGAATGGTACCTGACGATATAGCGAAATTACACTGACAGTACTCTGTTATTGAAAATTACCCGAATCGTACCCAATGTTGGCAAAAACACACGCTGGCAGTACCTCCCGCTAACGGAGGCTAACTAATCGTTAAATTTGGTCATGTGCCGCCCACGTACAAGGGTAAATGACTCTTTTACCCCATTTAACTTCTTCTTGTAATTTTCAAAATCCCATTCCTATAACAAATCTCAAATCTGAAATCAAAACTTTCTCCAACAAAAATTATATCAAAACCCCATTCCATATCACAAACACAATTTCATTGCCTATTCATTATCCTATATTTATAGATCTGTTATTCATACATTAAATAATAATAATAACTAGCAGATTGCAAAATCAACTTTAAATCTGAGGTTGAATGGCTGGGCTTCAATCAAAAGGAAAAGTAGCTTCCACCATGTTTCTTCAAAACGAAGGTTTATATTCATCAAAGGAAGAAGGAAACGGGTTGAATGCCTTGGATGTTCATTGATTATGGGGTTATGAAGGTCGGGTTGAATGCTTCGGATGTTCAAAACGGGTTGAAGAAGTAAACGGGTTTTTTTCCCAAAGTCTTGAAATCAATAAATAGGCATAGATATATATATAGATATATATATATATATATATATATATATATAAGGTCTTTTGTGCACAGCTACATCCCATCTTCACTGCTGAAATGAGATGGAATAGGACCCCTTATTTGGATCTTTCACTGCTTTGAAGTTGTCGACGCCGAGTTCCCCATATCCTCAATAGATAATATAAATAAATAAATAAATAAATATGTGAAGTTGGAATAAAAATGTTACACATGTTACCAGCAATAGCATCATCATAGTTTTCAAGCTTTTTGTGGGCCTCGGCTTTTCTATATATATATATATATAAACGGATTGAAATAAATGAAATAAAAGAAGAAGTTAAATGGGGTAAAAGAGTCATTTACCCTTGCACGTGGGCGGCACATGACGAGATTTAACGATTAATTAGCCTCCGTTAGCGGGAGGTACTGCCAGCGTGCGTTTTTGCTAACATTGGGTACGATTCGGGTAATTTTCAATAACAGGGTACTACCAGTGTAATTTCGCTATAACGTCAGGTACCATTCTTGTAATTTACCCTTTTTATATACAACAATTTACTATGTGTAATCATAACCCGAGCAGCTACATTTAGTTGTTATCGTTACTTTGTATGGATACAAGGTTAATTTTAAAAAAATGTGTTAAGAATTTCTTTCACTTCAAATTCCACCACTAGATCGACGATATTTGAAAACCACAAAATATCGCTGATAATCATGCTAAAATGTAACACAAAATTCATAACTATACAATATGCAAAAAATAAATGCATACAAGTGTGTGGTATAGATGCAAGTATACAACATAACATATGCCCACAATGATTATATGAACAAGCTTATTCAGGCCGGTCCCTAAGGCCTCATTGTGGTCTCGTCATCTTGCTCATCGTTGAGGATGAGATAGGCACGGGCAGTCATCTTAGCTTGGTCATCATCGTGTCTCATCCAAATAACGATGAGGAAAGAAGAGGTGTGTGTGGGACCGGATGTATGTATGTGTGTGTGGGTTTATAATTTTTTAAATGAGGATGAGTTGGGGATGAAGGTAGTTATTGGGTGTGTCTTGGGAAGAGAAAGCTGATGTCAGGGACGGCGTTACTATGGGGGCAATGGGGGTAGCTGCCCCCACTCCAATTTCGGTACAATGTAATTTTTATTTTATTTTAGTGGTATATTTTTAATTTGCCCCTAAAAAAATAAAAATATAACAAACGACTTCTAAATTTGCCCCCTCGCCAAAAAAAAATTCTAAATTTGCCCCCTCGCCAAAAAATTTCTGGCTCCGTCCCTGGTTGATGTAAAAGTGGAGATGAGGGGAAGATGGAAGCATGATAGGGAAAGGGCTCATGATCATAGTGCCAACTGAAATCACATGATAGAGCAAGTTAACCATACATGGCAAAGAACATGCCAACTATGCAAAATGAGAAGTAACCATATTGCCCGAGAACAGATGGGATACAAGTTTTACGTACACAACATTTCAAACTCAAAATACCAACAAAATCATATCTAATCATGGTACCATCTGCAACTAGCAAGGCATTTGAAGTGTGCACTTGAACCATCACTCATAGCAGACGCATGATTTTCAAGGAAATCGGACAACTATTCACAAGGATCCGACCAAGCCAACGCTAGACTAGAGGGCAAAACCTCATAACATCAGATCCTAACACATCTACAACTATATCAAGTTTCAAGAATGAAGATACAAACTTCCAAACATTTCATCACAACAACTTATTACTTTGCTCTTATACCGACACGAAAACAAATCAAATTACACAATTTTGAATCTATAGTCAAGATACATTAACAACAAAACAAAAAAAGACAGAACACAATCTCAACATTGTATCAAATACATCACTTACTCTTGACACTAACACCATCTTTGCCAGCAATAATAACAGCAGTAGTCATATCCAAAAACAATCCGTGTTCAACGACACCTTCAAACGACGATATCTCTTTACCCGCAGCCCACGCATCTTTAATAGGCGTCTGGTAATACAAATCAACAATATAATTCATATTATCAGTGACATATGGCTTCCCATCATCACCCAATCTCAACTTAGCATCACACCCTTCTTCTTTAAACAATTCCTTAAGTCTAATCAAATTATACTTCCAACAAAACTGCACGACCTCAACCGGCATTGCCAACCCACTGCCCCCTAAACCCGATACAAGTTTCGAATCGTCTACAACGACAACAAACTTATCAGAAGCGGCTTCCACCATTTTCTCACGGAGTAATGCCCCGCCGCGACCTTTGACCAGATTCAAATCAGGGTCAACTTCGTCGGCGCCGTCAATGGCAAGATCGAGTTTAGGATGGTCATCTAATATAGATAATGGGATACCTAATGATAAAGCTTGTTCATATGTCCTTTTTGAAGTGGGTATTCCTATTATATCTTTTAATTCACCTGTTGATATTAGTTCGCCGATTTTGGAGACCACAAAGGCGGCGGTGGAGCCGGTGCCCAGACCGACGACCATGCCGGAAGTGACGTATTCGACGGCTTTGTCAGCGGCGAGTTTTTTGAGGTCGTCTTGGGTTAAAGGTTGGACCGGGGTCTGGGCTGAGAAGGCTCTGATGGTGAGACGTCTTGGGGTGGTGAAAGTGGTGGTGACGGTGGTGTTATGGCGGCGGATGGCGGAGGAGAGTGGTGGACGAGAAAGGAGAGATAAGGAATTCATGGTTGGTGTGTTTGGTGTAGTCTCAAAACTATGTTGTTTGGGTGGCTTACAAATAGATTTGTTTGGATCAAAGATCTCAAGATTTTGTATGTTGGGTTGGTATTGTGTTGTAACTTTTGTACAAATTGGAAAAAGACTTGGTTGGATGTTTTTTTTTTTTTTGGAAGGATGAGGCCCTTCAATAATATCTTAGTTTAATAACTTTTTTTTTTAAATGTTGTTAGATTGCTACGATTTTTAAAGACTTTCAGCTATTTTTAATGGTTTTAAGAGTTAGTCGACAATTTTAGCAGTATCCATTTAATATTCAGTTGTACAAATAGGCTTTATAAGTTTAGGAAATTTTGTAAAAGTTTAAAGTCAACAACATAATGATATAACATCATTATATGGATTGAACGGACCCGTTATCTCTGTCCAAATCATAAGTTGACAGTAGACTGATTCATGGTAAATAATGCAAGTAGTTTGCCTATCAGATCAGATTGATGGTTTTCACTTAACCATACACATGAGAAGAGTTTATCATGAAGAAGGCTGAAAGAAAGGCAAAAGGCTCTGCAGCATTACAGCGAGCATACAATCATCACTTGAACCAACATATGAATGACCAGCAAGAACCCTAACCATATTCAAATTACTAATGCAGCCGATTCAAGAGGGTGTCCTGCCCCCGCAAAGTATAAAGCATTTAGACGATTATTTATACTGTATTACAAAATGTTTAATTTGTGTCTTTAAAACAATTGAATTTTTAAGTACAAGAATTTACTATGTTACCCGATATTTAATAATCTAACAAAATAAATGAACTAAATAAACTTATAGCATTTGATGCACTATCATCCAAAAAGTTATGGTATAAAAACTACCAAAAAGGAAGCATGGACTTAAAAATGTCCACTTAAAAGATTAAAATGTAAAAATCAACAGAAAAGATTTCAAAATGTTTGATAAGTCTAAACCGGATGTCTACAAAAAATACTAAAGATCTTTACTGAGGATAACATTGGAAGCTATTTTAATTCCCGAAAACTGCTTCCCTGCTTTCAATCAGTTTGATGAAGTTGCTAACAATGGTCTTGCCCTCAGTTGTTATAATGCTCTCTGGATGAAACTGTACCCCCTGCAAGCCAAGATAACACAACATTAAGAAATTATAATGAATGCTTTCATAAGCTTTCCAGGTTTCTGTATTAATGAAACCATGAATCCGTATGGCATAATGCTCTGTGTGGTCTCATAAAAGTTGCATTACTGCAACTTTCGTTTTGCAAAAAGTTTGAGAAACTTGTAATGACTATGTGTTCAAGATGTAAATATACCTAAAGGAAAAAATGTGAGATCTCAAAATGACAAAAGAAGTTTGAAGGATACATGAAAATGAGGTGAGAATCCGATTTAATTATGGTCATGAACAAGACAAAAAAAAAAATGAATCTTACCAGCAAATGGCGATACACTTTGTGACGAGCAGCCATTACAAGTCCATCCTCTGTCCATGCCGTGATCTCAAGCGCTTCACTCGGAAAGCTTTCCTTTTCAATTACAAGGCTATGATATCTCCCTACAGTAAAGGGACTACCAAGAATATGTGACAGAAATAAGCATAATGAGCATCCTCACATAAAAAAACCATGTTAGGGCAAAAAATATCATAGGCGTATCTTTAGCTTTCTGTATTAGGTTCCATTATTAGGAGACGCGTAACAAATGGTTAGAAGTTAGAAATGACTGAGCATACTTTGATATGCCTGCAAACAAACCATCTTCCCCACACTCGTTATGATACACCAGTGAACTTTTTCCATGCATAACACCATAAGGAGACCGCACAATTTTCCCTGCAAAAGTAACAAATTGGTTACCACATGCAAAATAAAGCATTTGCTTTTAGCAGCTAGTTTTGTAACACGAGTATGCTAAAAGTAGTACTCACTATTCAGGAATAGCAAGAATCACACAGAATAGAGTAAATGGATATAATCAAGAAGAACGTATCATTAACCTATACAGAAAACCAGAAGAACAGAAAAGGGGAAGAAAGAGAAAGGAGGTATTAAAGATAGAAATATATGAATCCAAAAAAGTTCAATCAGGATCCATGTAGCAACCGATATGAAGCATATGTGGCCCATTTTTGTGGGAAAGAAAAAAACAACGCATATAGATATGCAACTGAAAACTAATACAAGTTCAGTTGAAATTTACATAGAAACTTATTTGAAGTGTATGCAACACGGACCAGCAAGCTCATTCTCACTTCTGGTGAGAAATACATCTATTAAAGCAAGGAAATCCAGACAATTTGATGGTAACATGAACACGGGGATTAAGCAGTTTGAAATATATCGGGGGTTGTTATTTGTAGATGTATATGGATCATCCATATTATAAAAAGCATTTAGCCCACCCCCATTTCAAGATGAAGGAGCTCCAATAAGAATGTGCATCACCTATCTTCCCCACCCAATAAAAACAGAACACATCACCCTCCCTCCTCCTCTTACACCACCTGCTGCCTGAGAAGACCACCAGTGACAGGTTGAGAGTCGCCAGAGACCACCGGAAATCACCGAAATAAGTGATAAAACGCCGGAAACTACGTCATCGTGCATTGCGCGGTTACCACCCTAGTTTAGTCTAAAAGGTAAACCAATAAAAGAACCAATTAATGACGGTTATTACAAAATGAAGCTTAGGAAACTGGTTCAATGCTTTTGGCCCAGAAAAATGCATTGTTTCACTTGGTACGTACTTTGACAAAATCAAGCAAATTCTAAAAATACCCCTAAATTAAGACAACTGAATGAAAAAATATTTGTAGACCACCATAGTTTTCAATTGTATCTTGTAATGATTGTTCATTAATAATAGGAAAGTAAGTAATATTGGATTAAAATCTTCCCCAAAAAGAAATGTTGTGGTTCTTGGGACATAAGTAGTGTTTCTATGAATCAATGTCCCGCTCATCAAGACCAAACAAATCAATAACCTAACAATCCTTTTAGCACTAAAAAGGTTAACTAGCCAACAATAATATAAGTTTTGCATCCACTCGCCCAAAGCGAATACGAAGTTGTTTTACTTTCACTTAATACCTAACCTAACTTCTCGATATAAACCAAAATTTCCATCAATTAATGCACTCGATGATCACAGGTATTGTCTCGGTTAGTTAAAAATTTTCTGTACCTAAACATCTGCTTCCTGAATCCTCCTGGCACTAATCAAGCCAGTAATTGTTTCAACTAAGAACCATTTAATAAAATAATGAAAGCGGGACGTTAATGATCATGTGTGTCCTAACGAAGAATAAATTCAACACTAAATGGTCCTATTACAAGTGCTAAATCACAACAGCTAAAATCATAGATATAACATCACAAAACTGACCTCCAAAGGCTTCACCAATGCACTGCAGTCCCATGCATACACCGAATAAAGGTACATCAGGTCCAAGTTCCAGTACCGTCTGCAATGATATTCCTGAATCTTGCGGTGCACCTGCAAAAAGAAAAAGGTACAGTACGCATTAGATTGATATGATGAAGGCAAAACAAGCAGAACAAGGACCGTACCTGGTCCAGGCGATATAAGAACTCCTCTTGGCTTTTTCCTATAAATAACATAAAAGATAAAACAGATGCAAGAAAAAATGGAAAAGGTAAGAACAGAAGAAAAGGTGACATATAAAACACTTTTGAAGGAAATAACATAACATCCACGAGATAAATGTAATAAAAAAAACGATGATAAGTTATAAGGTTAATTACTTTCTAAGTTCATCCACGGTAAGCTCGTCATTCCGATAAACCTCAAAGTTGCATCCCAGTTCTCCCATATACTGTAGAGTAAAAGGAGGCATTAACATAACTTAACAAAAACTAACAAATGGTCATGTGACAGCAAGTGACCACGAGAAAAAGTTTGGAAATAAATGAAAGGTAATGTATATCTGTAATCAATGTGAGATAATATATATTCTATATATATATATAACAGCAGATAAAAATATCTCATTAATACACTTTCCTGGCACATCTCCACAAATTTTTCAGTCTTACCCAATACCCACAAAAAGAAACTGATTTTCAAGAAACTGACTTACATTCATTTCTATTTTTGGCGAGCGTAATTTTATACATAAGTAAATAAGAGGGGAGTACCTGGCAAAGGTTATAAGTGAAGCTATCATAATTGTCGATGACAATTATGGGGTTGTTATTTTTGGACAAGCCACCCAACGAGCTTAAAGTTTCTTTCTCAGATATAGCATGGCATAGTTTTGGGAAAATTCTGGTTTCCTTTGAGCGTATCCCACAAAAGCTAACATCATTTCCAGGAAGCAACTGGGAAACCCTGTTCAGATATCGGGTTTTCTGAGGGAACGATGATCCTAGTTGAAAGGAAGAGTTCTGAGGCGATGTAATAGCCACCATGGTTTGTGTCTTCTGAAAATCCTGCAAAGATAAAGAATCTATAAATTAATAAAAGATATATACTTTAAACACCGACTATAAAAAGCAAAAATTCTTTTGGACAGATGTAGCCCATATTGGATTTTCGTAAGATGTATACACCATACAACATTCTAATATCAGATTAGAAATCTATAAGGACAGAAAATGTATGCATGCCCATTTACCAATATACGAATGTCGTGGAAAATATGCAACTATAAATTAAATATAACTGATGATACGATTATCTAAGTAGTTAATACGGAAAATAGCGGTTATAGCGGTCGAGGACCGATATTGGAGATATCGGTTATAGCGGTGTTATAGCGGTGGTATAGCGGTAATTTTAATATTATGCAACATTTATATATATATATATAATAATGAATACTTTTTACTTAATATAAATATCAAAAGTCAAGCTTAAAAGTGTCAATATTTGAAACATTAGTGTTAATACTTGCAAAATTTAGTGTTTCTTTAAGTTTGGGCAAAAAATAAAAAATAAAAAAACGCTATAGCACCGCTATTTTACCGCTATTTTGACCGCTATAGCACCGATATCGGTAAAATAGCGCTGATAATAGCGGGACCGCTATTTTGACCGCTATTTTGCTTGAGGACCGCTAACCGCTATAGCACCGCTATAGCGCTGCTATTGATAACATAGTAGGCCATTTATATTAATCAATCACCAAAATAGAATTCATATTGATCGGCGGATGGGCAGATGGTCGCTTAGCTTCACAGTGACTTCTAACTTCACTGTGATAATATAACATCCAGACGTGAAATATAAAATAATGATTTCAATATAATCACTCTGAACTTACTATAGGTTTTGATGCCTGTATTTTTAGGTATTGATCTTCAAAGTTGACCTTCTTTTTGTTAGAGCTGATTGAATTACCGCATAATTCCCTGACATGAAGCATCTTAACAACTTTGGCTGCTATTTCACTTTCTCCATATTTTGCCTGTATGAATGTTAAAAACATAGTCAGTAGCTTCAAGCATGGATATACACAGCCTAAAAACAAACAGAAAAGCCCCGGAGATTCATATTGATATATGGAAAAATCGAAAAGTCCTCAAAACATCTAAAAGCACTTGGTTTTATCCTTGTACTCAAACTTTATAAATTTAATCACATGTTATGGACATCGGGACATGAAAAGGCTTGGACACAATGTTAACGGTAAAATCATTAACACAGAAGATCTTCCAAAACAAACTGACATAAACGCTTTGCAGCAGTGGGTTCACTTCATAAAGGCCTAGACTTACTCAACCACAAAACCTCATCTTATCATGAATAACTAATACAGTACCATTGAAGGAATCAAGTAAAAGCAAACACTAAACATATAAGCCATCTTCCCCTAATCTTCAATTTCACTTCCATGAGAATAAGGATAGGTTGTCTTCTATTGAGCTAATACAAAAACAGAACCTCGAAGAGTATAACAAAACAGCGAAGCATATTCATTAACATGGGGTAAGCACTTGGTTTACGCCAATGAGGTTTAGCTCAATTGGCATTGGGGAAATGAAGAGATGGATTTGAGACCATAGGCCTCGAGTTCAAATCCAATCCAAGACGGGTTTTACCGCAGTGGGCCTTCAGGCGGCTGATTTTTCCCGGAACTGGTGGCTTTGGTGGGCTTTGGCTACCCAGCACTATCTGTCGTTCGCAGGCGTATGGGGTGTTGGGGTGTCTTTCGCCATTGGATAACCTCAGGTAGCCGGACATTAATCTTTGTTGGACATTCAAAAGAAAAGCACTAAGTTTTACTCTACACTTGACAAGTTTCAACCTCGACCACGAGACACGGTCCACGACTCCACGATACGTGCTTTTTTAAAAGGAAATCATGAAAAAGTCACATAAACCTTCAACATAAGTCAACAACTAATGTATTCAAAAAGGACAATCAACTACATTTGTGTTATTCATGGTAAATATTAAATACAAAATCACATAAAACAGGATAAAAAAGCACAAAAACTATTTAAAGACTTAAAGGGCTAACATTATTTACCTTATTGAGAATTGGGGTTGGTTTTTGAGCAGCACTGGTGGAAGCTGAAGAAGAAGAAGGAGCACCAGGAATAGGGGATTTAATAGGGAAATACCTGTTCTTTTCAGCATCATAATACAACCCAGGAAGCTCTTTTTTTCAACAATAACACAAATAACACAAAATTATTAGTTTTTTTTTTTTTTTAAATTTAATATTAATACTATTATATGTTATGAAACAGCAAGCACAAATTAATCAAAGTTTAGAGCAGGTGACAAACCTTGCGGCATCTTTTGCAATTTGCTTTGTTTGTCGGCTAGAAAAAAAAATATAAAAAAAAATATATAAAAAAAATATAAAGTATATATATATATGTATATATGTGTGTGTGTCTGTGTATCGGGTAAGAATTGCAGTCGTCGGGTTCCAAAGCGGCACCAAACGGGGATTCGACGAGAAAGAAGACACAACTTACGAATTTAGTCCCTCTAATTGGACCTATTTACATGTAAAGTCCCTTTTTTTTTAATACTATGGCATTTTTGTTGCTTTTGGGTTCATTTCTAAAACTTGTCTAAAACTTGTCCCCTGCATTCTTGAGTTTATTTTATATGGGATAGGAAAAGAAATGATAAGAAATAATGTAAATCTTCATTTTTGAGTTTTTTTTTTTATAAAAGAAAAGAAAGGGAATGATAGAAAAAGTAGGGTATTTTTAGCCCTAAAGTTTTCTTGTCAATTTGGCATGATTTGGAAGGAAAAGAAAGGATAGGTATATAAAAGTACCACTTCACCCTTCAACATACTTCTAATAATTTATTAAATAAGGGTATATTTGTAAAGTTATATTTTTTTTTTCTTTTCCTTTCATTTAAACTCAAGAATATAATTAACTCTTTCTTTTCTTACATCTTTTTTACACTCAAGAATGCATTATATGTATATAATTTCTTTTCTTCTCCTTCTCTATTCAATCATATCTTTTCTTTTCTTTTAATTTAAAACTCGAGAATGCAATGTCATGAATAATCAAGTAAAAAAAACCTAGTACAAACTTTTCAATTTTGTCTAATCTTGTTATTAAAAAAACACAACCCTTTGGTGAGGCTAAACGATGTTGTTTTTATTGAGGTTGCTAAGAAAAGACTTGTGAAAGACTTGACGTCCCTCGTAACTTAGATCTTTTGCTCCCTTGGTCTTGCTAGTTGTTTTATTTGTCAGAACTTGAGCCGAGGATTCTTGGCTATTCTCTTTAGTCTCATCTCAAGATTTACGATTTACATTTCCGATTATCTCACTTGCATTGTCCTTTGTTATTTCTTTACCTTGTGCCATACAATCCTTCGGAATTCCACCCATTTCGTACCCTTTTTCCTTCATGTCGATCTCCAACGTCTCCTTTCGTGTTCTGTTTTCCTTGTATCTGTTGGAATATGATCACGTAAAATAAACGCATGTCCGGAAACGTTTGAGCCTATGGGGTCACACACGATGACACTT
>JAOXNX010000001.1:17928653-17940068 GCA_028566075.1 Solidago caesia | reverse complement strand
GAAATTAAAGGGTAGATGTTGTATATTAATTTCATTAAGGGTATATTGGGTATTCAATAGAATCATTGATAGTGTTAGCTATATTAGTAAGGACATTTTAGGTATTTCAAAGGTAGAAAGTTTAAAAAAAGGGAAGGATAGTTTGTTTTATTAAGAAGTAAAGATAAAGATAATAATAATAATACTCTATATAAAAATCCATTACCTAATTTAATTATTTGTATTAATATATTATTTACACTTTTTACACTTTTCATCCTCAGAATATACCCAAACCCCCTTACACACACACACTCACTCACTCACTCACTCACAGTACACACAGTCTACGTACATATATTGTATTAATCTATCTATCTATTTCCTATAACCTATACATATACATATAATATGCGCGTGTTCCATAAGCCATATATATATATATATATACACACACTCACACACACATTTACTTCTTCTTCCCCTTAAACTCGTTCTCACCTCGAGCCCTAAATTCACACATACACACACACACCACAAAACCTCTCAATTTCACACCTTTTATATTTTTGTTTTTATTTTTTTTAGATCTAAACAAAAAAACTTCAAAATTCACCAATATCTTTCTCGCATTGCGTAATTCCGTACACATTTTCCTTTAATTTTGTTCGATCTAATCACTAATTTTACTTTTATTTTTATTATCTACATAATTATGTTAGATCTGGAATTTAACTACTAATTTACATCATTTATCATTTATTATATATATATAGATATATAAGTAGGTAGTGTTTAGTTACAATTTATTATATATATATTTACAAGTTATAATTATAATTATATAAGTTATAATTAGATTAGGTATATATAATTGATTTTAATTTTAATGTATATGGCGAACATGACAATGCAACCAGGGAATATGGTGATATCTGATAAAATGCAGTTTCCGAGTGGCGGTGCGGTTATGCCGACTGCAGGGAGTGGGGTCGGGGGTGGTGCGGGGTGGTATGGGGATGAAAGGGATGGGTTTATAATGTGGTTAAGGGGGGAATTTGCTGCGGCGAATGCGATTATTGATTCGTTGTGTCATCATTTGAAGAGTGTAGGTGAACAAGGGGAGTATGATGGGGTGATAGGGTCTATACAACAAAGGAGGTGTAATTGGAACCCTGTGTTGCATATGCAGCAGTATTTTTCGGTGGCTGAGGTGTTTAACGCGTTGCAGCAGGTGACGTGGAGGCGGCAACAACAGCCACAGCGTCGTGACGGTGGTGGGGTTTATGAGCCGGTGAAGGGTGTGGGACCTGGGAAGGAGTATAAGAGATCGAGTGGTGTTGGGTCTAGGCACGGAAATGGGCATGGGCATAGAGTTGAAATACCCGTGAAAGATGGTCATAATTCGAGTGTTGAATTTAAGAGTCCCCGAAATGTTGTGATTGAAGTTCCGAAATCTGATGAAAAATTTGAACATTCCAAGTATAATGCTGGTAAGATATGAGTTGGGTTATGCTTCATTTCAGTTTATTATTTGCATCAAGTACTAATATTTCAGTATACCCATTTAGTGACGATTTTGTTACCTATTTTTGTGAAGGACATACAAAAGTGCTAATATTTTTTGTTGCTAATTTCTTCTTTTAGTATTCAAGTATCTAGTGTTGATATTCATTAAATGTTGGCTTGTGGTCCAACACAAGGATTTGAGCACACACACACATATCTAACTATGGATTCATGCTCTTGGAAGCCATTTGGCTAAGTTTATTATGTTATATTCGTGTCCCTTTTCACTTATAGAAATGAAATTTGTTTTTTTTTCAAAAACCATCTTGAACTTGAAGTTGCTTGAAGTTTTTGTAACTATGAAGATTCTACAAACATGTAAAGGTTTGAAGCAAAGTGGTCCCCAATTCATATAATGTGATATCTAAAAGCATTTCTATCGTTTTTAACACACAGTGATTATGCACTATCTGAAATTAACGGTATTGTTTATGAAGCAACGTGAGGTACTTTTGGAACAACCATTTTTTCATAGATGATTTTTGATACTGAGATTTTACAAATGAACTCGAATTTACTTGGACTTACTTCAAGATGTTGAAAGCTATGCCGTGATGTAACCAGATAATGACTACATGCGATTTTATTTATAGCAGGTCTAAACACAAAACCTCAAATAGACAACAATGCTAAGAACATAGACTTGAAATCAGCTTTGTCCGGGGGTCTGGAATGTGAGGTGAAGGAAAATCCAAACTCAAAAGGTACCAATGAACTTTCCTTTACCGAACCTACCGTTCTTCAATTTATTTCTCTTTATGGTTTATTTGGTTTTATATAATCTTTGTTCCATTGTGGCATTTATCTGACAGGATGTGCCAATGCACCTTTGGAGAATGATTTATCTTCTATGGATACTCCGCAGCAGAAGCCAAATATTTTAGCTATTTCAAAAACTTTTGTTGCTACTGAGACATCAGATGGAAAAACGGTAATATTATGATGTTCTGTTACAACCTCATCTACTTATCGAGGAAGATATGATGTAAACCTGGAATTACTCTATAGGTGTTCAATTTAATGGTTTCCGTGTATAGGTTAATGTGGTTGATGGAATGAAAATGTATGAAGAATTATTTGATGATTCTGGAGTTAAGAAGATGGTTAGCTTGGTAAATGATTTGAGGGGTGCAGGAAAACGGGGAAAATTTCAAGGCAAGTCACCCATTACTATAGATGTATGAAAGTTCATTACATTATTTTACTTTGAGTTATGAGTTATTTAATGTTCCTTGCACATCTGCACACCTTTGTAAGTTTGTTAGTTCTTTCTGCAATTCATTAGCAGAATGGAATATAATCCTATCGGCCTTTTTTTGTGATATTGAACTCTTTATCCAAGATACCATCCCTGCATGTGTTTATCTATTCTTATGGTGCGTACTGGTAAAGGGAAATACCCATATAGTAGGAATAATTTTAATGGAAATTTTTACCTAGGCTATATTTGAGGTTAGCAGTCTTTACATGTAGAATACAAATTTTCTTCGAAGATAAAGCGTTACAGTTACACTGGACTTCATATTTATATGTTTACTTAACCTTTCTCATTAAGTTTTGGGATATTCGGGTTTGGTAAAGGTGTGGATTTAGCTGGTAGTCTACGTTGTTCAAACGTTGCAAGGCGGCGAGCTATAGCTATTTAGAGAAAGAAAATATTTGATTCTTTTATAATTCCCTAGGTACGTGTTTTGTTTTAATTGTATTGGTTTTAGTTGTAGAATCTAGTTTAGCTAAATAGGGAATGCATATGGTTATATGGATTTAACTATACAAAAGAACAAATATCCTTAGTATTGGTGATGCTGTTTACATGACTATTGACCAAAGCTGACAGTAGTTAGCAATTATGTCTTCATTAGCTTAAATAGCTTTAAGCCTATGCAACTATAGTAACACTAATGCTATTTGTAGTTTTGTGGGAGAATGGGTTTGGGCAATGTGTCAAAATTGGATCATATCAAATGAGGTGGGTTAACTTAGGCCAATCCATCACCATTTAATGTATTCTTCAATCATTAACATATTAATTAGGATTGCAAACATCATATTACTAAAATAATAAGGCCTCTCCCTATCATGCCCTCATCTTCCCCTCATCCTCACTGCCACATCAGCTTTCTCTCTCTAAGACACACCCAAGAACTACCCCTTCCTATCATACCCTCATCTTCACCTCATCCTCACTGCCACATCAGCATTCTCTCTCTCCACTTTTATTTTAAATTAAAACTTAAAACATACAATTAAATTAAAAAAAACTTATTAAAATACATTATATTAAATCAAACTTAAAACATATAATTAAAATTTATAACTAATTTGTAAAGAAAAACAAACTTTAAGGGTGTAAATTGAAAACTAGCTAATAACTACACAAGGACAAAAAATGAAAATCATAATTTATTTTCTTCTTCTTCTTCTTCGCTGGATTGCTAGCAGAAACACACACACACACAGAGTAAAGTTTTTTTTTTTTTTTTTTTTGTATTGCCTACAAATAAAAAACACACACACACACACACAAAAAGAAGAAAAGAAAAACGCATTGGGCCCACAAATACTCGTCCAACGATTATTAAATTTTGCCGAGGAACGACGATGACCTGGGCACGCCGAGGTGGTGCCTACCATGTCGTTAACGCCGAGCTCCAAGATGAGGCCACACCGGGCCGATAGTGAGCGGCCTAATGTAATTTCTTTTAAATCATATTTAGACAAGTTTTGATCCGTTTAACCATTTAATTATTAACTAATTTGTTACATTTTTCCCGTTTGAGTTGTTGCCATGAAAATATGACCCAGATGGACCAGTTCCGTACAAATGGATCAAATTTGCCTATGCGGCTATGCTTTGTGAAAAAATAGAATGGAATTGAATCCTTTCAGTTAAACGGATAATGCTTACATTTTTTGTTTAGAATATAATAGTAATGGTTGAATAAACTAGCAATTAAGTGAGCTGCATTTCCATATGCTTGGAGATCTATAGGGCCTTTTGCCAAATTATTGTAATCACTGCAGAAATTTTTGGCTTGATGTGTGATATTGTCAAATACCAAACTTAACGTGATTCACACCAAATTACATGCCAGTCCAAGTTCTTAAGTTCTTTTGTCTCTTTAGCTCATTAAATCGTAGGATTAGACGATTAGTTGATGGTAATTACAGCTTTTGTGTAGTATAGTATAGGTTAACTAATGGTAATCTTAAGGGTTACTTAATTTGAGTAGTTCAGTATATGGTCTAAAGGGTTGTTCTTCTCTGTTGGATTCAGTGATATGGTCTAAAGGGTCCATTAGAAGATTTAAATATGGGATCTTGTTCTTAAAAATGCTAAATTTTTGCAGTTGGTTACTTGTTCGGCAATTTGTATCATAATGTTAGACCTCAAATTTGTATATGTTTTATATATGGAAAAGTGTTAACAGTCTCTTATTTATTGGACAGGTACTATTAGTAAACAAGTTTGTTTATATTAAGATAATAATGACTGTTATTAGTATTTGAATTTAGACACGATTCTTAGTTTGCCTCGTATATAAATAATTCGTTCAGGCATCACAGAGCGTTTTATCTCTCTAGAGTAAGTTACTGGAGAGCCAATTGACCTCTCAAAACCAAACCTTATTTTCCTTTTTCATAAATTACCGTTGGGCCATATTCATATTCATCTGTCCTTTTTACATGCAAATCTATGGGTGACCAAGTCTTTTTGTTTATTCCTTTTTATAAGCTTTTGTTGCATATTCTTCATTTATATATATATAATATATATACATTTCTAAAGTTCCTGAACATTTTGATAATACAGGACAAACATTTACTTTATCAAAGAGACCAATGAAAGGTCATGGAAGAGAGATCATTCAATTTGGCTCGCCCATTGTGGATACACCTTTTGATGATGAGGCCATCAGTAAAATCTCTAAAGGCATGTGCATAGTTCATGAAAATTGCCTTTCCCAAGAAGCAATATCATGCCATTAAGTGTATTTGCATCCATCTCATGTGTAACTAAACTAAAGTTGACATTTTCAGATCGGAAAATAGAACCCATTCCAAGTTTGTTTCAAGAATTCATTGAAAGGCTAATGACCATGCAAATTCTGACAGTGAAGCCCGACTCGTGCATTATTGATATCTACAATGAGGTTAGTAGTAATCCTATCACTTATATTTCTTAGTAAATATGTGGTATTATTAGGCTGGGCTGGTCCACTGATGGAGTTTGTATGTAGGGCGACCACTTGCAGCCTCAATTGTGGCCACAGTGGTATGGAAGGCCTGTATGTGTTTTGTTCTTGACAGAATGTGACATGACTTTTGGTAGAGTAATAGGATTCGATCATCCCGGGGATTACAGAGGTTCTATTAAGCTCTCTCTCACTCCTGGGTAATCACTCTCTCTCTTTCCCCATAAATTTGTTAGTCGGTGGTTCTTTCAGCATAGTTTGTAGAAAAATAGCATGTAAGAACTAGTTTCAATATAATGCCCAACTCATGTAACATATACAAGCATTATCTATCATCCAACCATATATGGAAAAGTTTCTAATATTTAGTATGTATTGTAGAATACTTTCCACCACTACTTGATTCGTATCAAGCGTACAGACTATTTGTAAGTTAAACATTTGAAAAATTGGACCCTATTGATTTGATTTTAAATTTCCGAGTCTAGTCAATTATGTAGTCAGATATTAGTCGATTTTAAAGTCAAACTCAGTCGAGTACTTGGTTCAATCTAATGTTCTTGAGCCAATTATATGCTCCAACTAAAATGTCAATACAAAGCTTCACTTTTTAAGTTTGGATATAGTCAATTTGTTAGTTTACTCATCATTATGTGTGATGTTGCCTTTAGTTAATTTTTAGATTTTAAATGATTTCTTTGCATAGAAGTATAAAAGAAGTCTAGGTGACCCTCATGGGCACCCCATCCATTAAACAGTCCTCCGTGTCTCAAGAAAGGTGTCTCCTTTTCAAAACTTTTACAGTGGCAACCTTCCTGCAGTAGGACCCATTCTTATGCTACACTAGTAGACATAATAAGACACCGGATAAGATATTTCAACCCATTAGTTATGAATGGGTGGATTTGTCACATAGATACAAAACGTTAGCCAAAAGGAAATGGGTCTAATAGGTTGAAATTTTTCGAAAGCGTATTTAAGAGCCTACGGCCTTCTAAATCATTTTGTTCAGAAAGTCAAATACGACTATTGAAATAATATAGTTTTTGTAATCATACTTGACACTAATTTTATTTATAACTTCCTTACAAAAGTGTTTTGGGTCATCCCTGGCCAACTTGTTTCATGTTCATCTTGATGCACTTCTCACTTGTGTGATGCCAAATGGCGAACGTCATATTTTTGTGTTTGTAGATCAATGCTTGTTATGGAAGGAAAATCTGCTGATTATGCTAAACACGCTATTCCATCGATTCGGAAACAACGCATACTTGTAACATTGACCAAGTCACAACCAAGGAGAGCTACACTGGCTCCACTAGCACCTCCATCCCACTGGGCATCTCCTCCTAATAGGTCCCCAAATCATGTGGGGCCCAAGCACTATGTCCAAGTCCCAACAACCGGTGTTCTGCCACCTCCAAATGGTATCCAGCCCATTTTTGTTCCAGCTGCTGTTGGTGCACCAGCCATGGCTTTCCCGTCCGCACCCGTGGGTTCAGGATGGGCGACAGCTGCTCCTCTGAGGCAGCATGCTCCACCTGGCACCGGAGTCTTCCTTCCTCCAGGTGGCAATTCTGCATCTGTGGAACTCTCTACTGCAGAAAAGGAGAATGGTACAGGAAAGCATGATAATGGTGAGAATACCACATCCCCAAAAGAGAGAGTGGAAAATCTGGATGAAAATGGTGGTAAGAAGGCTGTGGCAGAAACATGATGACACAAAAGCGACAAGTTAGAGCAGAAGAGCTGCTTAGAGAGACAAACAAAGAGAGATGAATTCCTCCAGAGGCTGAAAACTTCAATGGGTTTGAAGCAAATGTAAAAAGCGCAGAAGTGGAAGACTTAATACTATGAGCAGAACAGAGCGATGGAAGAGTTATACTAGAGTTGGCTCTGGAATCCTTTGTTTTTTTGTTGTCTTACTACATGAACACGAACACGGATTTCAATTTAGCTCTATTTACACGTCGCTTTGGTTATGCCTTTACAGATTTTATGTCCCTTATTTTGTTCAATCCCATTGATTGAAGGTGAATGTTAGGTAGCCAGAATTCTCATCATTTTATCTCTGCTTTATCGCTATTGATTGTTATCATCAGGACAGACTGGTTTGAAAGTGGTCTAGCTTTAGATTAAAGCCGTTTTGTTCCTGATATGGATCCAGACTACCAACCAGCGGTTGATGTGTCGCAACCTAATTATCTTATAGTTTTACCAATAATAGAAACAATTTTTCATTTTTTTTGGGTTTCTATCATCGGTAATTTTGGTAACATATTGTTACTTTTGACTAATAATCAAAGTTCGTTTTACGTATTTATCCTATTTTTTATGGTATAAATGCATAAAGTAAAACGAACTTTGGTCAAATTATCACATTTAAAAATGATCTACAAAACAACCACCGAACCCAATACCGGCATAAGCAGAGTATGGGTGATGTGAGAGAAATGATCTACAAAAATTATCATTATTAGAAATAAAGTTTCATTAATTATATACATATAGTAATATGTTACCAAAGTTCATTTCTATTAATGGTAACATAGTTTCTATTTTATGCATTTAGCCCCTTTTTGTCAACAAAACTATTGGAGTGTAATTGATGATATGTATTATGTAAGGCAATTTTTTTGTTAAAAAAAGCTCAACACACATAAAACCATAATGAAGCTCATCCATTTTTACCTAGTTAGTTACATTTTAGAGATTTTTTGGCTCCTCGGAAGTTTATCATCAAGGAAAGGAGAATGCAACCCACCATTATGATTATTATTTTTAATCATATATTCTATGTAGTTATATCCGTCCAGAATCAAATTTCGGTCAAGGACCAATATTTGAACTATTGGTTATTGCGGTGGGATTTCGATAGTATTTCGGTAATGTTAATATTATGGAATATATATATAATTAATGCTTGATAGAAATATCAAAAGTCAAGCTTAAAAGTGTCGATATTTGATAGATCAGTGTTAATAAAAATTAGTGTTTATTATGTTGTGTTTAAGTTTGGACAAAAAAAAGTTAAAAAAAACCTAGAAAACGAAATACCAGCGAAATTTGGACCGATTTCGGTAAATTTCACCGAAAATATCGAGACTGAAATTTGGACTGAAATTCTAGAAGAGGATCGAAAACCGAAATCCCACCGAAATCCACCACATAGCATTATTATAATTTCAACAATAGCTTAACATGTGCTATCTCTTACTAATTAATAAGTCAATATAGATTTTGTTTCATCTCTAAAAGTAGGATAAAAAAGTTAGCTTAGTTATTCTAATTGCTCTTGGTAGTTCAACTATAATTTGCATGCTCGTGAATTCATGGAAGGTTCTATATATGCCTAATAACATTATGTAATTTAACCCATCAATCTTCCACAACATACCCTAAGACATATACAGAGAATACAAATAATATTTTGACCAACTTTTCTTAAAATGACATAATACCCTATCTATATTCAGCTATTAAACACATGATTATAGTAGACACAATACTGAAATACAAATTCTCTTTCTTAAAATCGCATTAAACACAATAATAAACATTAAAAAGCTACTTTCTCTAATAAAACACACAACTCAAACATCTTCAAGCATAGTCTTGGAGCAACTTCATATTGTTTTTTGGTGACCAGAGTCGAAAATTCATACCTATAAATGTTTTTGAATGCATAGATATCCTATTAATTTACCACAAGTTAAAAAATATACTCCATTCATTTGATAGATAAACTACAACATGAAATATAGATTTAGACAAAATTAAAAAAGAGTGATGTTTGTGAATCTAAATACCTCATTAGAAAATCTTCCTCCTTAGTCGGACAAGAGTTACTTTAATTGAAATCATTAGAAAATGTAAACATTCTCTATCATCTCAAAGTAAGTTACCCTCCAAATCTTAATAAAGTGCAAGCTACCAATAAGTCCCATGAAACCCACAACGAAACCCGAGATCATACCAGCATAAAACCACAAGAAATCTTGTGAACCATCTATACCTTCATCCTCACCGGCATGAGCATACCATATTTTTTTTCTTTGCAACTCCTTGACAGTGAGGGCCCACATAGCTCGGTGTTCCATTCATAAATCATAGATTGATCGCCTGATCCAACTGGAATTCGGCTAGTTAAGTTATTGAAGGATAGGTTCAAGTAGCTTAGAAAGTTCAAGCTAGCTAAACTTGGAGGAATTCGACCAGACAGCTTATTCGTCGACAAATCTAAAGATTCTATTTGCTTTAGATTTCGAATCGTTGTCGGAATATGTCCATGTAGTAAGTTTCTAAAAAGATTCAAATTCTTCAACGCCACAAGGCTCATCAAAACATCGGGAATTTTGCCAATAATTTTGTTGCTTGATAGGTCCAAGGATTTAAGAATGCCCTTTATGTAAGCTTCAATATTTTCTTCATATTCAGTGTCATTGTATTCAAAGTAAACACTAGTCAAGATCATACCACTTAAATTATAAAAGCAACGTGGGATCATTCTAGTTATGCTATTATTTGCCAAGTTTAAAAGCTTGAGAGCGTTGTTTTGACAGAGTTCTAGTGGAATTCTACATGTGAAATTATTTGATTGGAGATTCAAGATTTTAAGCTTTGATAACTTTTTCCCAATCCAAGAAGGGATATTACCTGTCAACAAATTGTTCCTTAAATCAAAGGTGACTAAGTTCATCAAGTTTTGTAAAGCCATCGAGAGATTGCCCTCAAATTTGTTGTTCAAGTGCAATGACTAGAGAGATGATAGAGAACCTAATGAATTCGGAACATCATCCGTTATAGTGTTATTTGTACGAGCCATCACCTGTAATTGAATCAAGCTCCCTAAGCACTTGGGAAGAACTCCAAAAAAGTTATTATTGGATAAATCCATTAGTTTTATACTAAGCAACTCGCATAAGTGTGTTGAAACGCTTCCAATGAAGCGATTTTCCCCCAGGATTAACAATCTTGACACCTGGGGGGGATTGACAATCATTAGTCTAGTTAAAATTTATGGGTTGCGTTTGGTTGGACCAATCGTTGGTCAAGTTAAAATTTCTAAAAACATTAAATAACTAATTGTTGTCTAATCTAGATATTCACACAAAAACAAAATTGTAAACAACTTTTTCCATTTAAAAAAAGAAAAGAAAAAAAGAGCGCTTTATGGAAGTTTTATGGAAGAAAGAGAGCTTAAGGTTCCAATAGAATCAGGTATTCGGCCATGAAAGTTTTTTTTTTTTAAGGTTTAGATGCACAAGGCCGGTAAGGTTTGATAACCAAACAGGAATGGTCGAATATATGTTGTTTCCATAAAGATCGAGTGAATTAAGAGAAGTGAAATTGATGAGTTTTATGGAGGGGATATTGATATCACACAAGGCCAAGTTCAGTGTAAGCAAAGAAGGTAACTTTAGGTGGTGTTCTGCCAATTCTTAATTGGATTATAAGGAAGATGGCAGATTTGATTGGGTTGTATCCAGGTCTAAGGTCTGGTGTATTGAGTCAACCTAACATATTTCTTTTTTTGTGCAGCTGCTTTTACTTATTTTTCACGAGAGTTACAATTTGAGCAACTCTAATTTTGCTAATGTGTATTTTACTTAATGGTCATGTTATGTAGCATGTATTCAAACCCATCAGGTTTGTTTATCTAGGTGGTGAC
>JAOXNX010000001.1:17815212-17832914 GCA_028566075.1 Solidago caesia | reverse complement strand
GAAACAGTCTCTCTATCTTTGGGTAGGGGTAAGGCTGCGTACATCTTACCTCACTCAAACCCCGGCTGTTGCTGGGATTGAGTAGCGGTTGTTGTTGTTGTTGTTGTTCTAAAGTCTCAAAATTTAAATTTTTAAGAAACAACGGAATTACTATATTACCCCTGCAAGTATTTAGTCATTACTTGCCATTTACAACTAGGCAGCCAATACCCTAAAAACATTCTTGATTAATGATTGCAATTTCTTAAAACCCTAAAGTCTTAAATTCTGAAATTGCAAGACAAAAATCATGGATCTTGCAAGCCTTTCTGCAGTTCTACAAGCAGCACTTAGCCCCAATCCTGCTCAAAGAAAAGCTGCTGAAGACACCCTTAATCATGTATTTTCTTTATATATACATACATATATATTGTCATAACACAATTTACTTGATATTTGGTTTTTTTTTTTTTTAATTTCTTTATATCAAGAATTTTATATATATATTTATTTGCAGTATCAGTATGCTCCTCAGCATTTGTTGAGGCTGCTGCAAATCATTGTAGATGGAAATTGTGATATGGCTGTGAGGCAGGTTGCTAGTATTCATTTTAAAAACTTTATAGCGAAAAACTGGTCACCTTTTAATCCAGGTATAGTAAGTATTGTATACCCTCTTGAGTAAATTTTGGTTTGATGATATTTTTTGACTAGAGGCGGTAAACCGGATGGGTTGGGTAGCGGGTTCAAAGTGAGTAATTTACAATACGGGTTGAGTTGGGTTGGGTTACATGTCGAATAAGTAAATTTTTGGTTGAAGCTAATTTTGTAATTTTCTTGTCAAACCTCAAGACTACTAGACTAGACTTGGCAAAATGGCATGTTGGGTAACGGGTAACAATGTGTAATTTGTGGTTCGGGTCGAAGTGGTTTGGGTTGGGTACCCAAAACATGTTTTGTTCTTATTTTCTAGTATTCTCAACAAGTTAGTGTGTAAAATATGATTACATAATTTATATTATTTCAATAATAATCCAATGTTTGAATAAAATGATTTGAGAGATTTTATTGATCAAAATTACTGTTTGGGTCTCATTCGACCCATTTGAACCGTTTTTTTACTCATTTGACCCATTTAAAACAAGACTTGACTCGAATCAACCCGATCATAAATATGGGTTGAAACCACCGCCTCTACTTGAGGCATGTTGGGTACAATTACAAGAATACTCATAATGCATCCCTCGAGTTCACAGCATGAGGTCCACTTGGTATACATGTTTGCATGAATGTAAATTTCAATCTTCTAATGTTTTCTTATCCTTGTATACCATCATAGAGGAACAATCAAAGATTCTGCCAAGTGATAAAGACTTGGTGCGGCAAAATATTCTTGTTTTTATAGCACAAGTTCCTCCATTGTTAAGGTTATAATAGTTCTTTTTAGTTAGTTTGTCTTGGCATTTTGTTTTCCTTTATTCTTCATTAATGTTAATATTCCATTTACAGAGTACAACTGGGTGTATGTCTCAAGACAATTATACATGCTGATTATCCTGAGCAATGGCCAAGTCTTTTGCAGTGGGTTACACATAATTTGCAAGACCAGCAAGTCTACGGAGCTTTATTTGTGCTCAGGGTTCTTTCTAGAAAATATGAGTAAGTATCCATTTCGTCCAAACATGTTCTTTTGTAGATCTTCAATGGAAATGTTAAATGATATCTGTTTGTTTGAGTTAATATAATATCAACATGGTGCTATGTTTTTTGTTATTTACAGGTTCAAGTCGGATGAGGAGAGGACCCCTGTCCATCACATGGTCGAGGAGACATTTCCTCATTTACTAAATATCTTCAACAAGCTTGTTCAGATAGGAAATCCATCTATAGACATAGCTCATTTGATTAAACTCATTTGCAAAATATTCTGGTCTTCCATTTATGTAAGTAACCGATATGCTCTTCCTTTGAAATAATTTTTTTGTTAGTGTGTTGAGTGACAATTTATTTTACATAAGACAGTACTACTGTTTAATATTTGGCTATTGAAATGTCTTTATATAACCAAGTGTATTACTACCATTGTGCAGCTGGAGATACCCAAGAAACTGTATGACCCAAATGTATTCAATGATTGGATGGTTCTTTTCCTAGTTATTTTGGAGCGACCTGTTCCAGTAGAGGGCCAACCGGCTGATCCAGATCTCCGCAAGTCATGGGGCTGGTGGAAGGTAAAAAAGTGGACAGCCCATATACTTAATCGTCTCTACACTCGGTGAGTTATGGTCTTAAGTTAAATTCAAGTATCTTTCTAAGATAGGAGATACATTGTAACATCTCAAGATCTTGCTGTTCCACAGGTTTGGAGATGTAAAACTGCAAGACCCAGAGAACAGAGCTTTTGCACAAAATTTTCAAAAAACTTATGCTGGAAAGATTTTAGAATGCCATGTAAACCTGTTGGAGGTGATTCGCGTTGGTGGCTATTTGCCTGACAGAGTTACCAACCTTATTTTGCAATATATGAGCACAAGGTACTGTCAGTTTGTAACTACTTACATCTATTATAAGCATACTTACGGCTATTTGCCTGACAGAGTTACCAACCTTATTTTCCTTCTCTGCAGTGTTTCAAAGACTACTATGTACAATCTACTTCAAGCAAGACTAGACGTTATTCTTTTTGAGATAATATTCCCATTGATATGTTTCAATGACAATGATCAGAAGCTCTGGGAGGAAGATCCCCATGAATATGTCAGAAAGGGTTATGGTTAGTCTTCAGCATGTGATTGTAATCTATGTTTAGGCTAGATGAGGTCCTAATCACTAAACATTATTATTTTACTACAGATATAATCGAAGATCTATACAGTCCCAGGACTGCTGCGATAGACTTTGTTAGTGAGTTGGTAAGAAAACGTGGAAAAGAGAACCTTCAAAAGTTCATATTGTTTATCGTGGAGATTTTCAAGAGGTAATTCACTTCGAATAACATACATGATAAATTGGAAGTGTAATATGTAATTTTTTTTTAATCAGATACGAGGATGCACCAGTTGAGGTTAAGCCTTATCGAAAAAAGGATGGGGCTCTTCTTGCTATTGGTGCTCTATGTGATAAACTGAAACAGACTGAACCATATAAATCTGAGCTTGAACGTATGTTAGTGCAGCATGTTTTTCCAGAGTTCAATAGTCCTGTAGGTCATCTCAGAGCAAAGGTAAGTTTCTTACTTTATTTCCCATCTTCTATAATCTTGCAATAAACGGTCATATACTTTCTGGTAAAGGCATGCATACATATACAAATCTGATAAATAGGATAAATGATTCAAGAATACTTGAATTTCGATAATAATCTCATTTCCTATATTGTCACTCATTTCAATGTTAGGCTGCATGGGTTGCAGGACAGTATGCACATATTGATTTCTCCGACCCTAATAATTTCCGCAAAGCACTACAAAGTGTTGTTTCTGGGATGCGTGACCCTGAGCTGCCTGTTCGTATTGATTCGGTTTTTGCATTGCGTTCTTTTGTGGAAGCTTGCAAAGATCTAAGTGAAATTCGGCAGATACTTCCACAACTGCTTGACGGTATTATTTCGAGGAAAGGCATGATGGTAACTTTTTAATTTATGCCGCATAGTTGGTTTAATTTACTTCACACATGCAGAGTTTTTCAAGCTTATGGATGAAGTTGAAAATGAGGATCTGGTGTTTACTCTTGAGACTGTCGTTGACAAATTTGGAGAGGAGATGGCACCTTATGCTATTGGCTTATGCCAGAAGCTAGTAAGATTTGTATATATGAAAATATATGTAATGTGCTAGTTACTTTAAGTTTTATATTTTCTGTCACTCTTACTTCCTGTTATATACAGGGTGATGCATTTTGGAGGTGTATGAACACCCTTGAAGCTGACGATGATGCCGATGAACCTGGTGGTATGGCAGCTGTTGGTTGTTTACGTGCCATTAGCACGATTCTTGAATCAGTGAGCAAACTTCCTCACCTTTTTGCTCATATTGAGCCAACAGTTCTTCCAATAATGCAGCGCATGCTTACCAGTGATGGACAAGGTAGGTAACATGGGGTTTTCCTAATATGTTTTTTTCCCCAGAACTGTTCAGATTTATCCAAAAGATAAAGGCACCTTTGCTTTAAGTTATTTGTGATTTTAATGGATATATTTCGGTTAAAGTTGCATAAATAGGTAATAAACTTGGTCTGATGTCTGTTTTGCATTACATACTTTATTTGCGCTCACATAAAGGCGCGGACTTTCAAAAAGTCTTCATTCAAGGTAATCTTCTATGTTAGACGGCCTTCAGGCACTACACTAGAATACAGCTAACTTGAACAAAGTTACCAACATGTTAAATGGGCTAGATTACCATAGATTCAGTTTTTTGAAAATTTGAGGGTTATTTTGTTGAAAGTCTGAAAGTTATATACCTTTATATAGGCAAAAACAAAGATGCTTACCTAGAACGGAAATCAGACCAAGGTTACATTTTTATGCAATTTGCCTGATTGTCAAAGTTGGTTTCCTGTTATTGTTCCCATTTCTGAACTGTATATACTTCAAATAGCATGTGTAATTTTTAAATATTTTGCAGAGGTATTTGAAGAAGTTTTAGAAATTGCTTCATACATGACCTTTTTATCACCGTCAATATCCATGGGGATGTGGAGCCTTTGGCCATTACTCATGGGAGCTTTGGCGGATTGGGCTATTGATTTCTTTCCAAGTATGTCATTCTAATAGCATATATTTAGCATCTTAACTTATTTATATATATATTTAAATGAATAATCGTCACACATGTTTATTTTCTTTGGTTCTTTTGGATTTTGTTTTTGTGTAGATATTCTTGTCCCACTGGACAATTATATTTCCAGGGGTACAGCACATTATCTTACATGCAAGGAGCCAGATTACCAGCAAAGTTTATGGAATATGCTTTCTAACGTATGTCACAATATCTATCTACCAATTTATCAAATAAATTCTCGTCTTACATTAGTTGATCACTTTTTTGTCCGTGTTGCCAGGTAATGAATGATAAAAACTTGGAAGACCATGATGTCGAACCTGCACCTAAGCTTATTGAAGTCATGTTCCAGAACTGCAAGGGCCAGGTGGATCATTGGGTTGAACCATATATTAGACTCACAATTGAGCGGTTACGCAGAACTGAACAACCAGTCTTGAAATGCCTTCTGTTGCAAGTCGTAAGTAACATTGAGCTCTCTATGTTTTTGCGAGCTAAATGTCTCATGATTATTAATATTTGTATTATTTTGCAGATTGCTGATGCACTTTACTACAATGCATCTTTGACTCTCATCATACTGCAAAAGATTGGTGTAATCACAGAAATCTTCAATTTATGGTTTCAGATGTTGCAACAAACTAAAAAGAGTGGTTGGCGGGCTAATTTTAAGAGGTTATATTCCATATTTTTGAAAGGCTGGTGCGGCCTTGAGGTGGAAAATTTGACCCATTTACTTGTGAATGGGTCAATTCAGTTATGTTTATGGGTCAAACCGGTAAAATAAAAGGCTAACCTATAAAAAGGAACGCATTGAAATTTGTTCAGAGTGTATGTGTATAAATCTTCGTAGTCATTTTATATACAATATTGGTTATTATTTGAATAATTTCATTTTATTATCATATACGACACACTCATTGTTTCAGGCCCATCCAACCCCCAGTCAGATCTGTACCAAAATACCAGTTCTAACCGTGGAGCCAACCTGTCCGATCCACCCATTTTGGCACTTTTAGTTGCTTTTGCATATTTAACCCCTTTCTGATGTTTTGTTATATTGCAGGGAACATGATAAGAAGGTTTGCTGCTTGGGATTGACATCTATGCTTCCGCTTCCTGCAGGGCAGTTGCCAGAGGAGGCCTTAGATCGTATTTTTAAGGCAACTCTTGAGTTGCTCGTTGCCTACAAGGATCAAGTAGCAGGTTTCTTTATGAATTTTTTTATGCACGTTAAATCTGTTTCTTGCTGGTGTCATGATAATGTATTTGATTTTTTATGTTCATACATGTTTAATTTGCACAGAAGCTGAAAAGGAAGAGCCTGAAGATGATGATGATGATGATGATATGGATGATGATGATGACGACGACGACAATGATGGCGAGGAAGCTGATAGTTTGAGACTTCAGAAATTGGCTTCCCAGGTTTGTAGTTTCTGGAAATTTTAATGCAGGAGCAGAACCAATCTTAAGTTTGACCGGAGAGAGTTAAACAATAGATTTTGTCCTCGAGTCAAATACCTAAAATACTCCTATCCTGATAACAAAATGGTGATGATTTTACAAATTCTTTTCAGGAGAATACATTCCATTCAGACGATGATGACTCCGATGAAGACTTAAGTGATAATGAAGAATTGCAGTCACCTATTGATGAGGTGGATCCCTTTGTTTTCTTTGTGGATACTATAAAAGGTAGCATACATATACTTGTTAACTCATTGTAGACTTCATAGTGTCCCAACCAGAAAAATCTACTCGTTTTTTGTGACAAGAATTTAGTTTTCCATTTTTTCAATTCTTGAATGTGCAGTTTTGCAAGCATGTGATCCAGTGAGGTTCCAAAATCTCACGGCGAGGCTCGACATCAATTACCAGACACTTGCAACTGGTGTTGCTCAGCATGCTGAGCAAAGAAGAGTAGAGATTGAGAAGGAGAAGTTGGAAACTGCGACAGTTGCAGCAGCTGCCTCGTGATATATAATACTGTTGTTCAAATTTCGCTTTTTGTCCGCGATTCTTTGGTTATATCATTCTTTTGCCAGTGGTGCATGAAAACCCAGGCGTTTTTTGGAAGAAAGCTACAAAAAGAGCTGTATTTTTTGGTGGAATGAGCAACGAGAGAATTGGACAGCAACCTTGTTTTCTCCAGTTTTGTGATGGAAGTTGAATGTATGGTGAATAATGGCTACATGAGTTTCTTTTTTGCACATGGTTTTTGTATGGGCAAGTGTTCACGTTTAGGATTAGAAAAAACGTGATTCCGAGGTTTATGAATAACCCAGGTTTTTGATTGGCGGTTGATTTTGGTGTTTTTTTTTATATTTAAACGACAAATGTTACACTATTTCTATTTAAAAGGAAAGAGTCTTTATCACCCATCTGGAATGGCAAAAATTATAAATAAAAAATAGGTCAATTTTGGTTGACGATGTTAGAAGCATACAAGGAGTTGCTTAGTGTATATGTGAATTGGTTGTTTTTACATTATTTGGCGTGTGAAACTTTGTTATTGCATCTCTTCTTTGGCGCGCTGCGCTACCATCAGATTAGATGTTGGTTATTAGGTTCAAACCTTTACTTATCCGAATACTGTATACGAGGTTGTTCACGAGGTTCCAATGGTCCGGAAGGTTCAACTTAATAGAGGGATTTTAGGCATTTGCATGAATACTGTCTACCAATTCAGGAAATTACCATTTATAAATTGAACCTGGAAATGTAAAGGGAAATGAAGTAAGTCAACATATTAGAGTTATCATAAGCTACTAAATATAGTACAGATCATAAAAAACATATACCACAAAATCACCAAGATAATAGGGAAACAAAGTCGATCAATATATATATACATAAGAGAGAGACAAACCAAAGAAAAGTTGTCAAACATATAGAAAATTAGTTAGTTCAAGAAAGAACAACGGTAATCTGTGGTCATTGGCAGGGACGAGGGTGCAGATAAATACGAGCAAGGAATGCGGATGTTGAAACGGGCTTCTGATGCGTTAAAAGACGCAAGCAGTCTTTTCATCGCAAATTGGACTCCCAGATCAGCATATCGGAATCCTGACATTGAGGCTTGTGTCATAAAAGCCACCAGCCACAATGGTTCTCGTATTGATTACAATAGCGCCCAACGCATATTTGCATGGATTCGTGTTTCCAGCCATTACATCCGTCCAGTACTATCAGCACTTTCCACCAGAATGGAAAGGACTCATAATTGGACAGTGGCCTTGAAAGGTCTCATGCTTTTGCATGGGATCTTTAGTTGCAAAGTCCCTGCCATTCAACGGATTGGCCAATTACCGTTTGATCTCTCAAATTTCAAAGACCGAAATCCTAATTTATGTCATCATGAAGCGTTCATCCGTGCTTACTACACATATCTCAATAAAAAATCATCTTTAATGTTCCAACAAGAACCAAAAACAGGAAGTCTCAGAAAAGGAAGCAAAGAAAAACCGAGACAATCATCCACGATGCAAGATCTTGTTATGTTGGAAAATCTTCAGGGTTTGCTAGATACATTGCTGGAGATCAAGCCGCTACGAGAAAAGATGGCGAATGTCTTGGTTCTTGAAGCAATGGATTGCATTGTAATTGAGATCTTTGATATCTACAGTCGAATCTGTAATGGAATTGCAGCGGTTCTCGTGAGATTATACGCTGTTGGAAAAAATGAAGCCGTAAAGGCGTTCTCGATTTTGCAAAAAGCAGCTGGTCAGGCCGACGTTTTGTCTCGATACATCGAATTTTGCAGGGACTTTGGAGTCACCAAAGCATCAGAGAGCCCCAAAATTGTGCACATCCGCAAAGAGGATATCCAAGCACTTGAGCACATAATAGATAAGGTTTCAAACCAACAAAAGACGGAAGAAGTGATTCCAAGAGAAGAGGATAAAGCCATGATCCTCCAGGAGGACATCAAGGAAACCGATTTAATGAATGGTGTCACCTGAAATGCTTTAATTAAATGTCGAGGATGAACTGCTTTACTGGATCTAGATGTTGAACATGAAACGATTGCTAAATCTCGTTGTTCTTGTATTACACATATGGAATGACTGTTTATAAGCCGGTTGATCATTGCTAAATTCGAATGAACATAAAGATTGTTTCAATGCGATCTACTACAATAAGTGCACGAGAATCATGTTATAATAAACACAATAACATAATCTTAAACTCTCAATAACTCATAGAAACCAAGAACCATAAATAATCGATTTTAAATAACAACTTTAGGAACTGCACTAATATATGACCAAAAAGAGACCAAGATTGAAAAGGTAACAAAGAAATGAGAACATGAATGTCATCAGGAAATCTACCAAAGTAAAGATCAATAATTCTACTGTTAAATTAGGCAAGGCATTGCCTTTATACCATTAACGAAATTAAAATGAAGTAAAAGGTTCCGGTAGCCCTTAGATACCTAAAGCTCAGGAAAAAAAAACAATATCAAGAAAACCTCTAAAGGGCCACAGTCACATATATACATGTTGAAACAGGCATCTGCCAGATACTGATAACTTCATAAAGAATTGAGATCAATCTACCTGATGGTGACAAATTTATTAGTACCATGTTTCGCCCAATAAGTTCTCAAATCAATTGCATTAGTAAAGTTGTAACCTTCAGATGCTAGCTTCTCTAGAACCTTCTTGAATGCACCTTGACTCATTTTACGCCCTGCAATTCTTGCACCTCGACGTTTGGTGCTCATTGGAAGTGGATACATTGATATGGTGGTGGTGCAACATGCTGATTGCCACCCACCTAATCCCCATCTGTAACATTGTTGAGGAGCTCCAGTACACGAACAAACAGGAATCGGGATGCCAGAAATGTCCATATCAATCCCATTTATTACAACATCGATATTCTTTCTCATTGTTTTTGCACGGTGGCCTGATGAGTTCTTGTTCTGTTTAGGGGTCGTAGGGTTTTTTTTGGGTTTCTTTGCTTTCAGGGTTTTAGGGGTAGTCATGACTCCTCTTTTCTTCATAGAGCCACCACCACCACCTCTTGTGCCACTATTTCCACTCCCACTCCCACTACCGCCACTATCTTTTCTGACAACTACACTGTCTTCCACACTAATACTCATCACATGACCTTTCGACATATCAAGTGGCGGCACCATTTGGATCGAATGGGACGCTGACGTATTCAGAAAACTGGAAAAATTAGGACTTCCGGATGGCATATGCTGTTGCATTTGAACAAGTCTTTCTCTCGGTATCCAATTATCTCTTATATTCAAAGGTAAAGGCGATACGGGCACCACATGAGTATGAGGAAGGTGATAAGCTGGTCCATTCAAGTTAACCATAAAGACACTTTCTTGTTGAGAAAGAAATGGTTTAGAGTCTCTATGGTCACCGATAGGAAGCATCAATTGCAAACCATGGAGTTCCTTATATGAAGCTTCATAAGATCCCCAATTTCTCATAGGCAGTACATCATCATCCATCAAAAACTACATATCCAAGCAAATAACCAACATACCAACAAAAAGGTTAGAAGTTTGCAAGATAAACCATCAATGCCATTGAAGCCGAAAGCCGAAAACTAAACTTCTATAAAGATTAATCAAAATATAGCCAAATGAGCAAGAACCCAACTCATTTCCCCAAAAATCTTTATATAAAGCACATCTTTTTAGATCCAATTTGAACATTGCAACACAATCAAACCCCAATAACTCAAAAACAATTCTCACCATCAGCAAATTATACAAACCCCAGATCAAATTGGCTAAAAAGTTTACAACTTTCTGTGTTTTTTGTAGATCTAAGCTAAAATCTGATGAAATAAACAGACCCCAGATCAAAAAATTAAAACTTTAACAATACAATGGATTAGAAATGGAGAAAAAACATATACTAAATTGATTTTCATTTATTTTAAAAATTTAGTATAAAGAACAAATAATATTGAGAGGGGTTAAAAAGAGAGATACAACAATTTGTATATATGTATGTTATATATATATATATATATATATATATATATAGAGAGAGAGAGAGAGAGAGAGAGAGAGAACTCACTTGTGTGGGTAAACAGGTGAAATTTTTAGGGTTTTTGTTTGGAGAGAGAAAAAAGAAAAGGGTATGAGAATGTGAATTTGTATATCTATGCAACTATATGTAATGTACTAGGTGGGAATGGAATGATGAGAAATGGAATTGAAGGGCAGGCTCATGTTTGTTTGCAATTGAGAATGAATGGTACAGTATTAATTTCAGAGTTTGACTTTGATTTATAGTTATTTTGATCGTACTTGAAATTGAAATACCTTAATTTTTACAATATAATTCGGGGTTTTCTATTTCCACCATGTTGAGAGCTATTTTCACCCCTTTGAAGCTTAAAATACTTGTACGATATGCAGTATGTGTTGTACGATCCTTTGTCTTTTGTGGTGGAAATAGCAACACCTTATAATTCACCAAACAAAAAAAGCATTTCATTTTTTTAATGAATTCTCGGATTGTATCAAACAGTGGAATTCGATTTGATTCTTTACATTTAGACCATTGGGAGTGGGGAAAGTCCCCCAACACCCCTTTGTACTTTTTTTAAAAATGTTTTTGTGTTTTTTTTATTTATATTTTTATTATTAGATTTATTGTGTGTGTGCTTTTGTTGGAAATGCCCGTCCCATTTGGAAAGTTGCACGAATTTTAAGACAAAGGAACGCCCCTTGGGGCGGTGTTCCGGGGCGTTTCAGGGCATTCCGGGGCAAAAAAGTGTAAAAAAACGCCCCCACTCCCATTGGTCTTATGATCATTCTCTTCATTTTTATTCTTTATTTTAATTCCATTCTCTATGATTCATTTGTATCAAACGCCCTAAGGGTGCAAGGAGTGGTTCAAGTCCAACCCTCTCAAAATTATCCAATCAAATTCTTCCACGTCATTTCAACCATTCAACCCTCTATCTAACCCTCTGCAGTGACGCCCATCATTCTCATTTCTCAACCCTCCCAAATCCTTTTTTAAATATTCATAATTTGTCCTTCAAATTTATAAATTTGCAACATTAACCCTTCCAACTTATAAGAAATAAGAAATAATTACCATAATGTTCGTTAATTATAAATGAATACCCATATTAATTACCATAATGTTCATTAATTATAAATGAATACCCATGAATATCCAACTTAGTCCTTAATGGAGACCATTCATTTACCTTAGTGGTTACATTAGAATGGCTATGTATGGGAGTTGTTTCATCCATATAGGACAACACACCAAGAAAATAAAATATTAAGAACGTACACTAGCTATGAGAGAAACATGGAGAAAGACTAGACAGTGGTTTTGTCCGGTTTGTGTATGGCAAACAACACAAGAAAATCTTAGGTTGTGAACAATGAAAGTTTTTTTGTCTATGATTAATTGCTTTCCGAACTGGTCATATATAAACAACGATCCACCATTTCTGCTTCCGCCATAGGTATTCGGGTGCGTTCCGTATCCTAGGTATTCGGGTGCGTTCCGTATCCTCCATTTCCTTCGGGGATAAATATAAATAAACCTTAAACTCTTAGGTCTTGATCCTAGTGGTTTGTATGATTACATATCAATCAACAGTTTATCAGCTCTAGTCTCATGGCGGATAAGTTGTAACTATGTGTGGATTTTACGTAGATGTTGTATAATTACTCCACTTAAAAAATATATAAATAAATAAAAAATTCAACATGTGGTCATTGTTACCATTTATATCGGCTTTTTAAGGAACTCTTTTTGTGTATCTTACGATCTTATAATCAATCAATGTTTTTTACCTTCAAAGGCTGTTGAGGGGGTTATATGATTATTGACTAATTAAGTTCCTTAATGAAGACTAGTACTCGTATTATACATTCACTTCTATATTTCTTCTTCTTTTAAGGGTACTTGGTCATACTTAATTTGTTCTAATGTTTGGTGAAGCCAAGTTTGCATTGGATTGGCTTTGTTAACGACCCTAAAAGGACTAACGAAAGTTGTTTCTATTTGTGAACATTGAGCCGTATAAAAAAAGTAACTTGACTAGCTTATTTTAGTTATTAAATCATTAAATGTGACTTTGGTATCACCTAAATTCTTTCAAGGAAACTTTTCTGATAATACTAAATTCGTACTAGATTAACTTTAACGCAACCCATAAATGGGCCATCATAGCTAGGCTGTGAAATAATTTTGACCAACACAATAAGAGAGTTCTAGGTTACAATTTTTTTATGTGATTAAAGATTTCATCAAAATCATCTAAACAAAGACCTTTCGGATGATACCAAACGTGTGCCCGGTTGAATTCGACGTTCATGGCCTTTCGAGAGATTTTTGTAGTCGGCTCCCTTAATTTGGTACGTTACAACCGATTTTAGATGTTGCGTAAGTGTTTGCGAGATGGTTAACACTTGTTAGTTTCTTAGTTGTGATCTCCGAATTTGTTGGTTGTTGCATTTGCTTTTACATTTTATTTACTCGTTTCACTTACGGCCAAAGGTTTTGTATCTTGCAGATTCTTCATGTGTTAAGTTGTAGATGTAATTATCTTTTAATCATATATAATACAGTAAATGTTACTTGTAATAGTTGTAGATGGAACTTCTAACTTATTGTTTTGAGATAATCAAATAGATAAAATTGACATTATATTTTCAATCTTAATTTGTTTAGTTACTAGCTTAGTTCACAAGATTCAGTGATCATATATTTATATTTTCAGCATCATATCAGTAATATCAATTTCTAAGTTTAATTCTTAGTCATCATTTTTGGTTTACTGTATGTGTAGTTTTAGTGTCTGTCTTTTATATAAGGGTTAAAAGTTTTTGAAATGCGAATGTACTATTCGTTACATCATGTAATTTTTTATTGACTTATATCCCCAATGAACTTTTAAAAAATGTACAAATATGGTACTTTTGACCGAATTTCAGGCTACATATCGTTTTTCCGGCGACATTTAATCATTTTTTTTTTTTTTGGCAAAAAGCTTTTTTCTCTCTATTTTCACATAATTTCCACCACCTTTTGATACAAACCAATCTCATAAACATTTGTAACCATTTTTCATCCGTATACTTGTTTCCCACTATTTCTAAGCTTCCAAATTAGTGATTGATCTTGGTTGAAATTTGTGGGGAAAATAAGATGGAAAAGTGATATAGAGATGGAAAAAAGAAGGTAAAACTGATTATTACATAGGTTTGTATCAAAATAATGGAGAAAAGATGTGAAGTTGGTGACAAAAAAGCTTTCGCCAGGGAAAAAAAATAGAGAATTGTAGCCGAAAAATGAAATATATACTGAAATCTGGTCAAAGGTATCATATCTGTACAACTTTTGAAAGTTAATTGCGTATATACATAAATAAAAAAGAACATGGTGCAACCATGTAAAAAAAAAAATATACTTTGGTATTTGAGGTCTTTTAACCTTTTATGTTATTATTCATACATGAATGATCGAGGTAGAAAAGCCTTATGAGCTCTTTAATGTATTGTGGTCAGAGTAAACTTTGTAATGGTTTGGGTAATCGTATAAAGTCTGCAGTATTAAAAAAAAAACATACGTGTTGGAAAAAAAAACATACGTGTTGGAAGAACTGCTCATATAACTTTTAATTAAATAGCTTTTTCAAGAATATATATCAAATAAAATGTGGTAACCTTTAATACGATCTCATATATAGCATCTTTTAGCTTTATGATTTATTCCTAGGAATAAAGGTGCAATACTTCAGAAATGAAAAGTATGAATGATAGAGATATCATTGGTTTAATAACCCCCTTTTAGCCTATGATTGTTATACCTTTCCATTTTGGGTCTCATGTCCTCGACTATGAAACCCTCCTTCGAAGTTCAAGCGATTGTAACGCGAGATCCATCCACAGTGCCACAAATCGATGTATGCACTTTGGATGGATGTCGACAATGAATGTACGTACGTAGCATTAGATATAACGACGTAAATATGAAACGGATGTAACGGAATTGTGTGGGTTCGTATGAATTTTTGTATCGGATAAGATAAAATTAGACAGGATGGGATGCATATGATGATGGTTAATGATAAAGGATTAGGTGAGATTAGCCAGATTGATGATTATATTTGAAAGTATATATGGAGTTGTATTACGTGTAAATATGTATATATTGTATTTTCAAACTTTCATACTACTATGCCTTTTTCATTTTGATACTATTACGTAGTACAATAACAAGAGGGCGTAACGTCTAAAATCAAAACATGAAGAAAGTCTATGCTTACAAAACAAAACCATAACAATCATATGTTAGCAGACAGAGGGATGTGCATGGTCCAGTTTGGCCGGTTTTAATTTAAAATCGCAACCAAACCAATATAAATGGTTTAATGATTTTTTAAAACAATCCGTCCAAATTGTTACGTCAAGCCAAACCAACTAAAACCAATTAAACCGGTTTGGTTTGGTCGGTTAAACGGTTTTGTTTTATAATTAGATTCAATATATAAAAGCATATAGTAATACATATCATTTAAGATTTAAGTATGTATACTAGCTAAAAGTAGAAAATAAGAGTAATTAATATCATGACATAAGAAAATTTTCAAAAGTCTTATTAATTAAACAAAACAATCATACCAAATTGAAAATTTTGCATATATAACTGGAAAAGAAACATAAGTGTTTTGAAAATTAAAAAATAAAAATATAAAATAGAAATGATTTATTTTTCATGGCCATGAGTTATGCAATCCCATCCGCTATCCCTCAACTGCAAACTCATATTTATAACTTTTTACCAACTAATAATTAATAAATTTATAATTTTTAGCATTAACTATTGATATAAATATAAACATACCTTTATTATAATTAAACGGTCTGGTTTGGTGTAACTGGTTTGTTTAATGTCTAAAACTGCAAACCAAACCGTAAGAACGGTTTATGAAAAAAACAAACCGAAGGTCCAAGTTTTTGATTTCAACCCGACCAATCCGTCCAATTACTTTGGTTTGAATGGTTTAGTTGGTTTCGGCCAAACCATATACATCCAGTTTTCTTATTCAGACAAAAATAATAATTATCAGCAAACCAAATAATTGTGATGTATTCATTTTAGTGCTTTAATCTATAGATTATATACATTGAAGTATACCTGCATTACACCCACATATGTTACACTTACACATCAAGATTAGGATTCTTTAAAATTCAAATGAAATGAACATAAGATGTCGATTATATATAAGTTGTTATTAGAGAGGAACATAAATGAAACCTCTATTTAATTATGGACGGATCCAAATCTTTATTAATCATTTTCATTTTTCAAATCGGACAACATAATTCTTCATTTCAACTTGAAAGAAATGTCAATCGTGTGCGCATAAGATATGAGAGCAAATTTATAAGGGATATTACTTGTGGATGTAACCAATTATGACCAAATGTTTATGTTATGTAAAGATTTCGTAAAATGTCTATACCATATAATGAACTTTCAAATCCCGGTTATTGGATGTACCCGACCAATCAAAAGTTTACAAGTGACAGTTTATATGGTTGCCACATATATCTGGGTACATCCAATAACCGGGATTTGAAAGTTCATTACATGACATAGACATTTTACAAGATCTTTACATAACATAGATATTTGGTCATAGTTAGTTACATCCATAAGTAATATTCACAATCTATAATCTATAACTAGAAAAATGCCCTCACGATGCAACGGAATAGAGAGATAGATCTAGATATAGATAACGATAAATTGAAAAGAGAGATAGATCAAGATAGAGAGGCTTCATGATTTGAAGTTGGGGTTAGTAATGCAGATGTAAATTTATTTGAAACAACAGGAGAATAAGGAAAAAGAAAAGAGAAAGAAACCCGAGAGGTGTATAGAGGGAAGGAATGGATTGAGCGGGAAAACATATCAATATTAAAAAAGGTCTTAAATTTTTTAGAATATTAAGACATCTCCCATATACCTTATAGAGTATAGATATTACTTTTTATTTTTTTGAAAGGTATGGATCAGTACAGAAAATATATAAAGCATTTATCTCCTCCCTAAATTTTCAAGATTTAAACTTTGGAATACCAATACTAACCTTACAACCATTAATGATTAATTTATACTTTCCTTTAAATATTTAATCAAACTTTATCATTTAAATAATCACTTTATTTAATTACTAATTTAATTTATATGATATATATTTAATAACTTTTAATTGTAAAAATAATATTTATAAAATTACTTATAAAATTATATAAATTTTTTTCGATATAATGAACAATTATTGAACACTGCTAAAAAAATATATTTAATGTTGCTGCTTTGCGTGTATACTATGATAGTACAAACTAAGTCATGTGTTATATATATATATATATAATACTTTATAAAAAGTTTACCCTTTTTAACAATCTCTTAAAACTTCTAAGATTTATATAATACTTTATAAAAAGTTTACACTTTTTAACAATCTCTTAAAACTTCTAAGGGGAGGCGGAGTGAGTCAACGGGTTCCCGCCGGGCTCCTCCATACCGGCGGTAACACCGCCCCGCGGTGGCCGGGCTCCTCTTAACGGTTTGGTCGACGGGGTATATACCCGGTGGTGAACCCTCCCAAGTAGCCGTTAGACAGGGACGAATTATGTAACTTTTTTCTTGGATGTGACCGTTAGGGGGACTGAAAGTGTAAAAAAAAAATGTTTCATCTACTAGCCGTTAGTGACCGTTAAAGGGATTGAAAATGTAAAAACTTGACTGAAAGTAGCCGTTACAGGGGCTGAAAGTGTAAAAAAAAATAAAATTCATTTTCCTTTTTCATCTATAAATACATACTTTTTTACCAAACCAAATCACACCAACTCTTCCTTTTCTTTTATTTCTTTTAGATTATCAATTTCAAACCACCATGGATCCAAGAA
>JAOXNX010000001.1:17785219-17799638 GCA_028566075.1 Solidago caesia | reverse complement strand
ACATATCCAATATGTAAGGTCACTACACTACATAACCATTTTGTCATAGTTGGTTACATTCATATGCCCTTATCCCTTCAATATAGCCAAAACTTTCTTTTAAAGAATGTGTATTTATTGAAATCTTTTATTTAAAAAGGAAAGCTTGAGTACAATTAATGCAAATGATTAATTTAATTGACAGTACTTAGGGTTGTCATTAGGAAATCTCATTTATGCTTACATGTGAATGAACTCAATTACATGTGATCTAATACGTAATTTAACAGTTCTCACATTTTAAAAAAAGATTATGTAATGAACCTAACTGTTATGTGTGTGTGTGTGTGTGTGTGTATGCGTGTGCGCGCCCGCGCGTGTATGCATGTGTGTAGTCTTTAGGTATGGCTGTTTACATCTCACATCCCTCATACATCGCCTTTGACAGGATTGGGTCTTATTGTTGTTGGTGTATGCGTGTCTCACACACCTACACCTGCATGCATTTATACACATACACACATCATTTCCAAGACACTCTTGTTGGATGTAACATTCTAAATCTATTCTCGTTTATGTTGATTTTGTCGTTAGTCAATTTTAACTTTCTGTTAAGTCGTTACGTGTCATTTTTTGTGGCTAATTAATATGTGAATAATTATGTGTGGCGTGGATTATATGTGGATTAATATGTGTATGTCAATTAAGTGGAATGAAGTGTGTCATTTAGTGTCTTTAAACCATATGTGTTCCCATAGTGTGTATCATCGTTAATTGAGCCTAAAAGGTCATTATGGAGATTTAAGGGACTTAAGTATGCAAATTACAAACTAGGAACTGGTGGATAAGGAAGGGATTAGGGTTCCTAATCAGGTCATTTGATTTCTAAGTACATTTCATAGCCACCAAGAGACTCTTGCACATTTCATAGCAATTCAAGGTTGATTCGGGTGATTTCGAGAGGGTTTTTTGCTTGCTTGCTTTCGTGCCATAGATCATTCCTTCAGGTATAATACTCAATTGTGGTCATTTGTAACATCATTATGTTCATTTTAATTCATTCATTTCTGGACCATAGCCCCAAGAGAGTGATTGGTAATCAATTAATTGAATTTGTATCCTTACTGGGGGCTTTTGTGATTATTATTGTATATAATGGATTTCTAGGAACCAGAGATGGTATCAAGCCATAAATTGTGTCTTATATTGATTATATTTATGATCTGGAAATTGGCTATGGTTTTTGGTAACTGTTGGAGAATGATCGGGTGAGTTTTGTTAATAAATTGTCGTTTTCGGGTAACCTAAAGATTCACAATTGTTTGCAAATCATTCCTGGAACAATTAATGGTATCATGCTATCAATTGAAATACTTTTGAGTCATATTTCATGTCTAGAAGTCCTGTGCAAAAGTCAGAATTGGTTTGGTTTGGTTTGTGTATGGCCGTCTATGACATGGGACGAGGTGGATGACCGGCTGATGCCAGATTTTTTAGGGGGCCTAATTTTTTAATTATTTTCATGTATATATATATAAATTGTATATATAATCGACTAAGCCCATTACAAATCCAAATAATTATCCAAAAATTAAAACATATAATTTAATCCATATAAAAAATCCACTTATACACCTTTTGTATATATATACATATATAAAACTTATTGAGCGCAATGCCTATCTTAGAAAAGCAATGTCTATCATTGTCACTTCATACCTCTCTCTCTTTATTGGAAGGTAACATTTATATTTTATATTTTATATAATAAAGAAAACATACCATAATGGTTTATGTTTTTTGTTGAACATCTTTTTCTTATTTCGGAAGTATAGATTATAAAAATTGTTTTTATTTTTTTTAGGTTTTAGATTTTATTTAGTTTTATATATTTAGATTGTTTGTTGTTATTTATATTATTGTTTGACTTTATATCTCTAAATATTTTTCTTTAACTTTCAAGTTTTGTCGTTTATTTATTTAGTTTTTTTATATCTTTAAATTGTTGATATTACTATATATCATATAATATACAACTATGGATTATGTTGATTGACATAACTTAGAAATAGAATTGGGTGTTTTGAATTTGGATTTGATTGCTAATGGTTTTAACTTTTGGTTTAATATTTGATTGTTATGTTTATTGATATAACACTTATCGTCGTTTTTAGAAATTAGTTTATATAATATATTTTGTTGCGCCTAGCCTATGGGCCTTTTCTTTGTTGCTCGACCTAGGTCCAAAAATCTTCAGAGACGGCCCTGGTTTAGTGCATAAACGAAAAGGTCATGTGCAGATTGGAGCACATATGCAACACATCCATATATATGCGACACGTATATGCTCATTTCAGGGTATCCATGCGACGCAAATTTGAGTTTTTTCGAGGTTTGAGGTTGTTAGGACCAAGATTCGCTGATTAAGACTTCGTTGTTGAAGTAGATCATCAGCAAGCAGTCAACGGCCATTTCAGAAGATGATGTGTTGATCTTATCCTCATTTTGTAAGTCAAATATAGGCGGGAAGGTGAAAAAGAAAACTTGAACCCAAAGGATCACATGACTGACATACAACAGATCATGTGACCTACTTTATCCTATTTGGGAAAAATCTAAGAATGTGTAAGCCCTTTCACACGTTTCTCTTTCACCCGAAATGACAAAAGAATAAGAAGACAATTCAGAAACATTAATTATCGATGTACTCCACTAATGGAATGTTGACAACCTCTTTCACATCAACAATCACATCTCGAAGACTGTTGCTTCTCTTCTACTATAAAATGCAACACTTGGTGAAGACATTCCTCTTATTGGTCCAGAAAATTACTAAGTGTATTAGTATTTTCTATTATTTTTTACTTTACTAAGTGTATTTGTAAAACCCTTTGAGTCTTTAGTTAGTCTAGACTCCACAACTAGTTGGTTAAATCGACCATTGTATCACTCTTTAAAGTATTAATATATTAATACATCATACAATTGGTTAACTAGTTTGTGTGCTTTGCTTTCTGTTATTTACTTCTGATAATTTATAAGTTGTGCAAATTTAGGAACCAACTGAGGTTTAAAACAAGTGTATTTTCGACGCATAAACGGGTATGCAACACATATATGGTATGTGGGTCATTTTACCTTCGTTTTAACTTATATATTGTTTAAGTTGTTTGTGAAGTTCCGAGAGGTAAAAAGAACTTAGTTTTGACACACGAGGAATACAACAAAACATATACTTTTATAATAACATCATCTTATGATCATTTAACTATCTCATGCATATGTTGGGTATGAGATATACATGGGAGGTTACTTACTGGTATGCATGTTTATGTAGAAACACCTGTGATTAGTTGAATGTGGAAGCACGTTAGGGGCCTAATGATGTAATGTGGAATCATGGTGTGTTAACGTGGAGTTAATAGTGTGTTTAAGTCTCGAGCACAACGTGGAAAAGTGTTTAGCTTAACCCACATTAGTCTAATGGACTTTTGCGTACGTGGATCACTCATGGAAATGTGCATACTTTCCGTGAGACTCAATCATCATGGAAAAAGTATACCGGGTGGAGTGATTAACCACTATACGTGCGGAAATGGTTTACTCATGGATTTAGTTATGGCTATCTATAACGACGTCGATGGACCACCGAAAGGTCTACCCATCATGTCGGGTATTAGGTTCCGTATGAGATATTATGATCGCCTACGTACAAACCTCTTACCGTTGAATATATTGGCATAACTATACGTGGATATATCGTGGAAAGTGAAAATTGTGGGGTAACGTGGAATATTAAGGATTGTCAAGTACCTTATAGGATTGAATATCCTTATAATGTTGATTACGCAGAATTGTGTGATTGTGCATATACATAAGTGTGAGATGCCTTTATTGAAATGTTTTTAATTGGCAATCTTTGATTTGTTCTAACCTGTTATCTTCTTCGACTTTTATAGCTGACACTTGTTTTATGAAAATATGTTATGCCCTCAGGTTGGACATTGAAGTGAATTAAGTAGATTGTGAGGCGGAGTAGCTACTCTTGAAGCTAGAGATCGTTGGCCTTAGTTACCCATTCACTATTGCTTTTATTATGTTGACATTATTGTCCTTGACCATTGTATTTTGTGGATTTCCTGTTATTGTCGTTGTGATACCTTTAATAACACCATTTAAAGTTGTTTAATGATTCCGTAGGGAATCAGTTGTGATTTTAATAGATGTTTCCGCAATGATTTAATAGTGTTTATCGTTTGAATTGAAATTTTTTGAAAATTCACATTTTTATAAGTTAGGTATTATATTGGATGTCGTACATTTCACCACCACATATATATTTGTCCAGGAATAAATTGGATCTCGTTGTTTTTACTATCGTACCACAAGAAAGGATGAAATTTTTTTTGTCTCATATATAAAAAACTCATGTTTCATATGTACGTTTACTTTATAAAGATAGATGGGCAATTAAATAGAGGGTGACACCTAATTGTATTTTAGAAGACGATATTTGGCTGATTCACCTGCTCATGGGATCACTAAGTTTGGTCCCAAAACCACTGGTTATGGACTAAGATACGGAGTACAAAAATAAGATTTCATAACATGGCTTACCAATCACCAACTATATATGAGCATGCAGCACTAGCTAGTATCTTACATGTAATCTTATTTTTACTTTGCAACAGTAAAATAAGAGAGGTACTTTTAGTCAAAGGAATCACCTTTCCATCATTTTTACCTTTTTTTCAACTTTACAGTGGAGAAAAAGTGAGAGGTCGCGTGAGGGAGAATGGAAGGTCACGTGTAAAGGTGTTGGTGTTGATCAGGGTTAGCATTTATTCATTCAGATATTGCATATATTTTTCTTCAACATTATGATGATTAAAGAGAAAAAAAATGATATAAAATAATGACTGATTTTGTTTGTTTTTTCTCATGTGGTGGGGATGTTTTTTGGTTAATTTCCTCTGCCTGTGTGTTTGCTTTGGTTGTGGTTGTGGGCTCAAGTTTTTTGTCATGTGATTGGATCATGTCCCACTTGCTTCTATCCTTCTCCATCTAATCTTAAACCCCACATTCATGTACTGCATTATACATCTCTCACACACACTTAATACACACATAAAACACACACACTTACTCTACTAGCTTTATATACAAGACTCAGCTCAACCTCACCTGCTCAAGGTGGGGGGTCAATGAGAAAAAAAAATAAAAATAATAATATAATAATAATATGATAAAGCTCATTTGAAAAGCTAAAAGCTGATTTCACAAAGCAAACTGCTTTTTAGGTTATTATGATATTGAAGCAACCAAGTATGTGCTATTCATTCAATATCTTCTGTACAGAATAAAAAGGATTCTTGATATTGATTTAGAGCTTCATCTTTTAAGACATATATTCACAAAAAACACCCACTACATAAATCTACCCATATGTTAGACAATCACCACCATCACCACCTCCACTTCACTTCAACACCTGGCCCTAGTTCAGGTCCAGGTTCGGGCCCGGGTCCTTCTTCTTCTTCTGATCACTTTCCTTCCCAAGATAATGGTCCTCCTGGCAAAAGAAAAAGGCGTCCCGCGGGTACTCCAGGTACCCGCATCCAGATAATTAGTGAATTCGATTCTCCAAGTAAAATCGAATTCACTAGCTTACGGATAAAGTTGTTTTTGTAAAATTTTAGATCAATATAAATACATATATACATATATAAATCTTGATCGTGTGTAAAATTTGCAGATCCGGATGCTGAGGTAGTGTCTTTGTCTCCAAAGACTTTACTTGAGTCAGACCAGTACGTTTGTGAGATCTGTAACCAAGGGTTTCAAAGAGATCAGAATCTACAGATGCATAGAAGACGTCACAAGGTACCATGGAAGTTACTGAAAAGGGATTCACCGGAGATCAAGAAGAGGGTTTTCGTGTGCCCCGAACCGAGCTGTTTGCACCATGATCCATGCCATGCTCTTGGAGACCTAGTAGGGATCAAGAAACACTTTAGAAGAAAACATAGTAATAACAAACAATGGGTTTGTGAAAAGTGTTCAAAGGGATATGCTGTACAATCTGATTATAAAGCTCATCTTAAAACTTGTGGCACAAGAGGTCATTCTTGTGACTGTGGTAGAGTTTTTTCCAGGTTATCTTTCCTCTTATATCATGCTTTTGATTTGATCTATCATCATTCATCTTGATTCATGATTTGATATTTTTACTGCACTCTTTCTATATTGATCAGACTCATATATATATAGATGTGACCTTTCATCATGGCCATTTATGTTTTTCTGATCATACATAAATTTCAGCAACATTCAGTCAGAAAGCATTTTAAGTTCCTTAATGGTTTTCTCTGAAAATGTTCAATTATTCCGCTTATTTTATGTAAGTTCATATTAAAATCTTTCAGTCAATCCCTGACTCAATAAAATAATCACACTTTGAATTATATTATATAACATATGAATTAATTCCTAGGTTCCATGATCTCATTTTTATTTTTTTAAGAGTATAAAATAACATGTTTAAGACTAATAGGTCTTTACTTCAACTTTTTCTTTGCTTAGGATGTTTGTTTCCTTAATCTAGGGAGACAAACATTAAACATATCATAATCGGCCAAAAAAAAAAAACATATGCTCCATTGATAAAATATTTTATTGTGTGATTGTTTTTAGCATTTTACATGAGGCACCCTTAATTTCTTTTTTTAGTTAATGACTTTTTTATTGTTGCTTTGTAATCAAGATATCTTTGGCTTTTAAGGTTTATTTTATATTATTATGTCAAACTTGTAGTTATATGCATACTTCCTTATACATCTTTTGATTTACTCATTTGTGTTGTAGAGTTGAGAGTTTCATCGAGCACCAAGATGCTTGTACGGTCCGGCGAACCCATGCGGACTTGCCAGTATTCCAGCCCGCATGTTCATCTCGGACCGCATCAAGTACAAGTCCATCTAGTGACAAGAATTTCAGTTCCATTCCAACTATGCCAAGACTTCCACAATTCCAAGAAGACATTCAAAGGAACTTGGAACTTCAGCTGTTACCATCACTATCACTCTATGAACACAACAACAATCATCAAACCCATTTGAATCTCTCGATTGGAAGTGGACATAGTTTGCAAAAAGAAGAAGAAATGAAGATTGCTATGGCAGACAAGGCATTTGCAGAAGATGCAAGGCAACAGGCAAAGAGACAAATTGAGATGGCTGAGATGGAGTTCGAAAATGCAAAGAGGATTAGGCAACAAGCACAAGTGGAGTTAGAAAGGGCTAAGGTTCTTCGTGAACAAGCCACAAAGAAGATCAGTTCCACCATGTTAGAGATCACTTGTTATTCTTGTAGGCAACGGTTTGAAGCCGCTAGGTATATTGCTGCAGTGAGTACAACCGATGAGACCTCCATCGCCCCAAGTTACATGTCTTCAGCATTAACAGAAGGTGAATAAGATTGTTAGTATTTTCAAAAACACCACTATTTCTTTCATTTTCTGTTATCTTTTTCTTTAAACTGTATGACTGTTTATAAGTAATTTCTTTAATTTGGTGTTTTTTGTATTTACTTCGGAAAGCAAATAAACAAAGGATTGAAAATTGCTAGTATGGATGTATTTCTTTTCACATTCTTCTTAATTTCTCGTTTAATTACTTGTTGTTAGTTTTGTACTAATCTTTTTCAACTAATTGCTTTCTGACACTTAAATATATAATTAAATTGTAGTTATTTGATGTTAATTGCTACGCACATTAATGAGCGCTCATTAATTGTAATATCTGATACATATGTTCGTCTGTCATCTTATAAATGGTCTGTACTAAGCTAGTAAAGCCTTTAGCAGCTAAGGAGAGTTGTTGGACGGGTGTCACTTATCTTTCAATATCATCGGTCAGCTCAAGGTAACTTAGTGTCAATTAAGGAACCAGGCGGCCGTTCTATATATGATAGTGAAATATATATGTGCGATAAAGATTACATGATGTCAAAGACATATTCATCTAATTAACATGTGTTTATAAAATAAAAACCCTAAATGTTAATTATTATTAGAGCAACACATATTGACACCATGAAAACTTAACACAATTAAGACTATATATGTTGCACACTTGCCCTGTGAGAACGTTCGTTGACCGTCGTACATATATGCACGTCTCTTGTTATTGTTCAGTAATGGCCGTAGGGTCTTAACTTCGGTGAACACATATTTATATGTGCCTTATATACTCGAGTCCTAACCCGGATCTGTACGTGTACACCCACCCGAAAAGGGTCTTAACTTTGGTGAACCAATTAAAGGCACCTGACTTTCGATGCACATGATTATAACCTTTGATGCACATGTTTTTACAATTTGATGTACCTGATCGATGAAGTCAATTCATGTGCGTCAAATAATAAGCCAAGTGCATTAAAATGTAGAAGGTATAGCTAGACACAAGATGATATGATATCTTTAATTGTCATCGTATTTTGGGGGGGATGAATTAATTAGCCGGCTTTAAATATATGTATCATGAACACATATATAGTAATGTAGGGCGGCCAAAACTGTAGTAAAATAATGTGTGATATGTTCGTAATGAAAAACGAAAATTGATAAAAACAAAGTATTCAACAATCAAATCACAATATCAATGTTGATTGCATGAATTATATATAAAGTTGGTAGTGGTGACTGTTGCGAAAATCGCAACCCTAAGATGGCGCCAATTTGACAATCGGTTTCTATGTACGTACATGTGGATATGGAAGTTATTCATTTTATGGTTTTGACACACTACCCATACATATTTACAATTTGAGACTTTGACCCCCATAAACATACTATACAACAATGACACTTAGACCCCTTATACTTTATATTTACTTTAACGTCTTTTATAGTTCAAGAGATCACTAGAGGTCTTCAAGATCGATCACAGCAGTTTTAGTTCATCATCCTCCTGTAGGATCAGGTTTGCCTCCTCCTATTTCTCCCATTTTAGACATTAATGCTTGAAATGTACAAGTTCGTTACATTTGAAACATCTTTATGTGATTCTTGTTTTAGTGGACATGATTTCCACTTTTATTCTGCCATGACTTCCAATTTCCTGCCTCGACCACATCCTTTTTGTTCTCTTGATTTGAATTCCCATGACCACAACAACGTTCATACTTATGTTCCTTGAATTTCTCTTTTCTTTCTTATTTGGTGAACAGGACATTATTGTGAAGCGTCTCTTCCTCCTTAACTGGCTTCTTAATGCGTTTTTCGGTTGCCTAACAAATCAAAACAACGTACCTGGGTAATCAAGAACGAAAATTGATGAAAACAACGGATTCAACAATTGATATTTGACAAAACTTCGTTTAATAAATCAAATCACAATATCAATGTTGATTACATGAAACATATATATAGCCACCAAGTTGGTGGTGGTGACTGTTGTGAAGAGTCGCAACCCTAACATGGCACCAATTCACCAATCAGTTTCTATATATATGTGGATATGGAAGTTATCCTCTTAATAGGAATACTTTTATTATAATAAGGTAACTTTAACGAAAACGGCTGGAACTTTAAGCCGGTGTTTTACATACTTGGTTATCAAATAATTGGAATTGTAATAGACCAGGATTTATAAATAGAGGGGGTGGCATGCAGCCTTGTAATAGACCCAGAGAAAAACGAATAAAAGCCGTGGACGTACAAGAGGCATATATTAATTTGGCCAAAACATACCTTCTTTTCTGTTTACGTGAGTTTCGTGTGGGTTCTCTGCGGCTGTGATCGATCTTCCAGCTATGAAGGGGAGGTTTCAATTCTTAAAACACCATTGTTTGCTGGTTATTCGCAGCAGCAAGGGGGTTCATGTGAGGGTCTTTACGGCTGGACAAACACAGCTAAAGGGCTTCGTGTCTGAGGTTTTTGTGGCTGGAGAATCGCAGTCATAAAGGGTTATTCTTGTTGCTACAATTGTGCATCAAGTAAAGGGTTGTTAATAGCCTTGGATGCGTACGATCTGAGTTCATCAAGATTTTTATCCGCCTACACACGGCTCTAATTCTCACAAGATTTTATCTTATTATCTTTCCACTAATTAACTTCAATCTATAATCTATCAAAAAAGCTATGTGCACCAACCCAATAACCTTTTAAAAAGTTGTATATATAAAATTTTATATCTATACTCCCTTATAAAAGGTTTACCCCACTCCCAGAATTCAGATTTTGAAATACCCAAATTGTCCATAATCTATCAACATCTCTAACAACTAAAATATAAATTCTACTAAAAATACCCTTTAATGAATTAATTTACAACATTTATCCTCCAACCCCTAAAATAACCACTACCTCTTTTACATCAATTACCTTTACATCAATAACCTATACTACTCGCCGCCATCAACACTAACATCAGTCTCCACCACCACTACCTGTTGCCGTCTCCCTCAAACTGCCGCCGCTACCACCATCGCCGCCGCATCGCGCAGACATCCATCTAGTTAGAAACAATAAGGCTATTTCTTCTAATGACTTAACTACGAGTCATAGGCAAATAATTTGTATAAGAGCATCCACAATGTTAGCTAATTTAAAGACTTTTAAAGACTTAATTATATTCAAACAAGTCATTGATGACTTATTTCCAATGGGAACGATGACTTAATTCATGACTTTTTTTTTACAATGACCTAGAAAACTCAAGTCCTTGAAAGGAAAATGTTAGAGTGGAAGATTATTTGAAAACTTTAGAAAAGTCAAAGGTCATTCTTAAATAAATATTAATAAAATACATTGATAAAAAAGAAAAAGCTTTTTATGACTTAATACAGAATACTTTAGTCAGTTTAATTTTTCTTTCAATGACTTTCTTTGAAAAACAAATAACTTTTCAATAAATCATTGGGGATGCTACAAGATAATCTTCAATGTAAGCATCAAAATTTTATACCATTTTGAAGTAAAAAAAAAAACATATTTTTAAAACCAGGAATAATTCATCTCTAATGTAATGCACACAAAAAAGTACACCATTTAACTATTTCAACTTTTTATATACAAAAAATTACACCAAAATTGAACTGGTAGTTACAAATGCAACAAAATTTTCTACTGTAAATGGCTTTTAGCTATTGCGATGACATGTTCTTGTAACAGGTAAAAAAAAAAATTTCTTTTAATTTGATCATAGTTTCAATGAAAATCCATAGTTTAACTAAAAGAAAATTAATTACTTTAACATATTAATCAAGAATAAGTAGTAAACATGAAAAAAAAGTTATACAAATATATAAATATCTAATAATTAATATATATATATATATATATATATATATATTCAGTTTGATTCGATTTTTTGGGTTTGGTTTTTTAGAAGAGACAAAACCCGAACCGTAAAGTTTAGCTTTTAATAATCCAAAAACACAATCCGTTTTTGGTTTCATACGGTTTTTTTGGTTCTAATTTGATCAGTCATTTCTCTATATGGTTTTCGGTTTAGTTATGTTAGCTAGCTAACGTACTACTTATTTTATTTATTAGTTAATTACGTACGCCCTGTAATAAACGAAAAATGAATAATTGATACTGTACGAGCTGCAGATGTACCAATATGACATACCCCAAAAATTCCTAAAGCTATAATAAGCCAGAAAAATGAAACACAATAAGAGAGAACGGAAAGAAGTGGGCTCACTGTATGCTTACATTTCTCTCAGGAATTGTCTTGACAATCCAAAACACTGTAACATGTTCCACTTTCTATGATTAATATGGGTAATAATACTTTAATTAATTTGTCGTAAAATTTAATTAAAATACTAAACTACTTATACTAAGTACATATTTTGATACAATACTTTGATATGAAAAAAAAAAAAAAAAAAGTTACGACAAAGTTTGATGCACCTGCCTTTTATATAGTGATTAGGAGTGTAGGTAATCTAGCCGAGTCGAGTTGTTACGCTACCAAACTTGGGCTTGACTTGATTACCAAACTTAGAGCTCGAAACTCAACTCTAGCTTGACCGAGCCCTTGTTTTCAAGCTCAACCTCTAGCTCAAGTGATTAATCGACTACTTGACTCAAATATTTGATATATTAAAATAATAAAAATCGAAGTTTGTATTAATGGATTTAAAATCTTGAGCTCGACTCGTCATACTTTTAGCTCGACTCAATCTTTAACTGCTCAACTCAACTCGATCTTTTTTACTCGGCTCGATCCAAAAATATACACACAAAAAAATGAGTTGCCAGGCTTTTTCACATTAATAATTGGCGTTGGTCAAAATTTATAATTGGATGTATTAAAATTAGAAAAGTTAGACCTTTTTTCTAAGCACACACATACATATATTTACCTGCTATACATTAACTTTATGTACATGCTTTAGTCAGAATATACCAAGGATTCCTTGGTTTGTTGGGGTCATTATGGCTTGTAAATGATGAAGAAAGCATAATCTTCTCAATTATGGATCATTTAAGAATCTGATTTGATCTCCTCTTCGCTGTCACATGAACACTATTTTTTTAAGGATTTTGTTAATAACAACCCTGATATGTTACAGATCAAAGGTTAAAATTAGAAGATAGAATGAGTGAAATACATATCTTGGTACTAGATTTTTAAGTCTACCAAATTAATCAAATATATCATCACTCGTGTTTAATAGTGAGTAATTAATTTGAAACAATTGAAAAATAAAATGTGGAAACATAATTTGGGACTTAACAAGGATTATATAATAGAGTAATAATATATCTTCTTATAAAATGCTCTTAATAATCTTTTTAATATCATGATTATATGTCAAGTTTAATCTATTAATTTCTTCTCTTAATCTTGTCGTATCATTTTTATTAATATAATAATAGAAATCTATGTTGTATAAACCGACCATGTTTTTCAGTGCCACAGTTGAATGGCTTATAAGCAGTCAGTCGTCGCTATCAAGGATGGATACAACACAATGCTGGACAAACACAAATACCCTCTTCTTCTCTCTCTGTGTGTGTGCAGCGCACTGTGGTATGGGGCGCTCACTTTTTGAATTATAATCAGAATCAGGGCAAAGAGCCAGTCACCATCTTAGCAGGTGGGGGCACTTTTTCATTAATTTAGAGCAAACTCACACACTTCAATCATTCCACTCTTGACTCTCCTTTTGGTGAAACGTGAACAAACCCCAAATAGTTACTGTACGTACAAAACCAAAACAAAATATTATGCTCTTGGACTTGTTTGTTTTTCAGGATTCTTTTAGTAATTCGATCATTGTTTGTTTTACTAGTAAAACTAGTTTTGATTTGATGGTTCAGATTGTTGAATTGGAATAAGGTAAAGTCTTTTTGAAGGATTCATGTGATACTGCAGCATTTTTTTTATTTTTTTTTTTGAAGTTTTAAAATTAGCTGTACATGCAGTATATCTTTGATAAAACATTAAAACTAGTAAACCACTTCATATATGAAGTGCTTTTTTTTTAATGTAACTAGAATCATATCAGTAAGACCGTACGATATGTGATAGTAGATGGTTTTTTTTTTTAAAAATAGGAAAAAAGAAAAAAGTAAATTCTAGTTTGAATCAAAATTTAAAAATAAAATTCATGAACTTCAATTAGCACATGCGATAAGGGATGATGGTGGCCAGTGGCTTACTGTAATAATATAAATATAGAAACAATATGCTAGCTTGGTAATATAGTTTGTTCAAGAAAAACTCATATAGTTTGTTAAAAAAAGAAAAAATTTAAAATGTTAAACATGCTTTATAATATTATATAGATAAGTATAAACAAAAAATATAGATGCAGATTTAAATATAAACTCTTAATTATCTAATAACTGTATGACGAATTTTGGACAATTAGAATTAGATTAAGGGTAAAAAAAATATAGTTAAAATCAATTTAAATGATAATCTTTAAACAAGCATAACTTTTAAACAATGGATAATTGTCTTTTTATTGCCCTCCATCGACAGGTCATATAGCCACCATGACAAAAATTAAATCATGTAATATTAATTAGATTAAAAAGATATGAGGTAGATATGCCCGAACTTCTGTTTTTATGTTGCATATCCTTCATCACTAACCAAACATAATTTTAAATTCTAGGATTTTTTTTATAAAAACAATTATGCACCAAATTAAGAATGATTATATGCTCTTGTTATGTACCCTTTTTATTTATGTTTTTTTTATAAATAAAAAAAAAAGTTCATGAAGCACATTTTTTATAAATATTGATACACATTTCATAACCATACGTAGAGGAATGTTCAAATGAGTCCATGTTTTTTGGTGAGTCCCAAGGGACAAATCATAGCCATTGGATGAACAATCATCAATGATCAAGATCAAAAGGAAACTTACACATTGGAGCCAATCAAACTTGATTGGATACTGTCAAACA
>JAOXNX010000001.1:17720290-17732294 GCA_028566075.1 Solidago caesia | reverse complement strand
ACGGCCCTTGAACAGTCCCAGAGGGGTCTTTATAGCTTCAGCAGATTGCAGGATCTAGCTCATCGATAAGTAAAGGACCAACGTAATCAAGTCACGTAGAAGAAGACTCTTCAGCAAGTTTAGGATCAGAAGTTGCAGCAACTTTAATAGGCCTAACTCGACACTTATCTTGATGTAATAACCTGTTGAGCAGAAAAACATCATGATCATCTAACCCGTTATTATGAGGTGCTCATCGTTCAGAAGAATTAATATTATCACCCACACCCGAAGCCGCATCATCTTGAAAACAATTATCTTCTTTAACCACCTCATTTTGCTCGACATTATCCAACTCCTCTCCAGCATTTTGATTTTTAACAGAACAAACCGATCCATTCTTCACATAATATGGTGCAGAGACATCCGAGCTTTCCTTACAAATATTAAAGTCGATCTCATCGCTATCATGTAATGAGGAATTCTCCATAATTTCACCATCCTCATTCGAGTCATCTGAGTTTACAGAATTTTCATCACATGATTCAGATTCAGAATCAGTTTCTGAACCCTCAGAAATAGATGGATTAAGAGAAGGTTCCCAAGGTGCTAGTTCTTTGATCCAAACCATATACGGGGCATCATTCAACGAGATTGTCAGTTCCTCAAAAATAAAATTCTTTGATTGAGATAATAAGCAAACCTTAGCCACTGAGCATGCAGAAGCCCAGTCACAGTCAAAGAAAACCTTAGCCCTAGAGTTTAGTTATTTCTATAACAACTTGCTTGTTCCATGCGCCTTTAAGAAGACCATAAATCTCTACCCACGTCATTCTTTCAGCAGGAACAAAAGAATCAACGGGGGTTTTGCACGCCCCAAATCGACTCTTATATGATTCGTTTGCAAGAAAACGGTCCTTTGCATCAGCTGTAATAAAAGAAACCAGAACCCATCGTCCTCTAATATAATTAACAAGAGAGTCAAGAAATCCCTCATCATGTAACCATTGACTTATTGAAGGAATAAAGGAAGGGTCGATCACTTTCAAAAGAATAGACAAGGAATCATTTGCATCTTCGTCCAAAACACTAACAAGCTTCACCACTCTACGATTAATAGGAACAAATTTTTTCTGGTCTGAAACCGCTGCCACATCAGCGTATGACCTGTTCGAGGTCTTACCAAACGGCATGGCTGGTGCTTTTATAGCATTAGCAGGAGAAACATTTGCAGGTGTCGGTTTCCTTGAGTTAAAAGACCGATTAAATTTCATGACATCAACGAAAACCTTATACTTTGCAAACCACATAGAGTTGAGATTAGTTCTCAATAACTCAGCATCAGAAACCTTTATGAATCTAACAAACGCAAACCTTTTCCCTGCTTTGGAGAGTCTGTTAGCAATGTAAACATCAACCACAGATCCCCATTCCACACACCGATTCCAGAGCTCCTTATAAGTGACATTATGAGGGAAGTTCGTGATGTAAAAAGATAAGGTCATACGTTCTAGAATGCTAGGTTTAAAAATAGGATTTCTGAAAGCATTACCATCGATCGCATGCACATTATTATGATACTCCACGTTACGACCAGAGGAGGTACCCTTTCGCTTACTAACCTTTTGCCATTCACCATCTTGATCCGGTCCTTCTGCCACCTTCGATTGAGGAGCGATGCCTTGATCCGGACCTGTTGCCACCTTAGGTTGAAAAGCGCCGCCGTCCTCCTCCGTTAGGAATGGCGGAGATGTCACCTTGGTAATTATTTAATGTCTAAATAGTTTAATCCCTTTAAATCATTTTTTGTAAAAAAAACTACAAAAGATGAAAATTTGAAATTGACTTTAAAAAGATTATGAATTTAATTCATATAGGTTTATTTTTATTATGTTTTGATTGTAATGTATTTGTCTAATAATCATTGTATTATATATGTTTAAAGGTAACTTTTTTTTAATGTAAAATTGTATAAGGTTTCTCTCAATATGTGAATATTCTTTTTTGTAAATCTGATTTGTTTATGTATGTAAACATAATTGATACTTTAGTTATCTTTTTTTTTTTTGAAAGGTGTGGATTACTCGCAAATATCGGAAGGTCTAGCATACGTTGTCTTAAACGGATCCGCGCTAGAGAGCCACTCGCAATGTGATTTTGATTTAACATTTGTCTTTTAATCATAACTATGCTTTATAGTTGAATCTATTTGGATGCATATATATATGGTGTTTGATGAAATGTATATTATTACATATGTATATTATTTGTTTTGTTCTCTTCATCGAAGTTATCAATTCATTTAGTTAGAAAAAATTCTATAATTTATCATAAAAACTCAAAACATATTAAAACGAAATTTATAAAACATATCTTTTGAAACTACCCGATGGACGGGTCTGAAGACTAGTTTTATATATAATAACTTTACATATTAATAATTACATACCAATCTTATATGTTAACCATTAATTATTAAGATTATATAAATTAAACTTTATAAATCTAAACATATACTCGTCATATTATTTATATAAACTCAATTTTTATAAATATAATAATAAAATAATAATATAGATATAGATATATAATATACATTATATATGTATGTACTAGCTCCATATATTAATTATATATATACTAATCCTATTTATTAACCATATATTATTATTGTTACATAAAATGAACCTTTTATGCTGTTAAAAAAATGAACCTTTTATATATCAAAACATTTTACATTCCTATTTATTAGATTAAACTCAATACTAATTCTATAAATTAATCATATATATACTATTCTTATATATTAAACATTAACTATTATGTAAAACTCAACTTTTATAGTTATTGGATATGGATCTTCTAAAGTTGAGACAACTTTAGAGGTTAAGTTAGATGATCCTTGACCTTTGGTTTAAAATCAAGGGTCAAGATTCAAACTTGAGCTTCGAATCTTGACTCTTGATTTTAATCTAATGGTTAAGGATCATTCAACTTGACCAGTCAAGTTAGATCAACTTTAGAGGATCCTTATCTTTGATTATTACATAAAAATAAACTTATATATAATTTTATAAATAATATTAAGACGTTAATTACAAAATTGATAATAATAAACTTAGGTATATAATTTTATAAATAATATGAACACGTTAATTACTAAAATATTAATTACAAAATTGATTGTAATATATGTAAATAATAATATTAAGACATTAATTATATAATTGATAATAATACAATTATATATATATATATAATTTTATAATAATATCAAAACATTAATTAATAAACTTATATATAATTTTATAAATAATATTAAGACGTTAATTACAAAATTGATAAAAAAAAAAAAAAAAAAAAACTTATGCATATAACTTTATAATTAATATGAAAACATTAATTACTAAAATATTAATTACAAAATTGATTGTAATACTCAAGTTTTATATACATATATGTAAATAATAATATTAAGACATTAATTATATAATTGATAATAATACACTTATATATATATATATATATATATATATAGGGGTTGGTTATTGTAAAACAAACTTTAACATAAAACAAATAAGACACGATGTGAGCCATTAGATCTTGATCAGGTGTATTAATTAGGATAATTAATAAATTGATTTAATTTAATTAATTAACTTTAACATTAAGGGTATAATTGACTTTTTATATCTTAACAATCATTCTCTCTCATTTATATTATTAATAAAATAACTAATTAATTAATTTCTCTTTTTTTTTTATAGCTTCACTGATGGTAACAAAAAAACAACTAATTTACGTTTGATACACAACACAACAGAAATTATGAATAAGATGATCATAAGCTTTAGACGAAACAACTGATGCACCATGACATATTAGCAAAAATCTGATGCCCCATGATTAGCAGAAAAACTGATTCAACAAATCACATACAAAAGCTGATCTACAACATAGAACTGATGCACATTAACAAGCCATATAGAATTGATACACCATGATGCACTTTAGCAAGCTATATAGAAGTTATGCACTTCGATACATAGAAAATAGCCTTATTCAATCATATAAAACTTATCACATGATGCACCATGATGCACTTATAAAATCATATAATTATCACAATCAATAGCATTTCCAGAACACTGATGCACTTTGATACATAGCAAATAGCCTTTACAAAAAAATGAAAAATGAAAATCCATGACCATTTATCATCTGTAACAATTACCACTTGCTATAAATGAGCTTTCTCATACCCACCTCAAAGGTTGCTCAGATCGGCCATGAAGGGATGCAGGGCCACAAGGGTTGCTAAGAGGTGTTGATGTTATTATATCAGATCTGCTACAAGGTATTATATCAGATTGGCCACAATAGGCGGAGTCGATTGGTGTAGAAAGGGGCGGCGTTGGTTTATCGGCATTTAATAACTCCAAACATCTTCTCTATGTTCGGTCACACAACAAGATCTGAAGCTTCCTTCAACAAACCTCGTTATCTTTTCTTCGTGCTTTTTCTTTAAAATTTCATCATGGAATGTAGAAAACAATAACAAAAATATTTTTTCTATAGAGAGACAAAATGGGATCTGTTATAAAAAATAGAAAGAAAAGTAAAGTCATGAAAAGAGAGAAAGCAAAAGAAAAGAAAAAAGGAGGAGGAAGGAATTAGGTACCATTGATCGATGGGTAATAAAGTTCAAGCAATGGTTTTTGTTGATTGTGATGATATTTCATTCATCTTTATCTTGTTTAAAATTAAAATTATTTGAAAAGAGAAAATGGGGTTGTGATGGTTTTTTATTTGGGGAGAGAAAATAGGTTAGGGGGTGAGAGAGGCTGAGATTTTTTAGAAAATAAGTAAACCGTAGGTTAAAAGGTTGATGCAAATTTACCACTTTGCCCTTTATATATTAAAATTTTAATTAATATGCAAGGGACACATGTCACAACTCTATTGTGTCTTATTTATTTTATAATAACTATTATTCTATAAATTCCAAATCCTATATATATATATATATATATATAATTTGATTATTATTTTGGTGAAACAAAGGTATGTATGACACTAATCATGTCACTTTGTGTAACAAATGTACAATGTTGCTTGACTGGTATATATATTAGTGTGACATCGGTTTACAAGTTGCAAAATGTTTGGGTTGGTTTGGGTTGGATGACAGGTTAAAACGGGTGTGGGTCAAAACGGATAGTTTTAAAAATAGGTCAAAACGGGCAATAATAAAAAAAACCGAGTTGAAACCATACGTTTTCTCTATAAAATCTTTCAAAATACAACTAGTTTCGTATAAGTACATAGAAAAGTCACTCAATTACTCCTATTTATTATTTCTCACTAAACCTTTTTAAAAAAAATCTAATAAGTTAAAAAATATATATACACAAAAATATTAACAAAACTACAAGGTATAAATAAAATAAAGACTATTACTGATAACCGATTGAGAAATGTGATGACAATTAAACCATTAAAAGAATTTAAAACTTGACAAATTAACGTAAAAAATAAAAAGATAAAATAAGTTAAAAATAAGAAGATAGAGTAAAAATAAAAATAATTATCATAGTTCTATAATCATTGTTTGTCTTGTTCTTCTATAATAAAAATAATTATCATAGTCACTTTTTAGGTTAGGCTTTTCCTTTTCTAATTGAAAATTAAATTACTCATGTGGTGTTTTCAATTATTGCCCAAATAGACCCGTAGGTATTCTAGATGTGTAATCTTATTCTTGACTTATTTGTTTTTTTAATGCATTATATTTATAGCATCATTAATATTTGTTGCAGATTATTGTTTCAAGAGTTGAAGGGCTTATGTTGACAATTAGTGAAAGATAAACTAGATGGGGCTTCTTGCCATTTTAATATAGTTGGTTTATTATATAAACCAATGTTTTCACGACCGGTCGGACTTGGAATCGGCAGTAAAGGCAGTCCGGCCATAGGTGCTGAAACGGTAGTGCAGTTGGCGGCGGTTGAACCGAAAAACTGGTGGTTTTACAGGTTGGACCGGTTTTGTGAAGAAGAACATCAAAAAACATCTTTGTCAGAGCCATCTTTGCTGAAGCCATCTTTGTCGGGTCAAGGTCAGAACCATCTTCGCCGGAGCTATCTTCGCTTGGTCAAGATTCATCTTCTCCATGAAGCACGTTTTTGTATCTGGTTAGTGTATATTGACAGAGATGAAGCACGTAATGTGTATATATATATATATATATACATTATATTATAATATGGTTAATAAATAGAAGAGTTCTACTTAACTCTCGAAATGTGTTATGCTAAAAAGAGAAAAAAGAAAAAGAAAAAAAGATGTAAAATACTATACGAAATCTCTTTAGAAAAGAAGTTCGTTGATCAAACAATTGAAAGAGTTAATAAAACAAAATTCTTGATGATAGAATAAAACACTTTTCAAGATTAAACTACAATTTATATAACGAAATTGTAAAGTACTTGTAAAATAAAGAATAAGAACACAATCGATTTGGGTACGAGAAAAAAAGCCTTTGACCCTTTGTAGATTCGCCGGCAAAAACCCCGGGAGGGAACAATTGTCCCTGCCTAAATATTATTAAGTAAGTAAAAACTGCTATTGATTACAAAGTAAGCGCCAATGATCGAAATGCTAAGTGTTGGTGTGTGTAGAATACAGAGAAAAAGTAAGAAGGAAGAGAGTCAAGTGTCTATCAGCGCTTATCATCTATCATTAATCTCGGTTTATATAGACAAACAACTGAGCTAACTGTCCGGAATATCCGGGATATTCCTAGTGGAACGTTGGTGAACATTGATGACCTGGTCAGCTGTACGTGCGTAGCAATCTTCCTCGTGTAGAAATGAACTAGACTTCTGGCTAGGTAGACTTAGTCTTCACACGTGTTGATTCCATCGTAGCCATTGTAAGTTGAACTCTATGCTTTGTATCCAAGTTATGGAGAATATCCACAAAACCTGCATACATCATTCATGTGAAATAGCAATAACAAGAGTATCGTTCCGTTAGTAAAACCAATTTGCTATAGTTATGGTATCAAGATCTTTATCTGTGAAAATGTCTGTGTCCAAGATCTTGTATATGTTAGTATCAACATTGTATATTCATAGGTTATGTTTGGCAAGAGCTTTTAGGGAGCTTTTAAAGAGCTTTAGTTTTTTGTCTTGAATAAAAAGCTCCTATAGTTTTAAAAGCTTTGTTTGGAAGGATTAGCTTTAACTTTTAGTTTGAAAGAAAAAGATCCTAAAATAAAAGCTACTAAAAGTAGCATTCCAAACAGCTTTAGCTTTTTGAAGCTTTTTTGAGATAAATTTACTCATTTTATACTTTTAAGTTGCAGTACAGCTACCGCGCTAAACACCTCTTAAAAATAAAAGCTACAGCTTACAGCTCCAACTAAAAGCTACAGCTACCAGCTACAGCTAGTTTTGCCGAACATACCTATAGTCAATATCTTCAGAAGTTAGGACTTTAATAGTCACTATGGTCGTATGGCTTGCAATAGAGGTATCCTCGTAGAGAGGTTTCAAGATGTTAAACTTCAAGGTACTGAGCGTTGAGCTCATGATCTGGCCATGAACCAAGAACATATTCTAGATGCTTAAGATCTTAGTAGCAAAAATTCCATGCATAACAATCGTCATTTCAATTTTTTTATATATTCATAATTTGTTATAATAATTCTTTGATTGTTTGTAATAGAACATACAACATCTTAAGTTGTGTGAATAATACATGAGTAGCAATGGTGATTTTATAATAATAAGTTGTTTGTTTGGTTTAATTGAGATTGCCTCAATCTTGGTATTTGATTGATTTGAGAATCTGTGTGTTTGTGAGTGAATAATCCAATGAAATCTACCCACCGTCGCCGAATTATATGTAAATGGGCCATAATTGTCGGCTCTATATATATGTAAGGTTAACACATGCATAGAAACGATGAGTGGACAATCATGTTGTTGGATTCAATGACGAAGTCTATTTCTTTTGTACCAATTGGTATATTTTGAATTCAAATTTATATAACAATTTTTTTCCCTCCAAATGAAAAAGGTGTATGAAAATTTATTAACCTTGTCACATTTTGTTGTTGTGTGTATCAAACCCATTTTTTCCTCCTAACGGGACATGTGCAACTTATGTGATTTTCATGTCATCGGGAACACTCAGAAGAAAAGTAATTTGACTACATACACTAGCAATACATTTAAAATTTGATACATGTTATAGAGTTTTTAAAACTTTGATACATACAATACAAAATGTGACATGTTTAATACTTTTCTTTCACTTATACATTCCTTAATTGGTGATACATACGTGGCTTATCTCTATGGTGGTCATTAGTGGTAAACTCTAGTTGAAAACTTGTTAATAGCAGTTAATTGTAGTTAGTGAAAGGTGAAAGATGTTTGCATCCGATAACACTTTTGGTGATCAGTGACAATTTCCCTTTATAAACCTGATCATGAGTTGAAAACTTTTCTATATGGGCAAACGGATCTACCAACCTAGGGTTGCAATCGAGTCGAGCTGAGCGGGCTCGAGCTCGGCTCGAAAAAAGATGAGTAGGCTCGAGTTTGGCTTGATAGCTCGACGGGCTTTCAGTATGCAAGCTCGAGCAGCCCGCTTGGCTCGAAAAAAGATGAGTAGGCTCGAGTTTGGCTTGATAGCTCAATGAGCTTTCAGTATGCAAGCTCGAGCTCAACTCGTTATGGTTACAAATATGGCTCGAGCTTGGCTCGAAAAGCTCGACCATATAAACTTATAAGGCTCAAGTTTGGCTCAAAAAGCTCGAATATATATATATATATATATGTATAAATATATGTATAAATATATAAGGTAATGAGATTACCCTTAGGGGGTGTTTGGTTCACAGAATTCCTAGGAATTCCATGGAATTGGAATCAAAATTCCATTCTTGACTTTGTTTGGTTGGAAAAATGATGGAATTGGAATTCAAAACTTTCTTTCAAATTCCTTAAAATACATAATTCACAATTCCTTCAACAAACCCATGGAAAGTTTTGAATTCCAATGGAATTGAAACAATTTGACAAAGCCGCCACCAACCACCCGACCCACTAACCAACTATGGCCGCTCTTGTGCCGCCACCAACCACCCGACCCACTGACCAGCTACCTCCCTGTCGCCATGGTAGCCACCGCCGGCGTTTAGAACACCACCACCGCCAATAAAGTCACTGCCAACAACAACCCGAACCAGTACCTCTGTCACCAACCATTGCCAGCAACTACCCGACCCAATATCGCCGTCACTGCCGACGATTAGAACACCGCCAACAACCACCATGGAAGCCACCGCCAGCGTTTAGAACACCAACACCAATAAAGGACACGATTTTTGTGTATAGAAATGAGATTCTTTTGATTGAGAAATGAAAGATTTTTGGTTTTTATTTTCATATGCGTGTGAGTTGTGACAGTGATTATGCATAAAAAAGAAATAGAGAAGGAATAGGTAAGAATATGAATTATTGGTATTGGTAAAATATGTGATATATGATTGATGGGGATTGATATTTAAGGGTAATTTTGTCAATTAATATAATTTACATTTAAATTCCTATAACAAACAAAATTTGAATTATATTGAATTCTGTTAACCAAACACAAAATAGATTTTAAAACTAATTCATTTAATAGATTCCAATTCCTTCAAAAACATTATGCGAACCAAACTGCCCCTTAAAGTAAGAACAGTGAGAACAATCAAAAAACTTCATTTTGAAGCATTATAGGTCCAAAAAATTAACATAGTGTATAACTTTTTATCATTATTTAAGTGTTTATCAATACATTGATCCGTCAAAATCGAGAAATCGCACCTTTTGTTTTATGTATCCATCTTGATGAATGTGCATCAAGATGGATGCATAAAACAAAAAATATGATTTTCTCGATTTTGACGGATCAATGTGTTGTTAAACTTAATATAATGATAATATACAAAATACACACTTCGTTTTATGGACTTTCAATGTATCAAAATGGAAATTTTGAGTGTTCTCACTGTATTTTTATTTTAAAGTTGAATGTATTTGATTAGAACTATATATATATATATATATATATTAAAGATAACACTTTAGGGTTAATCTTAAGTGTAACATCCCGATCTTTTTATTCTATTTCGTTAACTTTGACCGTTAGTCAATGTTGACCGATCGTTAAGTGGCGCTATATATTTTATGTGGATAATTATGGTGTCAATTATTGTGTGTTTATGCGGATAATTATGTGGTAATTGAGTAGAATAAAGTGTGTCATTTATGTAGAAAACCCGTGTTGTGTTTCTGTTAGTGTGTTAGGTCGTTATTTGGAGTTATAGTGATATATTGGTGATTAATTGAGGGCAAGGAGGTCATTTCTCATGAGGGTACAACTGATTAAGTGACCATTAGGGTCTCATTTCCCTTCATATTCTGTTATCAAAGAATATAATAACCTCTTAGAAGCCCTAGCTTTTCTTTTTGGATTCTTGAGTTCTGGTGGTGATTCCTAAGGCAATTGGTGGTGTTCTTGGTGTGAAATCGATCCCTACAGGTATTGTGGTTATTCTCCTCTTAGAATTGTTCAAATAAGTTGTATTTGTTTATTCATCTCTGGTCTTGAAAGATCATAGGGTTTATAATGGTTCAATTAATCGATTTTGAGGGTTTTCGGGTAATCAAATGAATCGTTGTTATTGTTAATCAATTCATGGAGCAATGGATGGTCTTATACCTTCAAATAAGCCTTAAAAGGGTGCTACTATTTCCACCTTTCTTTTACTAAATACACCCTTAATGTACAATTAATAATGCATATTGTACAACTGTTCATTGCACAGGAAATGGTGTATATAGGAAAAATAGAGGTGGAAATAGATACCCACCCTTAAAAAGGTCAATTTTATGTGTACAAGTCGTAGGATTAACCATGGATATGTTTGGGATTGTTTTGGAGTGAAAAATATGCTAAATGGTGAAGTCCCGCAGGTGGTCACGACGTGACCATGATGGTCACGTCGTATCTGGGCTCCAGAAAGGTCTAAAAATGCATTTTTGGTCTAAAAATGCATTTTTGGTCAGTGGTCACACCGTGACCATGGGGTGGTCACACCGTGACCATGCTTCGAGTCAGACAACCCAGTTTTGTAACGGTCATAACTTTCAAACCGTAACTCCATTTTTGATGATTCAAAAGACCACGAAATCGTAGAAGAGTCTACTTTCCAATGGTAATGTATTATAAAGATGAATCAAAAGTTAAATTATCCTTAAGTTTGAATTAATGAATGGTGGTCGAGTTTCGTCGAGTTTTGTGAACTCTAAAGTATTGATTGAGTCTTCGTTGAATCATGCATTGACATGGGTCATGTTTGTGAGTGATTAAGATTTATTTATGATCACAAATTATGTATATAGGTCTCGGGAACGTCTAGCAAGCTCCTTAATTGTCGTTGTGTGTTCGTAAGCACTTGTGAGGTAAGATAACATATTTGTCACACGAGAGACACGACAAATGATTGTTTTCATATAAAAGCCCTTAAATGATTATCTTGAATGTTTGTGGGATTCGGAAACTCATGGGAGGGTTATATGGGTCGTTTATGCTTTCCTAATGATGCTTATGATGACTTATGACACTTATAACGTATGTTGACACGTAATGTGATGTTCATGATAATGATAATGTATGACGCTTATAACGAATGTTGACGTGTGATATGATGTTCATAATAAAGCTTGATGATTATAACGCATGTTATTATGTGAGATGAGGTTTAAGGTGATGTATGTGCTTATTTGTTGGATTCATGGCTTGATCATCTAGTTCACTAGACTTATGTAAGATTGCCATGACACGTGCACGAATAAGGGCCCTAAAGTAAAAGATGATATATGTGGTAGGTTTAGGTAAGGTGGACGCCTAAACTACGTAAAGGAAATGTGTTACTCGAGTATAAATAAAGATGAAAGTGTTA
>JAOXNX010000001.1:17687737-17706064 GCA_028566075.1 Solidago caesia | reverse complement strand
CTTTAATACATAATACATAACAAATGGAAACACAACATATGGCATTTACAACAACAAAAGCAAAAGCATAAAATAAAATAATAGGAAAATGGAGAAGTTGAGGAGACTTGAAATTGACTTGGTTTATTGATAAATAATCGAATTTCTTGATCCTTTTCCAACACACACACACACTCTTTTAAATCCTAGTCATTTTGGCCTTTTTGGTACACACACAAAAGAGTCTTTTTTTATAAAAGTATCTGTGTTAAGTTTCTTGAGATTATATATATTGATACTGCTGTACGGACGCACTATACATCCACGATCACTTCCTTTGGCAGTAACAAACCAACTCCTTTTTTAAAAAAATTTAATTTCCATATATATATAAAAAATCAAGAAGCCCCATGTTTGTATCGTTAAAGTTTATGTAATATGCATGCATTTTGATATATATTTTTCAGGTGATAATGGAAAGAAATCGTTCGAAAAAAGATGAGTTTGCTGAGTTGATATTTTCATGGTCTCTTGATGACATTCTCAATGAAGACCTCTATAAACATCAGGTACTCTTTTTTTTTTCTTATAAAGATTGTATTTTGTTGTACGTACGTAAATCCATTTTTGTTGATATTAAGGGGGCTGCCAATGGGAACTTCGGTTCCCTCATCAGTAGCAACATCGGTTGTGTTTTTAACCCACGCCACTAGGACACCCTTCATCGGTTTGTTTCTTCGGTGTACCGATGAGTTAGTGATGGATATATGTGGGCCACATGTCCACGTATGATTTTTTTCTTTATTTATGTGTGGGTGTACGTGTATAAATTAATAAAAAAATTCAGTAACCAAGGAAATGGTGAGGAAGTGACAGTGGTTAGTGAGTTTGAAGTCAATGTTTTAGTCCTTTTATTTTGGACTGGAATGTTTATTAGTATTACTTTTTTTTTTTGCCTGATTTTGTGATATGATTGAATATCATTTATTATTTGTTTTGATACAGTAAAACATAGGTTAAACCGTTAAAGTGATCAAATTGTAACATAAATGTTCACTCTTTTAAAAATTTTTTTTTTAAATTTTGGGCTTGTTAAAATCATACATTTTGACCATTTTACTTGTTAAGACTTAAGAGTTTTAACTAGATAGTATTAAAATCCATGTAAGTTTACACACAAATGTCACAGGTTTTTAACTGTGCAAGACTACAATGACTCAAATGAATAATAAAAAATGTACATGCCAAAAGGTAAACATATATATGCAAAGTAAATTATGTTTTGGTAACTTTAACCCCAAAACATAAACCTCTTAAGTGTTCTCATGTTACACAAATGACTCATAATCATAAAAACTGTTAAGCATTACTAGTTATATTATTGCTGTTCTATAACAGATTTAGTTTTGTCGTTTGGATCATACTGCGATAACATGATGCATTATTTGTAGGTGGAGGATATACCACTGACTTTTCAGTCTGAAGAACATTATCTTGGTTCTTTTGTTTATCCTTTGCTAGAGGAAACACGTGCTGAACTGGCTTCATCCATGGAGATCATATATAGAGCTCCATTTGCTGAAATTTTATCGTTTAGTGAGTCCAAAAGGATCAAAGATGCTGAAAAAATGATATATCATGTTACTGTTGGTCCTTGGGGAAACAGAGTTAGTGAACGTGGCAAAGAGCCTTACCGGACGTTACCTGGCGATCTGCTTATTATATCAGACGGGAAACCTGAATCAGTTTCTGATTTGCAGCGTCTAGGAAAAACGTGGGCATTTTCATTGGTTAATAAAATCACAGATGATGATATTGAAGATTATAATACATCTATAGAATTCGAAGTTAAGGCTTCACAACAAGTTGAATTCCAAGATGGGATGTTTGTTGTTTTTTTGATGAACGTTACAACCCAGAAACGTATCTGGAATTCATTGCGCATGCATCCAAATACGAGTATCTTGAAAGAGGTTCTTTACTCTGATTTTAATGTAAGAATCTGGCTCAAGTAACTTCTTTGGCTGCTGAATAAAAAACTCCAAGTAATTTATCATTATTAACTATATATATGTCTGTTACAGGTTAATGAGAACTGCAATATCTGCTCTTTTGGTCAGGATGATCTTATTTTCAGAAATGTTGATCCACATCTTTTGGATATGCTGAATGAATCCCAAAGATTGGCAATTACAGAGGCCCTTTGTAAAACGGAGTGTTGCCATAAGTCTTCCGTTGAACAAATATGGGGACCCCCAGGAACAGGGAAAACGACAACTGTAAGTGTGCTGCTGTTTATTCTTCTGCGAATGAACCGTAGGACGCTTACATGTGCTCCAACAAACATTGCTATAGTACAAGTAGCCTCACGTGTGCTAAGATTGGTTAAGGAATCATTTAACACTACAATGGCAGGTGGTGATTCCTTGTGCTCTGTTGGAGATGTTCTCTTGTTTGGCAACAAGGAAAGGTTGAAAGCTGGTGCAGAGATTGAAGAAATATATTTGGAGCATCGGGTTAAGAGGCTTACAGAGTGCCTTGGGTCTCTCACTGGTTGGAAGCACTGTATAAGATCTATGATTGATTTACTTCAAAATTGTGTATCTCAATATCATGTTTTTGTTGAAAATGAATTGTTCACAGAAGAGCAACTTGCAAATGAAAGTCAAGTGGAAAGTAAAACCGAAAAGTTGAAATTAAAATCTTTCATTGAATTTTTGCAAGATCGGTTCAGTTCTTGTGCTCTACCACTAAGGAGGTGCATCATCACATTCTGTACTCATATCCCAAGGAGTTTTATGGGGGAATCTAATTTCCAAAATATGATCTCCCTTTTGAACAAACTGAGCTCTTTTGAATTATTGTTATCTCAAAAGAATGTGGTTTCAGAAGAACTGCAACGCCTTTTTTCTTCTAAACCGTTGCAAGATGATTTTCTTAAGTTGGGAGATACACCGTCTATCAATTCTGTTAGAATCATGTCTCTATCTGTTCTACGAACTTTGCTGACTTCTTTTGAAGGACTTGGCCTTCCAAATGTTTTGAACAGATATGCAATTATGGACTTCTGTTTTGAAAGAGCCTCTCTTATATTTTGCACAACTTCTAGTTCCTACAAGTTGCATAGTGTTGCAATGAACCCGTTGAACATCTTGGTAATAGATGAAGCAGCCCAGTTAAAAGAGGCTGAGTCTACCATTCCACTTCAACTTCGTGGAGTGAAGCATGCTATACTCATCGGAGATGAGCGCCAATTACCTGCCATGGTAACAAGCAACGTAAGTCTATAAATATATTGTGCTCATGTGAAATTTGCTTTCTATTGTTTTATTTTCACCTTTACGCTATATTCTGATGAGGGAATCTTTGTCAACAGGTTTGTATTGAATCTAAATTTGGAAGAAGCTTATTTGATAGGTTGAGTTCTTTGGGGCATTCCAAGCATCTACTGAATGTGCAGTACAGAATGCATCCTACCATCAGTTTCTTCCCAAACTGGAAGTTTTATCAGAATCAGATCCTGGATGCAGAAAATGTGACTTGTAAAAGTTATGGAAAGCGGTATCTTTCTGGACCAATGTTTGGTTCGTATTCGTTTATCAATGTTGTTGGTGGACGAGAAGAAAAAGACGAGGATGGAAGAAGCTGGAGAAATATGGTCGAAGTGGCTATTGTGATTAAGATTGTACAAAATCTCCATAAAGGTTTGTACAGTGCTCATATTCTATCATTTGCACTTACGCTATGCATCTTTTTCCCTTCTTATTGTTGTTGGCTAAATTAGCCAGCAATCTTATATATTTGTCTTTATCATCATATTTAAACTTATGAAGTATCAGTTGAATATGGGTTTTCTAATATCTATGCTAAAAAGAGTAGTAATGTTGTTAACTTGAAACATAATGACATCACATTTATTTCAAATGTTTGTTATTTTTATTAATTATCATTTTAGGTTAGATTTGTTGTAGTTTTGTCTTTCAATTAGCCCATATGATATGCTTTAAAATTTTGTGGTCAAAATTTTCATAAAGTTTAACCTCTTCTTTAACATTTATAGCGAGTGACTCCAAGAGAAAGCTTTCCATTGGTGTTGTATCTCCCTATGCTGCCCAAGTTGTTTCTATTCAAGATAAACTTGCTTGTAAGTATGAGAAACTTGATGGATTTTCAGTAAAAGTGAAGTCCATCGATGGTTTTCAAGGTGGGGAAGAAGATATAATAATTTTGTCGACAGTAAGATCTAATAGCCATGGATATGTTGGCTTTCTATTTAGTCTTCAAAGAACTAATGTTGCTCTCACACGAGCACGGTAGGCAATCCTGTCACCTTTTTAACATTTGACATTCATTGATAGTGTTTTATTTCCAAAACGTATGTGTGACTGTGTATGTCTTGCGTTCGATTTGTATATAGACACTGTCTCTGGATTTTGGGCAATGAAAGAACCCTTGGTAATAGTGAATCCGTATGGAAAGATTTAGTTTGTGATGCACGGAATCGTCGTTGTCTATTTGATGCTGATGTTGATGATGACTTGAAGATGACAATTATTTCCACAAAGAAAGAGCTAGACCAACTTGATGATTTGGTTAACGGGAACAGTGTTTTTTTTAAAAATGCAAAATGGAAGGTATTGTTGCAATTTCTCCCCCTCCACAATTATTTCATTATATATTTCTTTTTTACTTTTGTTCATGTTTGTTGCACTTCATGTCATCAGGTTCTCTTCAGTGATGACTTCAGAAAATCGTTTGGAAAGTTGACGTCTGCTCAGTTGAAAAAGCTGGTTCTAAATCTGTTACTGAAACTCTCTAGTGGCTGGCGGCCAAAGAACAAAAGCGTGGACTTATTTTGTGAAAGTTCTTCACATATTTTGAAACAATTTAAGGTTGAAGGGCTCTATGTTATTTGCACAACTGATATCATAAAGGAATGCAAATACATACAAGTCTTGAAGGTTTGGGATATCTTGAAATTTGAGGAGATTCCAAAACTGACAAAACGACTTGAGAGCATATTTGCTGCTTACACAGAAGATTATATTAATCGTTGCGCAGCGAAGTGTTTGGAGGGGTATGTTCATTTGCGGTCTATAAATTTTTAAAGTAGTAACTACGCGTTAGAGCTGTAAAGTTTAAATCATTTACTTATGAATGGGTCGGTTTGGGTTATGATTTTTTTGACAAAATAAATGGGTCAGATGAAAATATTTAGCTAAAAAGGGAACGAGTTGAAAGTCACCACAAGCTGAATCCCAGTTTTTCCAATTCGGCCATTATGACCCATTACCTGGCCCATCCATCTTGTCACTTCTTTTATACATGCTTTTTGTTCTTTGTGCTGTCCAGGAATTTGGAAGTTCCCAGAAGTTGGCCAGCATCACTAGAACTTATTCGATTTCGCTATCTAAGTAACAATGAAGGTGACTGTGAAGTGAATGTGAATCTTGGTGATGGTAGAAACTATGTTGAAAACTCAAAAGTGAGTGAAAGTTTGTTGCTTATGAAATTCTACTCCTTGTCATCTGGGGTGGTGAACCAGTTACTTTCTGGTAAGGACGTTGATCTACCCATGCAAGTCACTGATGAACAGATGGACATTATTTTGTTTTGCAAAAGTTCTTTTATAATTGGGCGATCAGGAACTGGAAAAACCACTATATTGACCATGAAATTGTTTCAAAAGGAACAGTTGTTTCATGTTGCTTCTAAAGGGTTTTATGAAGAAAGCAAAGTGACTGTTCCAATGAAAGATACTATTGATGATCCTGAAGAAACCAAACCGACTGTTCTACGTCAGCTATTTGTGACAGTTAGCCCAAAACTGTGTTATGCTGTGAAGCAACACGTATCGCACCTAGTAAGGTGTGTAAAAACCTATTTCTTTATGTCTTTTTTGGATAAATTTTATCGACTACGGCCTTGTGTTGATTTTAAGAATTGTTTCTTTTATTACAGTATTTCATCTAATGGGAATTCATCAGCAGAGATCAATCTTGATGAAGCAGATGTAGCTGCATCAGATTTTAGTGATATTCCAGATACATTTGTTGATATCCCCATGAAAAGTTACCCTCTTGTTATAACGTTTCATAAATTTCTGATGATGCTAGATGGTACGTTGGGGAATTCTTACTTTGAAAGATTTCTCGAAGCAAGAGAAGGTCTTCGTGGTAATCCTATAAGTTCTAGATCTGTTGCATTGCAAACTTTCATAAGATCAAGGGAAGTTACATTCGATAGGTTCTGTTCACTTTACTGGCCCCACTTCAATTCCAATCTAACAAAGAGGCATGATCCTGCCCGAGTGTTCACAGAAATTATTTCTCATATAAAAGGAGGCCTGCAAGCAGGGGAATGCGTTGATGGGAAACTGAGCTATGAGCGTTATACTCTATTGGCTGAAACTCGTTCTTCCACATTAACTAAAGAGAAACGAGAGACCATTTACACCATCTTTCAAGCCTATGAAAAGATGAAAACTGAACATGGAGAATTTGATTTGGGTGATTTAGTAAATGACATTCATCGGCGGCTTGAAAATGGGCATTATGAAGGCGACAGGATGGATTTTGTGTATATTGATGAGGTGCAAGATCTTAGTATGAGGCAGATTTTACTTTTCAAACATATTTGCCAAAATGTTGATGAGGGGTTTGTTTTCGCGGGTGATACAGCACAAACAATTGCAAGAGGAATTGATTTTAGGTTTCAAGATATAAGATCTCTATTCTATAAGGAGTTTTTAATCCCCAAAACTGAAAAACAAGAAAAAGGTCTTGTGTCTGAGATATTTCAACTGAAACAAAACTTCAGAACTCATGCTGGTGTGCTAGAGTTAGCTCAAAGTGTCATTGATATTCTGTATTGCTATTTCATTCACTCTATTGATATTTTGGAGCCTGAAGTTAGTCTTATATCTGGCGAAGCTCCTGTTTTGCTGGAGTCAGGAAATGATGAAAATGCAATCGTGACAATTTTTGGTGGCAGTGGCAGTGGAAGTGGTGGAGAAATTGTTGGCTTTGGTGCTGAACAGGTGATATTGGTACGTGATGATCGTGCAAAAATTGAGATTTTTGATTATGTCGGAAAGAATGCTCTTGTTCTCACCATTCTGGAGTGTAAAGGTCTTGAGTTCCAGGTCAGTTTCGTATTCTTTATGTTATGAAAAGATCATTTTTGCCGTGATTTTAATTTCTTATGTTTCTTGATGTTTGATTGACATAATTTTAGGATGTATTGCTATACAACTTTTTTGGGACATCCCCTTTGAAAGACCAGTGGAGAGTTATCTATGGATACATGAAGGAAAGAGATTGGCTCATTGAGAAATGTCCACAATCTTTCCCAAGCTTCAATGAGTCAAGACATAGTGTCTTGTGTTCTGAATTAAAACAGTTATATGTGGCTATAACTCGAACAAGGCAAAGGCTATGGATATGTGAGAATAAGGAGGAGCTTTCCAAGCCAATGTTTGACTACTGGAAAACTCGTGGACTCGTTCAAATAAGAAAGCTCGATGATTCAGTGGCACAGGCTATGCGGGTTGCAAGCTGCCCCCAGGAGTGGAGGGAGCGTGGTAAAAAGGTTGATTTTCGATCAGTTACTTCCAATATTGTTTGTTATGATTTGTTTTTTTTGTTTTGTGAGCTTACTTTATCATTTGACGGTCCTTATATGGTTTTCAGCTTTTTTATGAGAACAATTTTGTGATGGCAACAATGTGTTTTGAAAGAGCTGGAGACACATTTTGGGAGAATTTGGCCAAGGCTTCTGGTCTCAGAGCATCTGCAAATCAAATTCGCGGAACAAATCCTGAAGCTTTTATTGGATATCTTAGAGAAGCAATAGGGATGTTTGAGTCTATTGGGAAACTCGAGTCTGCTGCTTCATGCTATTATGATTTGGGGGAGTATGAAATAGCAGGTAACTACTTATTTACATATGAAAGGTTCAGTTTGGGTTGTGCTTTTTTCAAAAGGGTCAAATTGAAGTTTGCTCAAAAACGGGTCAAACGGGTTGGAAGTCGTAAAGTCTGTTTTTCAAATGGGTCAAACTAAAATTTGCTCAAAACGTTGTTTACTTTTAAAAAATGGAGTAGTGGTTTTTTGAGGGTTAGATCAAAGCTGGTCCATTATGTTCTGCCTTGTACCTAAAACTAAATGATCTGTTTTGACAGTTGTGCAAAACAGCACATCTCTGATACACATTCTTGTCTTTGTGCAGGAAAGATTTACTTGTATAAGTGTGGAAAGACTGATGCAGCAGCAGAGTGTTTCACTTTAGCAGGCTGCCATGGTGATGCCGCTGAAGCTTATGCTAAAGGAGGTCGGTTCTCCAACTGTTTGTTAGTTTGCAAAGAGGGTAAACTCTTTGATAAAGGCATGCAGTATATAGAATACTGGAAAGAGCATGATAATGTTAGAAGTAAAGAATTAGAAGAGATTGAGCAAAATTTTCTTGAGAGTTGTGCTCTTGATTATCATGAACATAAAGATCTCAAATCAATGATGAAGTTTGTTAGGGCCTTTTGTTCTATGGAAGCAAAGCGTCTATTTTTGAGGTCCGTTGACTGCCTTGATGACCTTTTGGCTTTGGAAGAAGAGTCAGGTAACTTTCTTGATGCTGCTGAACTTGCCAGGTCATTGGGGGATATTTTAAAAGAGGCTGATCTTTTGGAGAAGGCTGGACTTTATACAGATGCAACTGTTCTCTTAGTTTGGTATGTGCTTTTTAGCTCGTTATGGGAAAATGGGAACAAAGGTTGGCCGTTGAAGCAGTTTGCTCAGAAAGAAAAAGTTTGTGAAAAAGCAAAGTCGCTTTCAGAAATGGAGTCGGGCATTTTTTTTGATGCTGTCTGTAGTGATCTTAAGGTACTCTCTGATCAGCAGAGTACCTTGTCTGAGCTGAACAGAGGTTTGCAAGCTTCCCAGAAAAACAAGAGTTTCAGGGGAGAATTCTTTTCGATTAGGAAAATCTTGGATTGTCATTTTAATTTGCATTTCTCTAAGTATGACTGGGAGGATGAACTGCCTATCGATATTAATGAGCACTGTGAGCGCAAGACCTTTCAGAACCGTGTTTCTGTTAGAACTCTGATTTTTTATTGGAATATGTGGAAGGAGAATGTCATGAACATTTTTCAGAGTCTTGAAAGTTTTGAAATTGAGGAACCAAATGAACACGAGGGTTATGTTGAATTCAGTTTAAATTTTTTTGGGGTGAGGAAACAGTGTGTGAATGGCAATATAGTTTACTCATTGGTCAACAAGGATGCCGCTTGGATAAGAAGTTTTGTTCAAAAGGGTCTTAATAGGGTTGGGAAGCTTCTAACTGTGGATACAAGAGAGTTGGTGTATTCTATCAAGTCTTATTGGCAGACAGAGTTACTTTCTGTGGGTATAACGGCTCTTGAAACTCTTGAAGCTCTCTATAAGTCAAGGTCAGATGGTTTGGCATTTCACAAAAGCACATGCCTCCTTCACATTTTTGAGGTTTCCAAGTTTCTTTTAGACTCTGGGAACATTAACGTCACAAAAACGAAGGTGCCAAGATTCTTTCAAATATCTTTAACTTATACTGATCTTGTGTTTCCGTTAGACTGGCGAAGATCAGTCTCTGATAAATTGATTTCTCTAAGGGAGACTGATCTGTCTCGTAACTTGCTGGATGAGATAGTTCTTCAAAATGTCAACATCAAGGGGGATCTCAACTATCGTACAATTGGGAGAGTGATGATGATATGTCTTGGCTCCAGAAAACCAGAAGCAGTTTATGAGCATATAATCAAACGGATTCAATGGAATCCTGCGTGGCACTCATTTGTTGAGATATTCTGGGATGGTTGTTTGAAAGATGTTTCTGTTGCTCAAGCGCTCCAGAATGCTTTGGAAGATACTTTTAGTGCCAACTGGAGGCTTGCTGGCTATATATCACCAAACTGTTTCGTCTATCTTCTGGAGAGTCTTTTCATGGCATCGTTTTCTTCAAAACTCCTATTCACTGCAAAATCTTCATTAGTTGAATGGTTTACACATCTTCACTCAACTACAGTTTCATCACCGTCCAAACATACAATTCCTGATAATGCCATACACTTTCTTGTTTCAATAGTTCAACAAATTCTCTGCAACAAAAGTGACACTCTTTTATGGATTGCAAAGTCGAATATTAACCCTTCTTATTACCATCGGCTTTTGGTGTTGAAGCTGGTTATGATACTTTCTTTAGTTTGTCTGCAAGTACCAGACTGTTCTCAAGTACTACATGAGTTGCTATGCGGGAGGAACAATATTTCTTACTTGCTTCCAAAGAAATTTGTGTGGGAACTTTTAAGGGAAAGGAAGGGTCCGTATTTGAACTTAAATTTTGATTTGGTTGCAGAAGCGTTCAAAAGCGTACAGGATCCTCTATTGATTGCAAATTCTGACAATTTGAGGCCCAAAATCTATGCTCCGAGTGCTATATTTGTGGACCTTAGGAAATCTAAAGAAGAGATAATGAGCTCATTGTTTCCAAGGAAAAATGCACATCGTAGCTACACTTCATCAAACATTGCCGGCGTTGGGACTATTCCTGCGGTGCCGTCTTCAAACACGTTACCTGATACAAATGTGAATGTGAATAATGTGAGTGGATGCAAAGAGAAACTACAAATAGATTGGAAAGTTCTTAAAGATATATCCGAAGCTATAAAAGGTAACAAAGGAGTGGCACTGAAAAGCTTATCTGCTGCATCTACAATAAAGGTATATCATTATTTGTGGCTGCAACTTGTAAATTGAAATTGAATGATCTAGTAAGTTTTATTATGATTAGTGTTTTTTTTTTTTGCTTTCCAACTTTCTGCTTATTTTGCAGAAAGAACTGGATAAACTTATAGGCACACTAGCTACTGTCCTTGAGGATCAACAATTCTGTGCTGGCAAAGATGCAACGGTTATACGTGAAGCAAACCGTATAAATGATGACCTGAAGCTGCTTGCATCTGCATTTGACACAAGGTTAAACTTTCACTATTGTTAATTTTTTTATTTTTTAAACCAATTAAGAAACATGTCCCTTCTATTGAATTGATGTGTTTGCGATACATTTTTACATACATTTAGAACTTCTTTAAAGAATTTCTTGGTGTGTGGATCCTTTTCAGTCAACAAGTGGAGCATTCAGTTGTCATGAAGAGTGTGCAAGGCCTCGTGGAGAGGCTGCAAAGTAGTAGGCCAAAGATAGATGACTTTTTAAACCATGCTGCCACAAGTCAGGAATCGACGGTTGAGCAAATGGTAGTGTCTGAAAGCAGTAACACAACTGAGGTCGATGAAACAGGTGAAGAGAAGAATCATGTCGAGGGAACAGGTGATGATGGTTCACCGGTGGAAGCAGCACCAGAAAATAAAAGTAGCAGTGGTAACACTCAGGATGCGAAAAGCAAGAAAAGCAGAACAAAAAACAAGCAGCAAGGGAAGAAGAAGAAAAACGGCAAAGGCAAAAAGAAATGACGTGATAAATCCCATGGATTAGTGATCTAGCTTCTCTTGCAAAGGCCGTGATTTGTAACTTTACTACAAAACGCTTGGATATCTTTGTTTTTTCGGTTGTAGTTCATAAACATCATAGTTTTATTGCGATGCAACTATATATAAGTCTTAACAACTTAACTGCGTGCTTTATATATCGGCTGGTCTCAAGTTTTTGGTCGATACTCACCAGTAATATAGAAAGTATAATAATACATTATATTGTATTAGCTACTTGTGCATCTATTTACACAAATTCCATATCACTTATTGAACAAAACCCCAACTTACGCAGTTTTACGCATGACAACATATATCATGATCGTTATTTTTGTTTTGATGGTCAGATCGTTTTTCCCGAGTTCTTCAAGATAAAGTTGACACACACACACACATATATATAGTACAATCGTCATATAACGCGATGTATTTTTTTATTTTTTTTAGAACGGCAATATAATGCGATGTAATATACCTTATCTTGGCCTTCTGGTCTAGTGCCTAGTTAATTTCATCCACACTTTTCATACTTGAGGATAGTTTCATCATGAACACTTCAATAAGCTAATTTTGATATATCATTTTTCTCTGGCTTGACCAATAACCATTTTTAATAAATAAACAAAAAATACACCATGAGAGTTAAAATTTTAAACGCTCATTTACGAATTAAAAAAATTAGAAAAGAAATTGTTAGTTTTTTATTTTGTATTTACGTATTTCAAAATTTCATCAACACTTGTAAACCTGACTTAATTTATTAATTAAAGTTAAAACCTGACTTTAAAAACTTTTTGTGGTTGACAAAAAAAAAACTACTACTCCGTATTAATTTTAGACGCCTATGCATCAAAAGCTTGTATATCATGCTTGTTTTTGTTGTACGCGTGGCAACTTACCAAGATTGCCCCTCAAATATGCTTTTATATATATGTAGTATAGTATAGATAAAGCATCCATAAACTTGGGATTTGTACTCTTTAATGATTAATCCATAAAAATTAAAATCAGCAATGAAAGAAAACTAAAAAGTTCCTCTTAAATTTTCAAATTGAATTATTGAAGTAACTTTACCGACCCTCTGGAAATTGCCAAGCTGATATTGAATCCCTAACATTAAAAGAAAAAAAGCATATATATGTAAGATATACGGTAGTGATCATATTCCTAGAAAGTCACCCGGGAACGTACGCTGACGCATTTCCTTGCTCTAAATAATAAACATACGCAAGAGTCATAATTGACATTCAGGTACATAGATGATCTTTGAAATCAGGAGGGTAATTGTAATGGTTGAACGGGAAGGTAAAAGCTGAGGGCGGCTTTCCAATTTCCTTCCTTGACACCGTTGATGCTCTCGACACACTGTGATACCTCTGCAAGTATTTAATAGGCATTTAATAGTATTTATAGTACGTAGTAGTACCATTTAATAGGCATGCAAAAGCTTTTTTATAAAAAGATTTTACAAAAAAATTTACTTTTAGAGATACCCTAAGACCTCATATATTTTATACTCACAAAAATTACAATTTTACCTATCAAGTTCATATATAACTTTATAGCTTTGATTCTCACGATCTGAAACTTGAATGAGTAGGTACTCGATAATTACACATATATTTAAATTGTGTATCTTATTTATTGGTAGAATAGAATATTCGTAATTTACCAAAACAATTTCTATTTGATTGCGGGGATAATATCCTAAAAGTTTGTACATCATGTTCGTTTTTGTTTTTGGCAAATTCCTAAAATTATCCCTTGAATATGCTTTATAAATATATAATATGTAAAAATAAAAATAAAAAAAAAATTGTACAGCGAATGTTAGTTATTCCCCAAGTTAGTAATTAAACGTCAATGTCCGGATTTGATACCCGAAACCTCCATATATAACAAATTTTTCTATCTTTGAACATTCATTCTAATGTTTTTCCAAACTAACTTCTAACAAGTTTTTTTTAGCATGAGAAAGAAACTAACAATTAATTGGATTATTGCTAATATTTAATTGATGATTTGTAAAAACAAAAAGTTTTTCAAGTATTAAGCATTTGGGATGCTTATAGAATATGAAACTTGAAATTGCACAAATGTATACTATTTTTAACATCATTTAAAAATACAAATATATATTACGCGTACTAACTTAATTTCTTGCTTCTAATCACTCAGCACGTACAACTCCGTTTCCACTACACGTACTTAGATAAAAACTCAGCATTTCTTCCATCATCTTTCAACCCAAATCAATGAAAACAACCCAAACCCGAACTCAAACCAATCGTAACCACACTGAACTCTACGTACAATCATCAAGGTCGATCAGTTATAATTAGGCGAAACAGTGGATGACTTATTAGAATGTGTATTCGGCTTTCCAAGACAACATGAGAAGTATGACATGACTACTTTCAAGCTGTTTCTTAGCACTTGTCCTCTTTTCGGTATCAACCGAGGTTGGGTGCTACTTGTACGACCGCATAGAGACATTTTCAAAGGTGGCTTAATTAGATGAGACAGTTTCGGTTATGTTTTTTCTTTTGTTGTTTGTGGTAACGAAAATACTAAAAGGAAGTGGAAAAGAAGGTGGTTCGACATGGGGTATATATATGGGAGTGTAATGCCCGCGTTAAACGAGTATATAATAAAGATATATGCTGCATGCTTCAATACACTACAGAAAGTTGGTCTATATATATTATATATAACTAGCACGGTACCCGCGCAATGCGGCGGCGGCGGCGACGTTCTGGTGGTGGCAGCGACTGGTTGTGATGACGGCGACTATTGGTGGTGGCGGCGACGTCGAGTGGTGTAGGTTGATGTTAATGTAATTGATGTAAAGTTGGTAGTGGAGATATTTTAGAAGATAAGGGTTTAGGTTGTAAATTAGTAAGATAAAGGTTTATGGTGTAAATTAATTCATTAAGGGCAAATTAGGTAATTCCTTATAATACTTTGGGTTCATTAAGGGCAATCTAGACATTTCGCATGTTGTAACTTTCAACAAAGGGGGATAATTTTTAATATGTAGTATAGATATATTATAGATATATTACTAAGAAAAACTAAACTAGTAAAAACAAAAATATAATAAAATTTGAGTTGAATTGTTGGAAATTAAGTTAGGGTCATACACAACCATTGGCGGCAATCATTGAGTTTGGGCCATTAATTATTTTTTAGGGCCTCATTTTGATACACGTACAGGGCCTCAAAAATTGTGGCAAATCTCGCCTGCGGCCTTGGGTATGCATATTGTTGGGCGGTACTATTGAGATATTTTTGTCATCTAATAGGGGTACGCAAAACTTGGTTCTGACTCACACAACCAAAGAACTGAACTCAACGGAACTGAATCGTATCAGCACCAGCTGGTGTACAGTTAACGGTTTCATATTCTCATAAAAATTGATTTTCGGTCATACTAGTGTCTCTTGAACCGAACCAAACCAAACCAGACCAGTATCAACTATGTTCAGTTCTCGGGTTTCATATTCTTAAGAGCCGGTTTTCGGTCTAGATTTTTTCAAAAGTTGGTTCTTGGTCAGTCTAGTTCAAAACAAGAACCCACCTGGCTATTTTATCTTTCAAACTCAAGGCTTAATTTTTACTATCTTTATTTTCCAAATTAAAGCAAATCCAACTATTTTCTAGCCTTCTAGATTTGTTGTCTCTATTGGAACTGAACCTGCTCTAAACTAGTGCCTTCGGTTCCATTATTTTCCAGTTCGTGGTTTTGATTGGGTTCAGTTTCACTTGGTTTAGTGTGGTCATGGGCTACAATTCCATTACTAGTTTGTGCAGATGAGCGTAAGTTTGTTATTTTAGGTTTCTTTTGCAAAAGATCTCTTATGTGATAGAGACTGAACTTACTATGCGTGTTCTGTGTGTTCGGTTGAATTAGATTTTGGGTTTGTGGTCATTGGCGGTGAAAACGTGTAGCGAACACTTCTTGAATCCAAGTTAACTGATTGAAACCCTTGTACAGTTCCAAACAGGTACCATTTTTCTTAATAAGTTGATTATGTGTGAATACGCAGTTTACAAGTGATTGATTATGTGATACTATATTTTGAACTTTATAATAATCATATAATCAGTTGTTCGAGTTTTTAAATTTATTTAGATTATTTTGTGGTAATTTTATCCTTAATGAACTTATAGATGAAAGTCATGAAACGACCCAAGTATTTTTGTGAAAAGTTAAAGCCTTGTGAAATGGGAGTAAAAACCAACTTTAAACCATGATGGAAGTTTTTAATAGCCTGCAATGCAGGATGTTCATAGGATGGGTGCCAGATTGGAAGTGTATATGATCTTGGTACATAAGTATGTGCTCATCATACACTATTTCAAGTCAACTAATTGGTTGTTGTCTTCATTTTAAGCAAATTAGAGGTCAAATGTATGAGTTCTGAGGTCAGATGTATAACATCGTCTGGGATGTAGGAGTATCAATGGCCAGCTATCTTAAGAGTATCACTGGTGTGGGCGTGTGGCTATCTTAATTTTGAAACAAATTATAATTTGGCCTTTTCGAGGATATTGCATAGGCGTATGCAGGATAAGAGATATATACTCTTCTAAATTTTTATGCTTGTGTGTACTTGTATGGGTTCATGAGGTTCGGAACTTAAATAGGAACTAATATGGAAGATGAATTAGGAATTATGAACCCATATAGAGTAAGATTACTGTAATACCAGTCATACTTATGATACTATTAGTTAGATATTCACTTCTTACCAGTGGGGAGTGTGTTGATAATTTTAGCTTGATATATGTGAAAATATACGGTTACTAACTAGTAAAAAGTTTAAAATTTCATTATGAAAACGATTAAGTCTGATTCTTTATATCGCATTCTTTCATTTTCCAATCTTGGGTCCCATTTATATATTTTCTAATGTAATATAAATGGGACCCACCCTTACATTTTTCCTTTCTATAAATGCAGAAAGAGAGCAAAATGTTAGTTGGAGATACACAGTTGGTCCATTTGGCATATCGACCGTTTTTTACATATACAACAACTCCAGACTTTAGATTTTTAACCTTCTAATTAAGCTGATCCTTATCTCTTAAAAGTGTTATTGTAAATTTTATGGCTATTATCCTGTTGTTTTCTCTTGCAAATGTCCAAAGTGTTGTCATTTTCTGTTTTATTGTTTTATGTTTTTGTCCTCTATCATAACAAACAAATATTTATAATTTTCCTTCTTGGATATCCTAAACCATACGTCGTGTTTTCCTTTTGTTAATCAGTGTGTCGACTTGACTTCTTTCCTTCCTTTAGTGACTTTTCCAAAATACTGATATTGTCATCGTACTGATACTAGCATACAAGATCCCTATGACGTCATTGTTTGTGTGTACTTTGAAATCTTCGTATATTTCTTCTAAATACTTTTGTAGATGACTTAAAAGCCATATGTTTTATTACTTTGTGTGTCACTGTCCAAAGTTTTTACATGAACAACTAATATTCTAACATATTGATTAATGACCTTCTCGATAATCCTTTGTATACAAAAAGTTATTCTGTATTACATATTAAATAATGACCTTTTATTGACTAATTTAATATGAAACAATGGAACCTAATCTGGTTTGGTTGGCATAAGATCAACTACAATCTTGCTTGATCTAAGTCAACTAGCAAGAAGACAGTGGACAGCTCATTATGGGTCCCCAAATGGTGTTCAATTCTAGATTAGGATATTAAATATGTTTGATGATCTCATGCTTTTAGATAACCATGAAAGTTAAGTATAATGTAACATTGAGGATAGGAGTTAGTATTCATTTCAATATAACGTCTTCTAAAGTTTGATAACTTAGAAAATAACATATTAGGGCAATATCTAAATGTAAGATATGAACTCAAGATCTATAGTTTTGTCCATGTTGATAGGTTCAGTTTTGTGAAATTAGTTAATATTTAAAATGAAAATGATTGCTGTATATATAAATATTAATTAATGAGAAGTAATAAATATAATAATATAAAAGCGGAATTTATAAAAAAATTATTCCAAATTTAATAGGTTGAAGGCGTATTCAATTAGGAGACCGTCCCTTATTTCCATATTCAAATGGAGATGGAAGCTAGTGACATGTTTTTTGTTTTTTTTTTTGAAAGGCAAGCCAATGACATTTGAAAATGACTTCTTTTGACCCTCTCTGTTTCTTAGAAGAATGTTTAGCGATTAATTTTACCTGCATCCGTAGACTTATTGACTTGGTATTCTTAATACAGTTATAGGGCCATAAACTGAAACGGTCGAAACACAAATTTGAATTGAATTAAACAAGCCGGTTTGGTCCAAAAAAACCCCAGTAAGTTCAGTTCATGGTTTTAGGCGTTAAACCTTATTTGATTGAAATTGAATTGGTATAGATCAATCTTGTATAAATATCATTTGTATACAAAGTTAAGTCAAATTTATTTGTGATACATAAAAAACTCGAAGTCATACAGTTATATTAAGTAAAGAAAATCCTTAAAGATTGTTTTTTATGATATTCTTAAGGCTTTTTAGGTTAAATTTTCACTTTTGTTGAAAATAGTTCCATCATCTAAACTACTTAATAAAGCATTAGCTACCTTGTCTTAATTTTTGAAAATTTTCAACAATTTGACACATTTGGAAAGTATTGTGGTGTTTCAATGTAATTTGACAAGGATTGTCGTGCTTCACAAATTTGGCAAGGATTATGGTTGACTTTCATAAGTAATTTGACAAGGATTGTGGTGCTTCACAAATTTGACTTTCATATTTCTGTTCCCTACCTATCAACTCATGTCTAAAAAATACAT
>JAOXNX010000001.1:17666980-17680846 GCA_028566075.1 Solidago caesia | reverse complement strand
ATACAAAGATATAACATACATATGTTACTAACCATCTTTGATATAAAACATTTTTTAAATATTAATATTATCATAGTTGAGCATGTCGTATCTATAACTACTAATTATGTTATTAAAAAAATTTCATATATTTATCCCGCGTATTACGCGGGAAAATAATCTAGTTAAGAATAGAGATAGAGATTTCTATGTTCGTTGAACATGTCTCAATGATATACTTTGTAAAACAAATGTTTGGAAAATCTATACAAGGATTAGGTAATATTACGACAAATGTACATAATGTCTATTTTAAATCTTAGTGATTTTACATATATATTTTAAAGTTATTTGGTGGTATATGAAATGTTGGTAGTTAACTACATGAAAAGGGGGGAGGTGGGAACATTAGCCTTGAATTACTAACTTGGGCAAATTTAACTACTAACAATTAACATGTGTTGTTTAAAAATAATACATGGAAAATGAATTGTTTTTTTCTTATTAAAATCATTTTAATATCAAGGAAATACTTAAAGTCATGTTAACATCAAGTTGTGTTCTCGCATCATTTTGAGCCACATTATCATAGTGTTTTTCCTTCAATGGTTCTGAGTTTATGATGTACAGTGTAGTTATACATTCTTTAAAATTTTGTAATAGTTATGAGAGTAAACCTTACTCCTCTATTTTTAATTTTCTATAGACATGTTACTTTCATATGTCCAATCATGTTTGAACGTGTTTCTAAATAATTTGGAACGCCTAACATTTTAATTATTTTCTGTGAGTGTATTGTCTGCACAACTATAAATCTATGTCACTAATTTCTAATGGAAAAAACCTTACATATGCAATTTCATAAGTACGAAAATCCTCAAGATAATAATTATATTGTTGATGAACTTGCCTCCATGGCAATTTCAAATAAACCAGAGATTTCAAGAGTAATTGTCTTATGACATTTATAATAGATGTCAATGTACTTTATGTTAAAATCAAAGCGTTTATTTCCATATATTTAAAAATGTTGTTTTAACACTTATATCCTTCTAACTTTATAACATACCGTAAATGTTTTCATTTTGCATAACCTATGTACTCTGATTTATGGCATTTAAGACTTTCTTTGTAACAATTTTATCACATTTTTATGGTGGCTCACATACTCAACATGTAATATTTATAATTATGAATGTATCCTATTATGAAAAATTAACGTATCGATGTATTTAGCTTAACAAGATTTTACGGTCGGTTTTGATATTTAACTTACACGATTGTTAAAAATAAATGAGTTTTAAAAGTATTTTGATTAAGTGAAGCAAAGAAAATTAGAATGAATAAAATAGAAAATCACGCTATCAGTATCTTATTACTCGGTATTATTTTTCTTTTCATTTTTACGGCGGGGAAAAAGGGTTTACAAGATTAGATTAACCACAACACAATAGTGTGCGTGTGCGTGTTTGGGTGGGTCTGAAAAAACCCCAAAAAGAAACATAGAGACATCAAGGGCTTGGTTGGTTTGTTGGTTGGTTCCTTAGCAAAAACACACACAAAGAAAAAACATCAAAATCAAAATCAAAATCAAAATCGAAAGATGGAAAGGGATGATGGAGTAGTAATTTCTGCAGCAGATCGAAAAAAGTTGGTTTCATATTTTCTTGAAATTGCTGTTGGCCAAACTCATGATACTGCCAAACAGTTTTTGCAGGTCCTCTTTTCATTTCTTTTTTTTTTTTTCTTTTTATTTCTCGATGATCAATTTTAGTGTTGTGTATCTTCTAAAACTATAAATTTTTTGATTTTATTATTACATATGAAAAGTAGGGTTTTTGTGTATGTGTATCTGGCTAACATTATGCATAAAACTTACAAGTTCATACATAAATTAAAGGTTTTTATGTAAAAATTAGCATTTTTGACTGTTGTTTTTTGTGTACAAAATAACTGCCGCCAAGGTCTTGGGTTCGATAAACATCTTGGGGTAGGTGGGGAAAGGGTTCGTAAACGTTGACGGGGATACCTTGGTTAGGTTGCGTACATCTGAGCCAAAGACTCCGTCTTCGGTGGGTAACCTGAACAACGAAAACTTCCCTGTTTACTCAGTTTTGGTACATAACAATCCATCTTTTAGTGATCCAGATGAACAAACAAAAAGAGTGATGACTAAATTGAACAAATGAAAACGTACGTTGCTATTAATGCAGGAAAAGAAAAAGAATAATCCTAAATGTAACTGCTACTGCTATAGAAGAGTTGAATTAAGAATATTTCTAATTGGCATTGAGGCTATGCTACATAGGGTTTTTAGTGTTTTAATTTTTTTCCGTAGATTTGGAAGTATTAAAGTGTTTACATTATCAAATAAAATCAAGTTTACCCTTCACATTCCGGATTAAAAGTATTGCATAGAATATGGTAATCAAGTATCTATCATGTATATTGGATTTTAAGTTTTCCCTTTAGAAGTTTATTATATGAATCTATGTTATGGTTTGCAAGTACTGTAATGCTCTCTGATGATGTTCAGGCAACAAACTGGAAGCTTGAAGAAGCGATTCAACTTTTCTATTTAGGAAATGAATTTGAGGGTTCTTGCACTCTACCACCAGATAATGACGTGTCCGACCAAAATGCAGAGTGAGTATTTTTAAAATTGCTAATGGTATTTGCATGTGTCTGTGCGTTCTGGTTTGTGTTTAGTCGAATATTTTCTTGACTTGGGCCATGTTCTTCAATTCAGAGGGCCGGAAAATCAGATAGGGTTTGAAAATGTTGGAGATTTTGGTGGCAGTGAAGTTCGTGCGCCTCTACCAGTTAAAAGGGATGTTCTATATGACAGTCCAGTGCTTTACGGGTATGTTAGCTTGTTTATATTTCACTTCCATCTTTTTCCTTCTATTTTTGTTGCCGTTATGCAGTTTCATTGCAAGAAATTACATCTTGGTCAACATGATGTGATATATTATGAACTGTGTTGTGCATCAATTATGTCGACCTGGTTTATGTATTTTTTTTTAGTGATTAATAAAGATCTTCTCTCCTCTGTATGTTAAGCTCCATTGTGGACCTCAAATGGGAACTTATTGATTTGGTTTCACAACAAGGCTCATTCAAAAGACTGACTAAATAAAATCATCACCATTAGTAGGACGAGGGATATGGTGATGATTTCATTTTGGTAATTCTTCTGAAAATAGAATATTTGTAGAACCAAAGACTTGAATCATTTGCTACTGACCTAATGTTCCGTTCCATTTTCCATTTTCTGTTTATCAACAGAAAAGGAAAAACCGAATGAAGAAAAGGTGTTCAATGGCTATAAACGGGTTATATTAAAAGATGGGTTTGACTAACTTAAAAGAGATTTGGGTCTCACATTTTCTTGACCTAGACCTCTAATACCATATACAATAAATGTTTAGGTCTCTGAGAAATTGGTATTGCTACAAAAGTACCATAAATTGTACTCCATATGATCCCATGGCCCCATTGCATAATCATAATATTTGTTTTGAGACATTTGATCACGTTATTAACCTTAATTCAAACCTAGTTTTTTCTTCCATAGAAAGTAGAAACCAAACCTCATCTTATGTATAGCGATTTACCCATTCGAATGCGATCATTGACTAGGTTGTTTGACGGAACAATCACTTCTATATTTTCAAAGTCTTAAGAATTAATCAAAAGAACATGAAATCTTAACCATAAAGTTTGATGTGATTATTTACTTTCCACCTTTCGCACCAAAGCGGCAATCTGAGTGTGTGACACTTCTTTAAAGCTATGCTGGATACATTTCTTACCAAGTGGAGATAGTCAAAATTCGCTACACAAAACTTACAATGTACTTTTCATTGGGTCTTTATCATTCTATGAGTTTCTTTTATTTAACATTTCCCAATTAATTATTTTTCTCATATAGTACCCTAATGATGCTTAGTTAGTTGATGATATTTTTAAATTGCTTATAATGCTACTATATTGTATAATATCATCATCGATGTGCCTACTTATTCTATTTTTTCTTTCATTACATCTTTAGAGCATCAAGGGGGTTTTCTCCATATGAAGCTCGGGCAGCAGTTCCCTCCCGCAATTCTGATAAGGAATCGAAACGTTCTGGTGTCTGGGGAGCAGACCAAGGTTCCACCTCAAGAGCTGAAACTTCTAAAGATAATCTTGCCTCCTTGTACCGTCCCCCTTTTGCTTTGATGTACCATGGGTCCTTTGAGAAGGTAAAGCATGATTAATCTTAGTTATATTTTAGTAACTTCTGTTTGCAAACTACTTTATGTTATTCCATGGGCCATTGAAAAGGTAACTCATGATTAATCTTTGTTACATTATAGTAATTTTTGTTTCTTTACTACTTCACATCTCACAATCAATCAACTTTATGACAAAGTCATGAAACATGAAGACAATATTTTTCTTTTTTCTTTTTGCAATATGTTCATACTTTATTTGCTAAATTTCTAGGCAAAAGAAGCTGCTAATGGCAAAGACAGATGGCTTATAGTAAACGTGCAATCTACCAGGGAATTTAGCTCACATATGGTATATAATTTGCCAATCCTTGCAACAATGTATGTAACACGTAACATTGTTGGTGTTTGTCGCTAAATGCTGTTTTTAAATTTCTTTTACACAGCTTAACCGGGATACCTGGGCCAATGAAGCTGTTGTTGAAACAATCACCAATAATTTCGTCTTTTGGCAGGTTTGTTATGCGTAACTTGTTTTTCCTGAGTTGTTGTGAATTATATAATTTTTAATACTGTATCTTGGAACTTCACTTCAAGTTTATTTGATTATGCCATTTCATCAAAGGTTTGTATGTGGAGTTAATTGATCCTGGACTCACTAGTAGCGACGTCAAATAATGTTTATATTCTTTTGTATGACTAGTGGGAAAGATAACATTCTCATCACTTATAAACAGTTATTTGGTTATATATCACAAGAATGCTACTATAAATGTCACTGTTCTGTTCTTTTCCCTTATCCCAAAATTTGCAATACTTGTTACTTTGCTTGTGATCCACGAGCTTTATTTATTTTGTTTTTAATAAGGGATATGTTATTATATTGCACATAGGTAGGCGATGATACTGAAGAGGGCAGCAAGATAAGTACGTACTACAAATTGGATTCCTATCCTGTTACTCTTGTCATTGACCCTATCACGGGTCAAAAAATGCGGTTATGGCGTGGAATGGTCCAACCAGATTGTTTATTGGAAGTACGTCTTTTAATCAATCACTTGTTAATAACACATAATAATACATAATATAGTACTTAAATGGTTGAAGGGAGCAAATTCCTCAGCATGATTTATAAATGTTTTAAGAAAACACAAACAATAGGCAATTGGATCGCTGATGTGCCAAAGTATCTTAATATTAGGATCTGTTGCAATTTATGGATGCTAGCCCAAAGGATCATCATTTCAGCTTGTCACACAATCATTCAAGAGAAAATCTTCACACTTCGCCTTCCAAAATCCAAGGTCTGAGATTTATTTATTTTTTTGTATTCGATTTATTTAATGTCTAGTATATTATTTGCACTTATATGAATGGAATGACGACTTTTGAGACCTTGTGAACAGATGAAATAAATGAAGATGATGAGGAAATTAAGCTGGCACAAGCATTATCAATGGGAACAATCAATGATAATGTTGAAGTCTCTTTAAAAGGCTCAGATGCTGTTAAAGAGTTCCCAAAGAAAGAGAAGTTTACTTATCCACCATTACCTGAAGAACCCCACGGTGATAGGAACTCGCTTTGTAGGGTCAGAGTCCGGCTTCCAGATGGGCGAAGGCTTCAAAGGAATTTCTTACGCTCTGACCCAATACAGGTAATTGAAAAAAAAAAGTATAGTTCACCTTGAAATCACAATGCGTGGGTCAGGTAGAAATGGGTTGTGTCAGGTTAGCTTTTTAAGTAAATGGGTCGATGTTGCCATCTTATTCATCCCACTGCAACTTATGTCCTGTCTGGTTTTTGAGTTTCCACTCATTGTGTGTTTTTTGTTTCCAGTTGCTGTGGTCATTCTGTGCTGCTAACTGTGGCGAGGAGAAGCAATTCCGATTGACTCATGCTATTCCGGGTGCTGTGAAAGACATGGAGTATGGCAGCACTTTAACGTTTGAAGAATCTGGTGTAGCGAATTCTATGATTTCAGTTACTTGGGAGTGAAGTTTAAGTGTGGTTAAACTGCTATAATCCTACTAAGGATACGATCCATTTTCTTGTATTTTGTGTATATACCTATCTTACTAATTATGACCCAAAGATGGAAAGTTTTTAAGTTATGAGCCATGTTAGAGCGCCCTTTATGCCTTATTGGTCTGGATATGTTTATTTTGTTGACTTACTAATGAAGACCACATTGTCTTTGAACGATGGCATTATGTTATGAGCCCCCAAAAAGGTGCATGTTTTGTACTTTTGCGATTTCTCGGATTTCCTATCACTTCATTCAATAGATTGATTAGAGCTAAAAATTGATTGAAATGAATTTTCGAATAGATAAAAAGTTGGTAAGTCGTTGATAAATAGCATGTTGGCATTTTCATCTAATTTTAACTTACTAGAATTGTGCCTACATAATGCATGGAAGTGAATACTTGATAAATAACTTACACTACTCAACGCCACCACCACCACCACCCGTCGCCGCTGCCACTGTCGCCACATTGTGCGGGTACACCTCTAGTAGATTGGCAATTAGTTTAAGAAGTCCATTCATTTTTATTAGGGTAGAAATTATAATGTCGTTCCATTAAATCACTTGAATTTATGTTAGTTGCAAAAACATTCAATACAGAAGATTCATTATTGTAAAGTTTACATAACTATTTAGATGTGGGTGATGTAAATGGAACGCTTATGAAATCTTATATCAAGTAATTTAGGAGATACATTCCACCTTTGTTATATTTATGATGGGATCGAGTATTATCGTTGTTGCAATGGTTTCCAGTTATAAAGAAAAACTTAAATTTGAGACCAACTTTTTCTCTTAAAAAAACAAAAAAAAAATTAACATGTTATTATAACTCTTTAATTTGACGACAAATTTGTTCATATATATACATTTTTTTTGCAATTTCTTGATACCCAACTGATTCTAGTGTTTGGTAATATGTAGAAATTGATACGAAAATTGGGAAACAAAAGCAAATATTTGTTTGCTTAGGTTTTTTCCAAACACTTAATATAATAAAGGACTCTTTTGAATCTCTCTTATCAAACATCCCCAGATTATGTGGATTTATGTGTTTGCCAAAAAAAAAAAAAAAAAGAATGCTAGATCTACAAACTAATTACAAACAAAAGTTTACAAATACATGTGGCGTGTGATGTGGACCAATCAACAAAGAAAGAGAAAGAAGAATGAGAAAAATTGATTTGATTTGATTGGTGGAAGATTTGTTTGTAAACTTTTGTTTGTAATTAACTTGTCAACCTAGCATTTCTCAAATAATGAACCGCATGAAAGGAAGGTTTATCCAGCACCATCATCAGACTCCATCTGCTTACGGCTTACCAGGACCCCTTCATCCCAAATCTCAACACACCTACAACGCATAAACATATAAAAGAATATATAAATGAGGTCGTTCAGCATTAATTACAGAAAAAACCACCAAAAGCACCATAAGGTGGTGTTGCACATAAGAATACACAAATAAAAGTGACTGCATGAAGGAATACTAACCTTGATCCACTGACATCAATACACAAAAAATGTCCATCTCGCCATCCGTTTTTAAAATGGCCAAAAAATATCTCACCATTTGTTGAATAGAAACGCCCTTCTCCATTTGCCTTTCCCTTCCAGAAATTGACAAACCACCTATCTCCCGTGTGAAAATAAAACCATCCCTATACAATAATCAAAACATTAATCACTGGAAATCGAAAACTCAAACTTGAACATGACATTCCTACCTTCCCATGCATGACATCATCCCTCCATGACCCGCGGAAAACATCACCATTGCTAAAGCAGAATGTACCCAATCCCGATCTCTTACCATTGCGCCACAACCCATCATAAAAGCTTCCATCACCCAGTGACAAACGACCCTATTAAACAAGGTTAGTAAGTCCAACTATTAGAGGAACAAAAAATGGGCAAGTTGGTGATGGGTCAATACGAATTTGGGACACAATGGGTTAAATTAGTGCCGGTCGAAATCGGTTGGTGTCGGGTTTGCTTAAAAACACTTTTGTTATTCTTATTTTGAACAAGTGGTTCGCATATAATTACGAAAATTATTTCATTTAAATAATAATCTAATCTCTTGAACAAAATAACTTAGAAGATTTTATGCATTAGAAAGGATATATATACTTTGAACAACTTTATACCCATTTGATCTTTTTGAGCTAATTACTTATAGTTTACCTGTTGACATGTCAGAGATAAACCATAACCTAAATCTATCCCCCCTCATAAGTCAATGGACACCTCTACTCTCCACATATAATGAAAAAGGATAGACACTTAGTATATATAAATGAGCTAAAGTAATCACCTTCCCCTCAGGAAGACCCCCTTGGCACCGCCCCACATATACCCCTCCACGATAGTTTATCTCAACTACAGGACTCCATTTTTTCTGTGACTCACGTTCCGATTCCTGCATTAGAATAAACATTCTGTAAGGAAATCGATGATAGGTTCTAAGCAAGAGAAAACATTAAACTACTGATTATCTATCAGACTTGCATACATTTTAACTTGTGAAAAACTTAATATTTTTCAAGGTTATCAAAAAGGTTGGTTGCATAGAATGGTATACAACTTTGGTCTGATTTCTGTTTTGGGTAGCATTAGGCCGAAATTACCATCAAAATTTCAAATAACTTTATCAAGATAAATTAGCTATAATAACTAGTTTTCAAGCACCACATGAAAAAAAAGGAAAATCAACATGGTAAGAAAAAAACAAAACATCAGCTCCCATATCATCTGTTTCACCAGTTACCTTACCAAAAATTCTAAAACCTGGGTTACCTCGAATCAAATTCTTTAAAACGCAAATGGTCTTTTGGCCCTAAAAGGTTGGTTATGTAAAACTAATCAGATTACAGTTGGTTACTTCTTTATGCAGCTAGCCCTTGTCAAAAATGATCAGACAGGTTAAAAACTTTTACTATTTTATCTGATAGGTCTGAACAATTATAAACTTATAATGAACTGCCGCATCATATGGGAATTTCTTAGAATGAGTGAGAAATATCATCCTAATGCATGTGCTTAACTCATTCTTCTAAGAAAAGTTGTAAATTAATGAGAAGATACGAGGAAAGAGAAAATGTCTAATTATTTATATATATATATATATATCATTACTCTTTTAGAATTTCAAGATAAATAACAAGTGCTAAAACTCAGAATGATCACTCATGGTGAACATATACATCATTAAACTAGGAAATATTGATCACAACTAATTCTTTTTATCTTTATGCTGATTTGTAGAACCCAATAAATTGAGTTTCCGGAAGTTAACATTAGGAACTCTATGTAAAAGAGATGGTTCACATTTCTTAACAAATTAACTCTACATAAAACAAGGTGCTACTTACCAGCATAGATGCTGCTCGGGCAGAAAGTCTTCCACTTTTCTTAGAAACATCAGGATACACTCCATTTTGATGAGAAGAAACGTTGCTGTTAAAACCCATTGGTGCTTGCGAGCTAGCAGCAGTTGATTCATCAAATGACATGTTTACAGAAAACTGAGTCTCCTTCAATTCGAGTTCACTATTTCCGTCTAAAGAGTGCATGACCCGCGAGCCATTGGGACCATCTTTCAGGTCTCCTGATGGCTTTACACCAACTGGAAGTTTATAAGTCTTGAGGTCAATCAAGAGAGTATCATTTGTATCATTGGCTGACTCCTCAGCAATAAGATACCCTGGCCTTCTATTAATCAAAAGCTCCCTTTGAAGAGTTGGTGATCCTAGATGATGCAAGTTAAGTTTGTGATTAGTTTGACCTGCAATGTCTTGTGACTTCAATGACTGGCACCAACACCCATTGTCAACTAGAAGTGGCAATTTTGCACCATTTAACTACAAATGGGTCGATTTGGGTTGTCATTTACTTCAAGCAAAGGAAATGACAACCTATCTGGGTCAGATGAAAAAAATTAGCTAAAAGGGGAACGGGCTGAAAGTCGCCAAAATTCTACTTTTAATGCATACAACCTCTTATATGGTTGTATTAAAACATCCAGATGATAATTGAAAATAATACTGTTTTTGTGAACTATTAGCACATTAGGTTTTAATTAGAAGTTTTAAAAAATGGGTGTCTGCAGGTCAACCGAGACCGAGCCGACTTGTATCTACCCACACCTGTTTTGACCTGCTGCTATCCAACCCGCCCATCTTGCTACCTCTACTATCAACCATAGTCCGACAATGAATTTCTACCTCCAGTTGATTCGTTATACAAGGTGGCTTGTGGAACCTCAGCATTACTTTGTTCAGCAACATCATCAACACTAAAAAGACAAAAAAAAACAGCGTATTTGTTGTGTAACATTGAAAATGATATTACAAATCCAAGTCTTTAACTAGCACCAAGCAAAGACGACAAACCTAAATGGAGTTTTTTCATTGGTAGCATTGCTCAGTATTGACTGAAGTTCTGAAGACCAATTATGAAAACCTTCAGCAAGACCATTGGTGGAAATTCCATCTGGGTTTTCAAAACTTTCTGACTTCATGCCTTGAGTAGAAAATGTACTATCCGATGAACTGTTTCCTTTAAATGTATCCAGTTGGGAACGTGGGCTCAAAAGGTTGAAAATGAAAGGAAAACGTTTGACCATTCTAGAAAATATGCCATCCTGTTTAGAAGACTCGGGCGTTGTACAACTGCATACAATGTTAACAAAGTATGTCAAATAAAATATAAAGAAAACATGGCCTAGAGACATTTGTTAGCTATTATATTACCCGATAGAAAATATGGTTGTTGCAATTGATCCAGGAGTCATATCCGGTTCATGAACTACTGAAGTTATAACATCCCCCTGCCATTCTGCAACTTGACGAAAATTAAGCAAAATGCCACCCACATCACTTCTGTCAACAGCTGTTGGACTCGCAAGAATGAATACAAGAATTCCACTCAAGTCCTGGAATTTCATAAAATAAAAATTTAAGCATGATAGTAAATAAGAAAATCATGTCATATCACAATAAAGAATATAGTTGAAAATCGAAATGCACACTTAGTTTAATAGACCCAAAATAGTCAGCAGACCTTTACACCTGAGCCAAGAAAAGGGCAATCATATATGGCTTTAACAACCGAAGTTTCAACGTCATGACCGACCCCATATCCAATTTTCGCATCCTTATAGCTTCCTAAAATCTGACAAGGATGAATTTCAACAGAAAAAAAATTAATATGGATGTTATAGGTAGATATTTAACTCTTACAAACTATAATCAGTCATAAAACATACTTTTTTGAGGTCAGTGACTGCAAGTTCTTTCATACTCTCGTGTGGAATATCTAGAAATCTCTTGTTGTGCTCCTGTCAGTGATAGAACCAAACAGTTACAAGGGTAATAAATATTTGGAAATACAAAGTATGTTGTTAACTACTTACAGAAGTCAAGATGGAGACTGCATTTAATGCCATCAAAACAGCATTATTTGCAATCTGCAATGCCTCGTCTAAAGTTACAAGGTCTTTTTCTAGAAGTGCATCAGCATCAACCACTGAAAAGAAAATAGACACATTTTTTTAGCTCATTGACTAGCAAGATAATTAGAAGTTTGGTAGCCAATTAATCATTTCTTTTAGAGCTGAAAAGTAAATTATAGAAATCTTCTCTATGTGTCCCTTGAGCATCAATGAAATTATGATGTCTAATCGATGAAACTCACTGATACAGAAATCGGTAAGCCCCTTGAGTTTGTTGAGCAAGTCCTTCACCTGCAGATAAAACATGCATTAGGGAAAGGTATAACATGATGGGTATACCGGCATCTAAAAAAATGAGATTCCTGAACATTTTATCAAGTTACGATAAAGCTTCTTCCTAAATCATTACATTACATAACAAGAAGACTAACCTCATCTTGGCGCCTTTGTCCTTCAAATCTAAAAGGCTTCAGAATAATCATCACCACAAAACCATTTGCAAGCTTTATGGCTTCAAATATATCATGCACCGTGGTAAGATCTGATCCATAAGATGCCCCAGCGACCTAGAGACAACAAAGAAATAACATACATATGTATATATCATAATACGAGTATATAAGACTCATGCAATTCATCTTTAAATCCACTATATTCTTTAATAAACATATGAAATAACATTATTCATCTAGCATTATTGAAAACAGTATCATGTAGGTAAGAGTTAAGGAATGTACAAACAAGTATAACCGCTTTTGAACATGATTCCATGGCCACCGGATCTTCTACAATTGTTTTGGTAATATCTGCAAGATGAAACAATATACGTAATCCATAATAAGAAACAACCCACACAAAGGTATTAGTTTCAGCTACAGTACAAAGAGTAGTAGAATGCTCATGAAAACAATCGTGACGACACTCCAATACACAAATAGAAATCTCTCACTTATTCAAGTGAAAAGGCTAAAAGTGTTAGTTAAGATATCACATGCATGTAAAACTTGACCAGCAAAAAAACTTGTAAAAGTGAGATAGAGCGACATAAGCGAATAAAAGTATACGAGCACGAGCTCACCATCCCCAAGTAACCGTTGCTGTAATTGCACCTTCGAAGTTTCATCCACAATAATATTCCTGTCATAAGAAAATAAATATGCATAATAAGCAATTAAGCATTCACCAATTCTCTTTATGCTCTTTTTCATTTTAGTTTTCATGTTTCCCTCATTTTATTGAAATGTCCAATATCATCCTCAAATACAATAAGCAAGTGAATTTAACATAGAAAAGAAAACAAGATTGAATGTCATGGAACTTATCAAAAATAACTCAAAATGACACTCTGCACAAGTGGCATAAAGCAACAGAACAAAGTGTTATACAGAAGTCAATTATGCCAATTCAACCACAAACTTCAATTTCTCCTTGAAGAATTTTTAGACTGTAAGCATGTTTGCATAATAAACGCTCAGTAAAGACTCCTTCTGTTCTAGTACTGCAAACAAATGACATAAAACGGTATTTTCTTTCCTACAATTTGGGTGCCTTCATAGAGAACCAATTTGAATAGGAGGTCAATGTTTTGCAGAACAGAAACTTTGCTGGGTGTGGACTGATTTGAGCTAAAAACCTAAACTTAGATAAACACTAGCTAACTTAACTAGCTTACAAAAACATGAAGAATACAAATTACAAAATACAAGTTAAAATGATGAAGGTTTCGAAGGTAGTAATCGTAGTCAAAATATAATGTAAGCAATCAGCAAGATAACAGTAAGTTCTTTACTGAGAATATATTAACTTATAATTTGTGTTTGACAAAAAAGTGTGCTACTCAATACCTACAAACAAGCAACAAGATCGTCATGCAGAAAGTTTATATTTCGAAATTCCAAAAATTAATATAGCAGATGCCCTCCACAATTTTTCATCGTACTAGCTAAAGGCAGAAATTTGCTTCAATTAATGATTGGATTCCAACTAACTAAGTGACAACAATACTTTAGTTATTTTTCTCAACACCAGCTATAACACAACAATCTTCTCCAACAGTTTTGCACATATAAAGTAGAACGCCAAGTACCGCATTACAATACTTTCAGTTTGGATTGGATTCCAACTAACTAAGTGACAACAATACTTTAGTTATTTTTCTCAACACCAGCTATAACACAACAATCTTC
>JAOXNX010000001.1:17653417-17664254 GCA_028566075.1 Solidago caesia | reverse complement strand
GTCTAACACACACACACACACACACACATATATATATATATATATATATATATGAAAAAGTAAATATAAGATTGTTCCACGTATAAGCTTAGATGTGAAATTCATCACATGACAATTTTTTAATATATTTGCATAATAAATAACCGAGCCCCTGTTTGGAACCCCATATATATATATATATATATATATATATATACAAAGGAAGGATATGATTGGAGGAAAAGTATTTTAGTGGTAGAAAAATGATGAGGGTAAAGAAAAGATACCATAACCATCACACAAAAAAGAGGTTGGATTTGAGGGTGAGAAAGTTAAATTGACATTAGGGAGGTGCGTGGTCCGGTTTGACCGGTTTTAGCTCAAAATTTCAACCAAACCATTATAAACCCCACATTGGTTGTTGATGAATTAATTAATATTGATTTTATTGCATATTAATGACTTGTCATATTTTGATGCTTTTAAATTTTTGAATTTTAAGACACATTAAATACTTTATAATGTTGTATAGATTGTGTCAAAATTGAACCTTAATTTCACCCAATTTTAACTTTATTTTTATCTTTGACTTTTTTTTCTTCCCTTATTTATCCATAATCTTGATGCAAAATAAAGGTGATAAAAATAAATAGATAATTAAATACCCAAAATCATTGAAAATATATGATAATATTCAACTTTTTACGAGTTTTTACAAAAATACTCATCAAAATCACAAATCATATCTTGTAATTCTGAAAATCGCAATCATGACTTGTAATTTTCAAAATCACAAACCATAATTTATGATTTCGATGGATATTTTATAAACATAAAAATCGGATATCATTATATATTTTCGATGATCATTGAGTATTACATGTTATTTTCTCTAAACAAAAAAGTAGGCAACCCGACCCTCACAACACCAAACCAGTCCGACCCGTATTACCTTTCATCAAATTTTCTTTTTCTATCTCAGTGCAGGTTGTCGGGGGGTTTATGTAAACCCTTGTTCTTCTGTATGTACTTCCATTAACAACCACATAAAAGACCATCATCGATCTGCCATGGCCGAATTAAAAGTAGCAACAAGTAATAACAAAGTTCAAGAAAATGAAGATAACTTACAAGTAGCTGCAGAAATGAAGCCATGGGAGCAACATTCAGCTGTAATTGGCATCCCTCGTTACGATTACAAAGCTCCGGCTTCTTTCGTTCATCGATCATTCTCCGGGTTCCTCATTACTTGCCCCATCAGTTTGTACCCTCCCCCCTTTTCTCTGTATCTATAATTCTATATGTATATGTAAAAATTGTAGCTTTCTTGACCCATAATGTTTATTATTAGATTACAGTACATTATTACTATTTATGTCTTGATCTTTAGGCATATGCTAGTTTTTCGAGTGATGTTACTCATTGTGGAAGTTGATTCTTTTTTTTTAGAGAGGGAGAAGAGTGCCACAAAAGAAGCCATGTCCATGCTTGATAAGGTGTGTTATCTATTACGAGTATCTTATATATATATATTTTTCGACCGAATATCAATGAATTTAAACAGGGGAGGTTTTCCTGTTCGGGTTACTCGGGGAGGGCGAGTGTTTGACTCGGATGTACTGCCTTTGAATGTTTTCAAACCCTTTACCTGGCCACCCCTAGATGTTTTACATAGGGAGTTTCTAACCTGAGACCTCTTGTGAGGATATCAGGACAACTGACCTCTAAGCCACCTTGTTGGTGGTTCGAATATCGAGGAGTTTGGTATTTAATTATATATATATATATATTATACAGTTTTGTGGGAAGTTGACCGTTTAACTAAATTAACAGTTTTGAGCTAGCATTAGTAGTGTTAGGTATACTCGACTAATATTAAGAAAGCGAGGTTTATGAGAATCTTATGTCTCAAATGCCATATCTAATTTGGCATTTATATTCTTCCTATACAATGATGCACGAGTCTCTGTTGATATGCTCTAAAAGTGGTCAACGTTTATTCTGTGCAGTATCTTGTGTCGACAAATATGTGCAGCTCTGAAGGAGAGAAAGACCCTGAAAATGTTGATCCAAAGAGAAGGAAAGTAGATGTGAGGGAAAAAAAGGAGTGTGTCGGTGTTGTAGAAAAGAAGAATCTGGATAAAAACAATGGTAATTTCTTTTGACTCATATTTACAGGTTTAGGTTATTTCTATTTTTCCATTGTTCATTAAAAGTTGCAATTTCGATGTAGTTATTATCAGTGGTTGATTTGGGGTGTTGTTCAACCTGGAAATGGATCTAAATAAAAAGTGTAGCTAAAAAGGAAGGGTTGAAATCAGCCGAAGGGTAAGTTTAATAATGCATACAACTTCCTAACTAGCTTTATTCAAATATTTATAAATTATAAATTGATTTGGGCTCATGATTAATGCATTATTAATTTTTGGAAAAGTGAAGAAACATGATCAGAAGAAAGTGTTTGGGGATCAACCCAACCCCACCTCTCTCGATCCGTACTAAAAATGACTTGTTTCAACTCGCCCCACCCATCTTGCTGTCTCTAGTGTTTACGTTAAGGCTCCTGAACTTTTCAACCCAGTTATCAGTTACACCTGGCATATCAGATCTCTCATTATGCCAAACAAGTATCAATAAAGTCTATACCTTTTGAATTATGCAAAATTGCAAATATGTGGTTATTGTCTAAATAGATTTTGTGGTTTCAGGTGCTACAGAGGTTTCAGAAGGTTCTTGTACATCCTCTTCAAAATCAGATGCAAGACCTGACCCTCTTTCGTTGGTTAAGCTGACAAGGAGTGGTTTAATTCTCCTTACATTTTCGCATGACCATTGTCCCAACGTGGTGGACATAGTATCAAACATCATGCAGTCTTTGGAATCTGGAAGTTCGAAAGCACCACTGTAAGTATTTTAGTGGTGTAGTTCTCTTATAGCATAAGCATTTATGTGAACATCAAGCTTTTCCATGACAAGATGATAAAATCCTCTTTTTACTTACCAAGAAAAACTCTTGTGATACAATGATTATTAAGTTATTGGAGACAATCTTGGAGTTTAAATTCTCTTTTTTATCTATATTTTACTGCAAGTTTTTATTCTGTTCAATTTTATTGTTAAGCGTAGTCATTTGTACATTTAATATATGAGAACTCGTACACAATGTGGGATATTTTCTATCTCGTGTTGTTGTTGTTCACATAGATTGTGCAAATGTTTGTTAAGTACCCTCTAGTGATATTTCTTTTGTTGCAGTTGGTGCCATAGGATTCTACCTATCCAAACAACTTGTGTTTTGCAAGAGAAAGAGCTGTGCACTCTGGTATCAAAGCTTGTTGCCGACTTTATGAAAAATGAAGGAAAGGAACTTGCTCGACCTATAAAGGTACACTTATAATGTTTTTAATACTATTTGCATCTTGTCCCAAGGGCAACACTTGTTGCAAATTTTTTCCTTTAATGTGTGTCGATAATTGCTGAAACAATTGAATAACTTGCTTCATGAATTAGTTGTATCATTTACCCATACCAATAAAATAGTACATCTTGGCTTTCAGCGATAAATGTATCACTTTTTACATACGAATTGGAAACTGATGTTGGCATCACTAATTGTTTTTGCGGATTGTCTTTTGGTATTAAGTTTAGAAAGTCGTGATTTGAGTGTTTTTTATGTCTTTGGTTTAATGTGTCCCGAAGTCAGTGTTGAAATTAAAAGGTCTTGGTGACATGGAAAGATGCAATCTTTTATGTAGAAAAGAATATGACGGCGAACTTTGAAACAGCAGTTAAGGTCATGAAAGTTTGGGTTATGTTTGATCGACTGATAAAATAATGTTGTAGTTTGCAATAGGATACAACAGAAGAGGAATTGAGGAGACAGAATTGAAAGGTTCAAATGGTGATTTTAATCAAGTGGCATTGCTTGATCGTAGCAAATGCTTTGAGGTTGTGGCTTCTGCTGTGAAAAGCATTGTCTCGGATTCAGTTGTTGATCTGAAATGTCCAGAGGTACAAGTTTCATTTTTTTTAATCCTTTTTGCTTCAAGATCTGTGCTGACCAAAAGCAATTAAAAATTGCAGCTCACTGTTCTTATAGAGCTCCTACCCATTTCTGGGCTACCCAAAGGGTCACCTGTGGTTGCTGTTTCGGTTCTTCCACAGAAGCTCATCATGACCAAGCCTCGCCTTGGCATCAAAGCTTTGGTTCATGATGCGAAATCAAAGAAGTGAGAGTCTGAAAGGACAATGATAATCGGTTTTTTAATTTTAGTATCGTTTCGTTCTACTTAGAACGGCACCTCAAATTCATGCATATTTGGGGTTTGATAGATGATTTATATGAACAAATAATGTCATCACCTTCCAATTTTCATTTCTTTTTGTTAAAAAGTTTTTAAATTTTTGTTTAGATAGCTATTCTATTTGTAGTTCTCACAATTATAAAGTTTTTAAATTTTTGTTATAAAGTTTTTAAATTCATGCATATTTGGGGTTTATTGCTAATTTAATTGAATAATATTTATTCCATTGTGTAAGATTCCATCAAGAATAAATGAAAAATGATATAGTCTCTTAATTTAATCACTCTAACAAAAAGATAATAATACCGAGAAAAATCAAAAAAGAACTAAAATAAAAGAATAAGTAAGATTCGTATGCCATGTTCATATATAGCTTGTAGTCTTGTACCATCACTTTACATAACTGCGGTGTTGGTTCTTCAACAATAAAACCACGGGTATACACAAATAAGTTATGTTAATTTTTGTGTCAAACAATCAATTTTTGTCAAATTGATATAGTTGAAGCACAAAAATGGTCGATGTGGGAAATTTCATTATACATGAAATCACTTGTTAGAAAAGACCCTGAGTTTGTAGAGCGTGATGAGTATAACTATTTCATTACGTGGAGAGGCGCACAGACCAATCAATCAATCAATCAATCGTATCAGTCATATTCTTGGATTTGGAATGAAAAGAAGAATAATGCTTCCTAGCATGGGACACAGAATAAGACCACTTAGATCAAAATAGCATTCACAGAAATGTTCTAAAATAGAGTAGAATCTAACATTGAAAGAGATTAGTTATGCTAGTCGTGAGATCAGTTGATAGTGGATCGATGATGAATCGATTATCCAAGTTCCCAACTATATTTCACTTACACATGAAAAGCTAACCAATAGTATTACCATGTTATGTTATTTGCCCCACATTAACCGCTTATAAAAGAAATGTTTGGTGTTTAAGTGGAAACTTTTTTTAAACTGGTGGATGCATTTATGGAACAAAGATGTGAGGTGTACAGATATCAAAGCGTATCAAAGTGGACAATACGTGCTAGATAAGTTGGTTCATATCAATGGTATCAAAGAACTTCTAAACGTCTCAGTGCGGAGACAACTCGGTTGACTACTCTTCAAGGATAAAGAGTCTCGCCGGATGAATGTATTCTCATGTTCCTTGTCCCACATTGACCACTCATATAGTCATAGAAGAGATGATGGGCATTTAAGTAATATTTTCAGCTAATGTATGGGTCCGGTCCAATAACAAACGGTAAGGTATATAGATACCAAAAGACACAATATCATAGTTTCATATATATCTTTTTTGTTTTTAAATGTAAAATTCTTCTTAAAATCTAGAATATATTCTTCAATAGAATATTAAGAAGTTAAAGACTGACTATTGGATCATAATAAAATTGATGCACGAATATTCATAAAACACAAGTATATATATTGATGCACGAATATTTTCATAATGCACACCGATTTTCATTTAAGAAAAAAAAAATTGTTCTTGATTAAAAAGTTAAATAAATAAAAATAAATAAATAAAAAAACACACGCACATTGTCTCCATCCCCAAAACCTCCCTCACACAAATAAACAAACCCTAATCAAATCAAATCAGATTATCAGAAGGAATGGAATCATCAAAGCCAATGATAGCAACACAGCAAGAAATGAATGAATCAAGAGTACCATTAGCATACCGTGATCAATGTGCACACTTGTTGATCCCCTTAAACAAATGCCGTCAATCCGAATACTTTCTTCCTTGGAAATGCGTAGACGAACGTCACACTTACGAGAAGTGCCAGTATGAACTTGTCATGGAAAGAATGCTTCATATGCAAAAACTTAAACAGAATCAAGCCCAGGGGAGCAGCCTCATCCCCAAAACTGCCAATGCTTGATGTTTCGTTTCTATTCGATTTGCCGGTTTAGGTTTCTTTCCTTCTTTCTTTCTTATTTGTTTATTTATTTCTATTTAAGATTTTTTTTTATGGATACAGTTACTTGATTTAGGTTAGTTTTGATTTTGTGATCTAGGGTTTCGCTTTTAGGGAATTTTAGCTTATAGTTAGTTTTCGGAGACAGGGAGAACCTAATTTATCAGAATAATCACTTGCCGCTAGGTGAGCTTGATTTACATCTCACGTGATACGTCACGGTTTCTGGAAAATCAACCCTTTTGAATTAGTTAGGGATTTTTAGTCTCCAAGCATATAAGCTGTGTTTGGCAAGGGTTTTTTTTCCGAGGTTTTTGGGGTTGGAATAAAAGAAGGTAGCCTGGTTTGGTTGTAGCTTCTAAAGATTTAAACTTTAGCTCTAGAAAGCTTCAAAAAACCCCAAAACTGGAAGCTACTTAAAATAAGCTTGAAAAAAAGGTCCAAGCTCCCACTACTTTTGTGTGGATGAGTAGGTACTATTAGCAATATATGATGTTAGTGTTAATGCAATTAGACTTGCTAATTGTTTTTAACAGTCTGATGATTTGTTTGGTTTTGAGAAATTCGTTGGTAAGGATTTTGTGTTAAGAATGGATAAGAGGCTTCTTTGCACAGTCATTACTCTCTTCTCTCGGTACCTATATTGGATATTTGATTAGTAAGAGTGGTTAATTTTTTGGTAATGATTATAAGTAACGTTGATGGGTTAAACTTTTGTATATTTAGATTGGATGCCATTGTACGGTGAGACAAATTTTGGGTAAACATTAATGGCCCTGACTGGTTCTACCAGCAACCCATTACTTACATTAGTGGTTTAAAATTTTAAGCAGGTTTAAATAGTCTTCCCTTTTATCAAGTTGTATATGTTAATCCGTTTTTATCTAGTTACAGTTAAGGTTTTTTAATATTGTATACGAGTAATAATATCAATGGAAGATTGAAATTATTCACTTAGTAGTTGCACAAAAAGTAATGTGTTACATGATTACAGCTCTCTGCCTCTCTTACATAATAATAATAATAATAATAATAATAATAATAATAATAATAATAATAGTATATAAGGATATGTTATATATTTAAATTGACCATTATGTGTTCTCCTAGGTGTTTTTTTTCCATCCTTAAGCCAATTAAGCAGTTTGCTTCTATCCAAGTTAGCACTCAAGGGATTTTAGAGCAGATGAGTAGTTTTAATAAGCCATCTCAAACACTCACAATATAACTCCAAAACACTCGATACTACTGTTGGCATGACTTTTCTCTGACATCCAATATATGTTGAGACTGGTGGTACAGTTTACAATGTATGATGGTAGTATCATACTACCATGCTATTAGAGTTGTTGCTTCTTAATAGTTTTATGGCTGATTTCATTTTCAAGAAATTGTCTTTATTATGATTTTGTGTTAACAATGAATATGATGCTTTTTTGCACAGTTGTTGCTCCTTAAAGTAGAATATTTGATTATTTACTGCTTTTAGCATTGATTGATTGAACCTTTACTATGTTAGATTGGATCCCAGTGTAGTGTTTGGCCAGCGATTAAAGGACCGTGTTCGGTTCAGCTAGCAATCATTTAGTTAATTAACTATTAGGTGGTTTACAAAATAAGCAGGGATTAAACATCTTCGCTCAAGTTGTATTCATGAGTTGATATTTCTAAGCTTACAAGTAGTTCTTCCAGTTCTTTATATAATAATTATGTTTGTGGAAGAATGGAGATAGCTGTTAGCCGTTTTAAAAAGGTAGTGGCACAAAATTTAGTATGTTATAATGATTCTAATCTTCTTCATTATATAGATATGATGAAATGTTATGTACTAAAAAGATTCATTTTGCATCCTCCTTTATGTTCTTTTAGTCTTTGATAAGACAATTACATGTAGGTCGCTTGATGGCCTTTGATGGCCTATGCATAAGGCATTTTAGGTCCATGGTAATACATAATTTGGATATGTGATTAACCTAGAGCATGTTTCTTGTGTAGTCGTGTACCATTACATATCTCAAGGACTCTTTAAGATGTTGGTAGATTAGTATTTGATGAGTAGAAGTGTTTGATTATTTTGTGACTCCAAACAAAAGCTCTACTGAAAGATAACCTTCCCCTAACATTTGCTGTACATTCCGACTGCTAGTACAGTTAGCAATATGCATTGTTAGTGTTGTGCTATTAGACACTCCTTAAGAATGGATGATACACATTGTGTCATGAATTCTCTTTGCTATAGTTGTGTCCTCCTTTGTAGTGCTATTGCTCTGTACTTGTGTTGGAAAATAGATTAATAAGAATCTTCATTTGTTTGGTAATATCAAATAAGACTTTGTTTCATAAGTAAAGACAGTGTATGGCTAGCCATTTAGGTCCCTTACCATTTCAACAACTACAAAAGTGGTTTTAAAATTTTAGTAGGGATTAATTGTCTTCTCTCAAGCTGTATTCTTAAGTTAATATTTCTCACTTTGGGGTGGTTTTTCACCTTTTCCAATCCTTTATATGAGTATTATGTAATATATTAAAAGATCATTTATGCATCTGTTTAGATTTTCATTTAGATCCTAATTTGGAATCAAATGCCAGCTAGCTTGATGGGCCTGCTATTGATTATGCCCTGTAGCTCCATTTTAGTTGACGCTTTTTTTGCTCCACTGTAAAAGATAACCGGGCTTGAGATTAATATCTATTATGGTTGCCTTGTACCATTGCCTGACACTTCGATTTCATAAGATGTTGCTGAGTAGGTTACTAAGTGCCAAAATCAGTTAGCTACTTCTAATGCACACTCTTATAGGCTGTAGTATCTAAAGGTGGCAACATGGATGTGTTGAGTAATGGGTTGAAACGGGTTCGGTTAAAATGGCTCCCTTTTTAGTATGGTTGAAATTGGCTGTGCTAGGTTGACCCTCAAATCCATTTGTGTTCATTTTCTTTTGATTTCTTTTAACTTTTCAACTTGTTAATAATAATTACAGAAACAATCGTATTGCAATAGTAATGAAACATTTTAGGAAGTCTGAATCATTCATCAAAATTAGACTTTAGCAACTTTGAACCAGTTGCCTTTAACTAAATTTTTAGGTTTGAACAATTTTACATGTGTGAGATAAACCACAACCTGAATCGATACATTTACAAGTAAACAGCTAGTAATTGCTACCTCTAGTACTAGCATCTATACTTTTGGTGTTGAGCTTCACCTTCATGATAAATATTGTAGCAAAAATAGGTGATTACTTTATGTAAATAATAATAATAATGACAAGGATTTGTGATTAATCTACTTTCAAATACATAAAAAGTATTAGATTGCAAAGGATTAGGAGATCAAAAAGCGCAAGAGTTTATTTCTGTTGAATTTGAAAAATACTGGCTTTGAATTTATAAAATAAATCCTTGAGTTCTTTTTTCAAATACATGGTTATTTTCAATAAAAACAATGGTTACCCAGTGTCTTCCACAAGGTATGGGGGAGGTGAGATATAGACAACCTTACTCTACCCGAAGGTCGAGAGACTACTTCCAGAAGGAACATCCGGCCACCCTTGGGCCTTGACCTCTGTTTCCAAAGGCAAGGGGGTTTCCAACTGATCCAACCTTGCTTGTTACAAGGTTAACTTCTATAAATGCCGTAAATACTATAGAAAATTGTAACTCTAAGCTAACAAGGGTGAAATCCCTTTTACCCAAAAAAAATTGTAACTCTCAATCTTCTTAAAGCTTGTCAGGCTTTTTATCTTAGCTGTAGATTTCTTCTTTATGATTTATATATTTGTGTTCCCACTTTTTATGATGAATGATTTATCAACTTGAAATGATTTTGTTTGCATGGCTGGTCCCTTTTTCTTTTCTTTTGCATGTGTATGGAAAGAGAACATAATGTGGAAGTTCCGCTTTGGTCTTGTTATTTCATCGTAACTGATAGAGATTACTAAAACATGTTTCAATTTTGACAGGGAGCATCAAGCTGCTTACTTTGGTGGACTTCCAGTTGATTGCTTAATGTCATTGGTGAGAACCTAAAATTTGTGTTATATTTCCATGTATGAAAGGATGTATAAACATTTCCATCCTTCACAATAATTACTTGTTTGTTATTCAACTTAATCGGGTTTTGTAATGCAAAGGAGGCACTAAGATTTGCTATTCTAAGTTTCAAATTCGCCGAGACATACTGATGTTTATGTCATGAGAGGTAAAATTCAAATTAAGAAAATATGTCCGTCATAATATAGTATCTTATAATACTCCGTAGTTTATGGGAAAATAAAATGTTAAAAGAAAACTTTTTTTTTTTTTTTGAATGCTATTCTAAGTATATGGTCATAATGGTAGACGTTGCAAAATAGATGGGTTATAAACATGTTTTATAACGTTTCAGTAAAAACAAAGTACTTGGAACAGGTTATTCAATGTAAGGTCCTTTTTAACCTAATCTATAGTTATTACTTCACCTTACAAATACTCCTTCAAAAACTTATTTTCTATTACTTCTAATATTTTTGCATTGTTATGTTTTCATAATTATAGTAGTATCTTAGGGCGCGTTTAGTTCAAGAAAACACCTCCTGTTTTCCATTTTTGTTTTCTTGGAAAACATGGAAAA
>JAOXNX010000001.1:17607661-17632681 GCA_028566075.1 Solidago caesia | reverse complement strand
TAAAACACTTAACGGAAGCAACATGTTGACTTAACGACTCAAGTCAACCGTTAATCGAAAAGTTTGGAATGTTACAATTACCTCCCCCTTAATAGGATTCCATCCTCGGAATCATTTCAGCCACGAATAGGTGAGGGTAATGCTCCTTCATCACAGACTCGATTTCCCAAATTAAACTTTCACCTCGAGTATGCTTCCATTTCACAAGGACAAGATCAACTACCTTTCCACGAGTCTTCCTTTGCTTTCGGTCAAGAATCTCAATCGGTTCATCGACAATCTTCTTTTATGGATCAACACTTACATCTTCCAAGGGAAATACACAAATCTCATATAACACGCATAGAAGGTATCCTGAATACCTTCTAACTCAGGTGGAAAACAACTGTTAAGCCTTCCATGAAGAAATACGCTTCCTTTACTCATTGGTATATCCTCTTCAGCAACCACTAGAAGCTCTAAGCGCATCTTTATAGACTTCCTACATTATAACATCTCATATGGCTCTAACCTATATGCACGTAACATATTTTCAAGAGTTCAAATCGTCCTCTTTCTTTGCCCATCGGTCTATGGATGTTAGGTCCTTGGGACTTTCTGAATTCGCGATTCTTACGACTATGTAAGTGCGGAATCCAAACATAATCATGATTTAGGTAATTGAATGAATCAAACATATGAACACAAAAATAACAAGAAAGAACAGAAAATAGAAAGATAATTCCTTTATCATCAGTCAGATGATTACAAAATAAATCCATTTACAAAACATCTGATTGATTCCGGATTACAATCAATCGAGACGACTCGTGATAATGAATTACATGGTGGAGTCGGGGCATAGATCTCTACCCCAATCTGTGTGGACGAAATCTGTTGCAACTAAAATCATCAATCAGAAAGTAACCTAAACATAAATATATATAGGTTGTAAAATGGGTTGGGCTTCAAGTTCGTGGACCAAACACGCGTGAACAGTAACAAGTGCGTGCTACAGTGCCACGCACTTGTCCAAGTACGTGTGAACAGTGCCACGCATTTTGTCAAACATAGTAAAAGAAATAGCCCTTTAATTGAGATGCACCGGACACAAATTGTGCACCAAAACGTGCACTAACAAAATTTCATATTGAATCAATGCATAAAAGATAAATATAGTTAGATATGCATTTTGTTTGAAACTTATATATAAAGTTTGTTCAATTTAATTTAATGAATTTATTGTCATTGTTGTAATGTATTGTGTTACTGATATTGCTTGGAAAAGTTGTTGAAGTTGTGGTGTAATCTTAGGGAATAAACTTTAAACGTTTCTAGCCTAAGTTGTCCCAAACCCACAAGTGGTTAAAAACCGAAAACAGAACCGAAATAGGTCCAAACCGAAAAAACCGAATCAATTAAAATCGAAAACCATTTGTTTTAGTTTTCAAAAACCTAATTATTTCGGTTTGGTTTTTGGTTTTGGCCAAAAACCGACCCAAGCCGAACCGCACCTCACCCCTACACATATATACGGTCTGTGATATATATAAACTAGTATGACACTTAGCCATATTATTTGTACTGAACTGTTTTGAGGAATATTATGATAACCAGGGTAAAATCTTTTTACCTATGTGTAGAAAAAAAATATTATTTTACTCTGATTTTAATTTATAAAGACAGAATCAATGATGTTGTACACTGTGTCTAATAATACCTTTTAGAAAAATGCAAATTTTAACCCCTCAACTATATAAATATCAATAGTGATCTAATCAGCTTCTTGCTAGTTTTAATAATAGTTTTTTTTTAATATGTGCCCTAAGGGTACATATAAGAGTACATTTAATACGTACATCTTAAAAACTGAAAAAAGTAACAAAAATTTTCTTGAAAAATGCATTTCTTAATTCTTAAGAAGAATCTTGTTAGGCTAATATGAGTAGAGTAGCCTCATGATGGGGCAACTTGTGTCACGTGGCATGTGGGGTTAGCCCCTTAAAAAGTGGGAGTGGGGTTTTTTTTTGGTGATACAACTTCTGCCATGTGTCACTGCTAATGATTGATTCTTTTTTCACTTTAAGATTAAATAGAAATATATCACATTTTAATAAATAAAACATAAAAACAAAATACATTACATAAAATCCTAAACATAAAAAAATAAAATTCATTACACACCGTACTAAAAATAAAAAGACACATGAAACTACTCTTCATCACTAAAGTAGTCGTCGACCTCTGGTGGCACGTATTCTTCCTCATTTGGCATGTGGTTCTCCCATAGATGGTCTACCAAATCCGTCAATAGCAGTTGTGTGTCTCCCTGCTCCTAACGGCATTTGAATTCTCAATCCGTTACTCCATTGGAGTTTGTTGTTTCCAATAATCCGGGTCTAGAGTCGGGTCTCTCGTTGTAGTCTTGACAATAAGCTTTGTCTTCATCCTGCAAAACCATGTTATGTAAAATAACACATGCATTATCACGTCATGCATTCTCTCCTTGTCCCAATATCGCGATATAAAATTAATAACACGCCAACGCTTTTTCAAAACCCAGAAAGCTCTCTCAATATCCTTTCACGCCAACTCTTGTTTTTTCTTAAAATACTTTCTTTTTTCATTAACCGGGTCGGTAAAAGTCTTCACAAAGGTTGCATACTCCGGATAGACGTCATCGCTCAAATAGTACCCGGCTTTGTAAAAATTGTCGTTTGCATAAAAAGCACCTACAAGTTAAAAAATTAACATGTCAGCAAAAAATATCATCCATAATATATGAAAGTGTAGTGTTTTTTTAAGTGAAAAAATATGAAAATAGATAGAAATGAAGTGTGAAATAATTTAGAATATGTGTTTGTATATATAGAGAATAAAGATGTATAATAAAAAAAGGAAAAAAAAAATTTAATTCACTAGCCGTTTTAACGGCTATTGTTTGGAAAACAACAAATGGTCAAAGCAAATGTAGCGAGCCATGGAGATCGCCAAAGAGGCAAGTTGCCGGCGGGGGCCGCTGTTCCCAGCGATCCGGGTGTGGGTCGCCGGCCATCCGCCCCATTCCGTTCAACCTAAAATGTACATTTGCGTTTATTTAAAGGAAGAAATATGTTTTAAAATCTATTGAATAAGAAAGATTATTAGTCTATTTTTGGGATATAAGAGTTATTATTAGTTTTTGAAATTTTTTTTAGCTAATTTTAGATTAAAATAATGATTATCAAAATTACCTAAATAACTTTTTATAAAACAATGTTTAGTTTTCGTAATATACTTTTTTGGGTTTATTATCTAATTAAAGTCGAAGTGTTTGTGTAATTTATTTTTCTTTTCTTGGTTTATTAGGTAGACAAAACTAATTTTTTTAGAGTGAGACATTTCATTAGTTTTCTAATATATTTTTTTTTAGGATTTATCATGTAAAAAAAAATCAATGGTACAATTGTAGTATTTTTAATTATAATTAATGGGCGTTTGAAAATAAAATAATTAATTTTTTTTTTTAAAAATTGAAATAAGTTTTTCATGATTAGTACGACTAATGCATGGTTACTTTTATTTGAAATGATATCAGAGCAAAAATGAATTTCAACTCTTCGGCATGTGTATTTAAAACTTTTTTAAATTTGTTTCGAAATGTTATTAAAGTTAAATATGTATTTTGGATTTATTTGAAATGAAAATTACATTTGTTCAAATTAAAGTGTTTGGTTTATTCACCTGTAGCCAAAAAAAAGTCTTTAATATCAATTATCAAGGTTTTAACTATCACGTTAAGGGGTATGGAGTGCCATGAACGGCGGCTTCACTTCTAAAAAGCCTCAATCTGCCTAATACACCACCTTACTTGGGCGACTCACACCATTTTGAAGTGCTCCATGACTTGCAGAGGACACCGGCTCTTCTTTCTCACTCTTTTGCTTTCTCCAAAATCCAAAGCTAAGATGCCTTCAAGATGCCATGAACACCACCCCATTTTTTAGTAACATCTTGGGATGTGACATAACGTTACATGGCGCAAGTTCTCTCTCCCCCAAGATGCACCATACCCCTTAGTCTTATTGATTTTGTAGTTACATATGTAACCAAGAATCTTGTTGTAAATAAACTTGATTTTAAATTCCATCTCACATATTCAAATATAAATGCAATGCCTATAATTATATCTTAAAAATGATATAAATTCAAGTTTAAGGTCAAAAATGTAAGGTGATTAGTTTAACACTTTAACCTCTTTCAATTTCATATATGTCATTCATAAATTACGAAATATCACATATGTCTAAAATACAAGTTTTTAATGCATCATGTAAAACGGTACTAAAGCATGTTCTAAACATATATAATACTTTATGGTTTATGGATGACATATATGAAATTGTCTCTATATAGGTTACATATAGGTATTTTTTGGGTCAAGAGCCTGGCTTACGATCAAGCCTATGAATATAATTGAAATAAGACATAGATACATAATGTTGAATACCTATACATTAACATCCCCTGTAGTTTTAGCAGGAGGTGTTCAAAGGGCTAAACTGGAACAAAAGTCGATGAATATAGAAGCAGAGAGACTTTTAGTGAAGATATCAGTACACTGCTAGTGAAATGAAACATGGAGAACACGATCTGACCAACGCCAACCTGATCTCAAACAAAGTGAACATCGGTATCGATATGTTTTGAAATGTTATTAAAGTAAAATGTATATTTAATAAAAAAAATGTAAAAATTATGTTAAATTTTGTTTCCAATATTATTGAAGGTAAATGTGTATTTTTATTCATTTCACTCATGTCCGTCAAACTGAATTACTTAGTCAAATTCACCCAGCCTTGCATCCCCATGACTCGAACTTGGTCTCCTCCAAATGCCATAGAGGGGAAATTCATTATGGAAAAATCTTTCTGGTCGACATTAATTGTTAGTGAAATTAGTCAATAATTACAAAATTCCAATAATTAATTGCTAGTGTAATTAGTCAATAATTACAAAATATATCAAAAATCTTTTATTAGACATCAACGGAATTATATATTCACACAAAGACTACAAACTAGTTACTTACTAAATTTAGACCCGTATCAAATATACGGGATGTTTATGATATTTTCAATATAAGATGAATCATTAAATATATATAATAAAAAAAACCTTGTAAATTTAAATGTAAAAATATATGAAATAACAAATTGGTAATTTTAAATATAAAAATTTTAAGTAAATCAAAGTAAGATAATGTAATATTTGAACACTGAAAACATATATTTTATGTCCTCTTTTGTAATTGTTTTCAAAATATATCTATTTAAAGTATATCTTTTAAAAAATATATTAAATTTTCTATATTGTTTAACTATTTAAAATATTATAAAATCCATGATATTTTTTTTTGTTTAGAATTCTAATGTTTGATAAAACTAAGTTTATTCGAATGAAACCAAATATATATCATAAAATAAAGAATACTTCAAATGAAGTGTTATAGTATTTGAAATGCATTTAAACCATTAAACGGTAACCTATTATTTTATTATTTGATGAATATAAAGGATAAATATAAGATGTGATTAAACAAACTAAATTTATTGATTTATTAAATATAAATATTATTAACTATAATGAATTATTTATCACGAAAATATAGCTAGCCGTTCATGAGTTTAATTAACTTTAGCTAAAATAAATTTTCATTTTCTAAATATAGGATAAAGGATTTTTTATTTTTATATTATTTTTAATTTATTGAAAGGCAAATCCACCTGTATAATAATCCATACAATGGTATTTGACAAGTTTTTAACATTATAAACTAAATTTTTCATAGTCAATTAAATCGTTTATGAATATTTATTCATTAAATTTGAATATTATTTTTGGAAAAAAATAAAGAAATATATAATAATTTTTGTGTGGGTCCATAATTTTTATTTTTGATTATAAATTATTTTTTGGGTAAATGGTTTATTTACCCCGGTAAATATAAATTATAAATTATAATGTATATGCCGTTCAAAAAAAATATATATATATAATGTATAAATTTTATGACATAAGTAAATTTTAATTTAATGAAATCAAGCATTATCTATACTCCTTAATAAAGGAGCAACCCCTCCCCCCCTTTTTTCAAAAAAGCCTACTGAACTTCCTAAACTACCCCTATCATTTATTAACTAATTTAAATATCTCCACCTAATATTCTTATAATAATACCCTTAATGAAATTATTTACAATATACATCTCTCAACCCTTAAAATAACTATTATTTACAACATACATCCATCAATCCTTAAAATAACTACACTACTCCATTTTACTTCAATTATTTTTACATTAATAACCACACCGTTACCGCCGCCGCCGTTATCTGTCGCCGCCACTATCGGTCCACCACCCATCGCCCCCATTACCGCACTGTTCGCCGCTACCACTACCACTGCTACCACTACCACTGCTACCACTATCGTCGCCGCATCGCGCGGGCGTCATTCTAGTTATTTATAATTTGGTTACAAAAATAAATACATTTTACTCAAATGTTAACTATTTCACCTTATCAGATATAATGAAAACAAATTTATTCAACAGACCCGCGTTTTACCCGGATCTAAATCTAGTATAAATATAAATTTGATTTGATTTTGTCTTAGTGGGCTGATTTTATTTTTCTTTATTTTTATTTTTCTAATTTTACTATGGTGTGTAAAGTAAAATATTAAAAGTAAAAGAAAAATACCAAAGGCCTCGAAACTAAGTTAGTTATATAGTTGTAAACGAACGGGATGAACACGTGTGTTATATTTGTTTATATTTATTTGTTAACGGTTCACGAATGCCGAACATAGAATTATGTTCATGTTTGTTCGTTTCTACTCATGAACGAACACATGCACAAATTAACTAATATGTAACTAGATCGATTAAATTTAAAAAAAGGAGTTCTAGCTCAAATTTACAAAGTACCATTCTAGTTCATTTTAAGGTAGAAGAAAAAGTAACATTCTTTTCGAAACCTTCCTCTTATATAGTCAATTATTAAGTATTTACCGGATCCAATTAATTTTAGAAAATGAATTTTAGTTCAAATTTAGTTTCTTTCGTATGTATCATCATAGTTAATAAATTAAATAAATAAATCATAATGCATAACAAAACTATGTAACTTAATTTTAACTCTAGTAACACTAATAAATGTAACAAACATAATTTAAATCACTGGATTAGGTAAAACAAATACATAGATGTAGTTTTCCTTGTTCATATTATCCGAAAATAACGACTCTTTTTAGTTCAGAAAAATGTATATGATTTGATTAGGATATTGTCATGACTTGGCCTTTTTTTTTAAACCCCTAAAATGTTTACCTGAGTCTAATACTTCTTACGAGTGTATCAGGACACGCGACCACCTTAGTGGTGGAAATTATTCGATTAGGTTTCATGGTTTATATACTTGTAGAGGTCACTAAAAATTGTTTGATATTATAACAGGAAATAACTTTTAGTATTACCATTTCAAGCAAAATAAAGTCGAACCAGATGAACATTCTACAACCTAATAGTCAAGATAAGGATTTTCTATAAGATCACATGTCTATATATATTATATAAAAAGATCTTCAAACCCAGATCTTTAAATTGAGCAGCTTCATATACTTCTTCCTATACGACTTCTTTAGGTTCTCTACTTCTTTGAGCAGCTTCATATATCCCTATATGATATCGCACTTTCAGCCAACTTATAACCATGGGAAATATCCCATTGACTTCACCTTACACTCAAAAGTTGTATGCCCAATAGTGCCACACCTATAGCAAGTTGTCTTCTTTGGATCAAATAATGTTTTGACTTAACTTGCCCTTTGTTTTTATCTTCTCTAATTTCCGGTCAATTAAAGCCAATGATTGCATGTTCAAGGATTCTTCATTCTCATTGTCAACTTCATTCTCAAACTGGTCTGATACATAGTCTGCTTGAGAGAACATCTCAAACCTTCTTGAATCTGCAACTAATGTTACATCTGTAGGCTTAGCAGACTTCTTCCCAATTTGTTTCTTGAGTTCCTTGGTCTCTTCATGACTTGGTAAAAGACCATATATACAAGCTAGCAAGTGTATGTTCTCCTAATTGTCAAGCAGCAACAATATAATAGAGGTAGCCATGTCACTCAGATTACTTAGCCAAACTTCTCACACAATTCCAATTCCTCCTTATTAACACCAACACCCCTTCAGCTCGATCATTATTCAATAGAGTAAATCTATCATACCGGCTGACTAGACTTTCATCCCTAGTAGAAAATTAAGAAGTTCTCATATTTTCTAGTGAGATTCTTCTTTTGAGTTTGGACAAGAGTTGTACCTTCATATTGGGTGCACAAAGTATCACAAATTTGTTTTGCAGTTGTACAACCACTACATTTTCCTAAGATTTCTTCACTCAAAGCATTACCCAACTTAAGTTACGTGCAGAGACATCGATCAAGGCCCAGGGTGTGCAAACAGCACCATGTATAGCACAAGTTATTTGGTGGCCAATAATTATATATGTGTTGGAGCAATATCAGTAAAAAAAAAGCTCTTTTTAGAAAAGGGCTACTGTGAGTTCGAACCACTGTGATTGTTCTTAGTGCCAAAAATTTCCCCCATACCACTTACTTCATCATTAAAATCAATATTATTATTATCATAATTATTATCATTACTTTAATGAGTACGTTACTATGAATTATTATCATTTACATTTATTTTGGAATGGTTTGGTTTTTAATTTACCACCAATGTTTTTAAAACCCGGATTTGACAGAACAGTTGGGGTCTGGTAGGACCAGGAGTTTACATGTAGAGCGGATCGATCCATCTTGTTTACAAGTACTAAAGTCTTGGAGGGTGAAGGCGTTTCAAGAAGTTGACAAGCCTAAACATTTGGTATTATAGTGGAACAAAATTTGTTAGGAGGGTGGGGGTCCCTCATTCGGTTGCTTATCCCAACTTAAGTTACGTGGATGTAGAAATTTGGAGAGTTTAACCAACACTTGGACATCTATTGTCACTTCAAAAGTTATTTATTGAAAGCATGAATGGGTTGAAAAGACTTGGTTCTGAGTTACCCTAAACTCCTAATGCTTGCCATGGTATTGCTGCATTTTTGGAATTTCAGGAATTGAAGAGATATGTTGGTCTGGGAGGAATGGTTAACTATAAACGGTGGTGGCAAAGATGGAATAGCCATATTATATTCTCGTCTTCACGTGGTCTTAACTATAAATGGTTAACCATGTTGAATCATTACTCTTACTTGATCATGTCCGAGTCTTTCTGCTACAACCGGTTTGTTTAGATTGGCTATGATGATGTGTTTTATACGACCTTTGAATAGCTTAATATAAAAGTTGTCCCTTTTTGATTGGCTATGATGATGTGTTTACATTCAAAAAAAAAAAAGTAGAGGTTATGTGTTCCTTGGCATGGCATTTAAGGTGTGTGTGACCCTCTTGTCACATGCCAACCTTTTTTGATGCAACCATGCTAAATAATTACTCTTACTTGAGCATGTCTGAGCCTTCCTGCTACAACTGGTGTGTTTAGATTGGCTATGATGATGTGTTTTATACGACCTTTGAATAGCTTAATATGAAACTTGTCCCATTTTGATTGGCTATGATGATGTGTTTACATTCAAAAAAAAGTTGACGTTATATTTTCCTTGGCATAGCATTAGAGGTGTGTATGTGACCTCGCTGTCACATTCCAACTTTCTTTAATGCAGTCATGCTGAATCATTTCTCTTACTTGAACATATCTGAGCCTTCCTACTGCAACTAGTGTGTTTAGATTGGCTATGACGATGACAATGGGAAGGCTATAATTTTGTTTTTATAGGAGGTCTAAATGTAGAACGTAGCATGGACAGGATGGTAGTGAGCTTTTTATGATTACAACACTGATTATTGGTGAAACTAAATCACCCAAAATCGTTTTATGTAAATTTTGATGTTTGTGGAGGGCTACTTATTCAGAGATTATTGTGAAGATATTGGAACTATTAAGTCATTTTATAATGCGAATTTGGCGCTTACATATGAGGTGATCTAATCATTATAGCTGTGTTATTTTGGTGTAAAATAACCTGATTTTTCAAATTAATGGACTTGCAGATGAATGTCATGAATTTTAACAAATGAATGGACTTGCAGAGGACTTTGAAGATGCTATTTTGTTACTTTAATCGTTTTACATCAAAGAGAGAAGGTGATAATAGACTTGTAGAGGACTTTGGAAGATAAAGATAAGAGCTACATGCAATTAGATTAGACCATGAAGCAGTATATATTTGAATCATTCATCCAGTGTTTTTTAATGTCGAGGATGTCTTTTAATAGTTATTATTTATTGGTGTAGGCTTGGGCTATAAAGGATCTCGGGAGCAAAACAAAGGAAAAACATCCTTTCGGGTATATATTTTAAACTCATTATGTGTCTTTCTCTCTCATTTGTGTAGATGATTGATGGATTTATATCTAAACACCTTATAAAGCAGATGGACTAGCGTCTTACTTTTCAAATTTTTAAGAACTTTGTAAATATAGCAAAGATTTGTTTCATAACTATAGTAATTATTTGTTATTTGACTTAATTGGTTTGTGAGTGACAGCATATACACATATTACTAGACGGAAGCCCGCGCGATGCGACGGTGATGGTGGTAGCGGTAGTGGTAGTGGTGGCGGTGTGTTAATGGCGGTGACAGATGGCGGTGGTGGCGGCGGCGACGGGTGGAGGCGACGGCGACGAAGACGGGTGGGCGGCGGTGGCGGCAACGACGGGCGGTGGCGACTGCGGTTGCGGTGATAGACGGCGGCGGTGTCGGTAGCGGTGTGGTTATTTTGTAAAAAATAATTGTTGTAAAAGGGGGTAGTGTAATTATTTTAAGGGTTGAGGAATGTATGTTGTAAGTAATAGTTATTTTAAAGGTTGAGGGATGTATATTGTAAATAATTTCATTAAGGGTATTATAGGTATTTATATGGAGATATTTAAATTAGTTAATAAATGATATGGGCAAAATAGGAACTTCAGTAGGCTTTTTTGAGAGAAGGGGGAGGGGGGTTCCCCTAGTATGTATATATATATATATATATATATATTATTTATGTGCAAAAATGGTTACCCTCAAGTTTTTAACACTATTATTATTATTATTAGATACAATAATATATTAAGAGATTAGATAATATATTGTGAATGGACAATGATATGCAATATAGATATATGAATGGTCAATATATATACAAGTCCGTCCTACTGCATTTCAGGAAGTAGATCGATATGCTTTTGGTTGGGATCATCTAAAAAGATAGATGAAAATTATACGAGTATCTTTTCGACTTGTTGATCAGGGGGGTGATTCTCTCATCAAATTCAGTGCTAATTAATGTGTATTATATTTGTAGTACAATACAATATTCTACCATAGTCCCGTGTTTGACTAAAAATCTAGTGACGCGTATTCACCTATGAAAAAGAAGAAGAAGAAGAAGATTTAACATCCAATAGAATTATTAAAATATATAGTATATATGAAACTAAGAATATGAAGTATGACAGCCATAGTTTTTTCCTACGGGATTTTCTCTTGTTTTTCAAAAGTATCTACAGAAAGAGTCAAAAGTTGTGGCATTGGGTTCTATTTAATTAGGAAATTAATATTATTCTGTATTGGAAGAACCGTTTTTATCTCAACAGGTTTTAATCTCTTCGTGAACATCCTTTCTTCTATGTTTGTATTGGAGAAAATGAAAGAAAGAAAGAAAATAAATCAGAATATAGATCCTTTGTAAGTATAACCCATGAGGTGTATGATCATATATGTTGTTCAACTTCGAGTATCATAAATTATATATAAAAGGTTAAAAACTATATAAAAGTTGCAAAACTTATGATACGTGGCACGTTAAGGGGGTGTTCAACGATTCAGTTTGCAATTTTTTCTGTTTCTTTGATTTGACAATTCTGAAAGCTTAATTTGAGAACCAAATCAAATCGAATTAATCAGCAAATAACCAAACCAAATAGCCGTACCATTATTAGATTTCGGTTTGAATTCAATTAAGCAAAAACCAAACAATTTTCATATTGTTTAGATTTTTTGTTGGCAAAATTCCTTCCCAAGCTTAACAATGAAATTTTCAGTGGGAATCATTTACCTTCAAAAATTTAGTAAATGAGCAAATAAACAGATGAAGTTTTTCTGTTCAGGTTACAGGAAGATGACGGTGTCTTAAATATATGCAACATAACGGGGGAATCCCATGACTGTTTCTAACCATTTCCTTAAATATCACCCCAAAATGTTTATCTAGAAAGGTTTTTAACTTGAAATCTTTTGTGAAGAAACAAATATTTTGACCACTGGACTACCTTGGTGGTGATTTAGTTAATTTACAAATGTAATGTATTATAAACTTTAGAAATTTGCTAAATATAATTCTTGGGACTATAGTTAATTGGGTAAGACATGCATAAAAGTGTTGTACTTGATAGTTTATCCTTTTTGTAAACGCAATTATTTTTAATGTTCAATAACTTTATTCGAGTTTAAACTAATTAAACATTATCCATTTAATATTAATTTAAGTTAAACCAAACAAGAAATTAAAAAATTAAAATTAAAAAAAAAACATTTTAATTTCAAAATTTAAATTTCAGTTTGATTTGAATCACGATTTTTTTGGGGGGTGTCTATTTCCACCAAGGGGTGGAAATAGACAAGCATTAAATGCTTGTACAGTCTTCATTATTTATTATACGGTACACGCGGTTAATGCATAAAAAGAAGGTGGAAATAGCAATGCCTATTTTTTGAATTTAAATCTAAATATTAAACACCCCTAAACATAGCTATGATCCATTATTTTGATGTGACAAACACAACTACTTTTTAAAAGGTTTAAGTTTGTGGATAACATATGGCAATGGTACGGTGGACACAAACTTCAAAACTTGAGTGAGTATAAATGTATAATGGTAGGGGTCACTGGAAATGGGACTGTGATGCAAGTAAGGTGTGCTATGAGAAGATTATTGATTGTCATTTCTACAATTGGTAAACTATTTGCGATGGATGTCCTTTTCATTATTCTATTTTTTTGTAATAACCTTTAACTTGGTTCTCTTTTAAACTGATATTTTCTCATATAAAGATTTAAAATTGAAACGACCAATTATTTTGTTCAAAATTTTGTATGACATCCCATAAAATGGGGATATAAAGGTAGGTTGTTAAATCCAATGTTTTAAATACCGGTATTTTGGTCGTACCGGCCAAGTACCCGGTACAGGTAATACCGGTATAACTGGTATTACCGGCTGGGTATTTTATTTTATTTTTTATTTTTTTTTATAAAAATGCTACTAAACTTGTTACAATCTAACAAAAATAGTCAAAAATAATACCAAATAGGTATTTCATAACAAAATATAAGTTTTAAAGTTCACAAACAACAAAAAATAACATTAAAGTATCATAAAAATAATTTTTAAAAAATTTCAAAAAAAAAAAAAGATACCGGTATTACCGGAAAATACCGGCGGTATGCAACAGTGAAAATTCTGGAAAAATACCAGGGTTAGTTGTACCGGCCGACTGACCGGTACCGGTAGTACCGGCCGGTACGTACCAGTATTTAAAACATTGATACTCAATTTTGGATTTTTTTAATACTTGTCTATATTTAAAATATTACATTTAATCCTTCTTTTTGTATATATGGATCTCTTAATAAAAAAAAATTATGAACTTTATTATAAATATTTAGAACACACTAGTATATATCTATAAATTTATAAAAATCGAGGGCCTAGCGCGGTCGCTCCTACTGTATTTGCCCAGATCCTCCGCTGGGTGTTGTTAGCTAAAATGAATGATTAATTTTGTAAATATAAGATAGTTAGGTGGAACGACATGTAAAAATAAGAAATTATTATTCCGACTACATACCGTGAAAACATACAAGTACGGATGTCAATGGGTTCGAGTTTGGGTTAACAGGTTTGGGTTGACGGGTTGAAATACCTAACCGAACCTGACTTAATATCAAAATCGGGTTGAAAATCTCAACCTGATTCTGCCAACTCGTCAACCCGAACCCAACCCACCAACCTAAAAAATTCGGGTTGGCAAAATGGGTTGGTGGGTCGGCGGGTTGATTTCAGGTTAAACAGGTCATATGGGTTATGGGTTGGCTAGTTAAATTCAGGTCAAATGGTTGTGAGTTGTCGGGTCAAATGAGTTGGCGGGTTAATCTATTAAAAAAACTTATTTAAATTTAAAATTTTTTCAGGTTAACGTGTTGATCTGTTAACCAAAAGGATCAACCAAAACCCAACAAAAAAAAAATCAGATTAATAAATTGACGGATCAAGATTTCATAACCTTAACCCGATTCTTTTACGTTGGTTTTAAATCGGGTTTTGGATTGGGTTCTAACATATATCCCCTTTATTATATTTCCCCGTTAACAATAACATACACCGAAGCTCTTTATTTGGATTTTTATTTTTTATTTTTTTAGTAGGGTTTCAAATCCCTCTTTCCACCCTTCATTGCATATCAATCAATCAATTAAGCCCTAAGTTCAAAGATTACTTACAGGTACACAATTATACCCGTTTTCCACCAATTATTTTACAGTTTCAGTAATCTCATATTTTATTATATAACTTTTTATTCTTTTTTTTGTGGATAGAAAGTGATTATTATTAACTGTAATATAATCATGCCGGATACACATGCACTTGTTAATGATTTCTTAAAGAAGCTTAGAAGACGGTAATTACTACTTATTTTTATTACTATAATTAATTATTCATTATTTTTTATATTTATATAAGTTATTTATTTTGTTTTTGGATGTAATTGGGGGTGCAGTAAGATTGAAGGTTCAAAGGCTGCTGCAAAGCTGACAGCAGAGTTACTACGTACAGTGATATCGCAGCAGCGTATTCCTAATACGAATCAAGCCGGGGCGCTTGTCGATGCTATTAAAGCTATTGGTGAACAGCTTGTTGCTGCTAATCCTGTTGGTTAGTTTAACTTTATTCTTTTTGTAGATTATTGATTTGTAGTACGGTGTAAGCTAGTCTTTAGAGATATGTTTCGGTGTAAGCTAATTTGGAAGGGTAACATAGTATGGACGTTTCGATAATCTGGGTAAGATTTCTCTGGGAAGTGCTGACTAGGGTCCGGTTATGATGACTTAGCATGTGATATGACAACTGACTAGATTAAAAAATTAAAATATAAATCTTGCAGACACGCGACCCAAGTGAGGAAAGTATGTTACCCAAGTTGAGATCAGTGATATGATGATTTGGCATGTGGCATGTGAGAGGTAACTGGGTATTGAATAAGACGTTCAGTTTTATTGTAGTTAGGGAAGTACACAGAAAGTTAGTTGAGGAAACTCAGGTAGTATATTGGTATAGTACCTTAAAATGGTTTTTTTTCTAAGCTAGTGGGTCGCACAAATGTATGTTTATGTATGTGAGTTGAATTGAGTAATTAGTCCTATTATAAGATCACAAGCTGTTTTGTAGATTTTTTGCTTTCACTTTTGTGAAAATGGAGATGATATGCTTAGATTGTGTGAGAAGATATTGTCGGTCTAATGTCATATTATCATGGAATAGCAACACATGTAGGTTGGTTGTATGTTTGGGGTTTATACTTCTCTTTAATGTTCACAAAGTTACCAAACTAGCTAGTTTAAACAGAGTATAATTACCAGGTTGGCATATTATCGATTATAATTACCAAAATGGACCACCAAGGTGGTGGCACCAACTTCATTACATTGTTATTCTACGACATTAGTTGGATATATCACATTAAATAATTAGGGAGTTCGATGCTCTTATACAAATAAATGGGATAAGTTCTAATAGTTTTTTGTTTGAAATGAGGTGCAGAGCTTGCTGTTGGTAATATTGTGAGGCGTGTTCTACATATAATTAGGGAAGAGGATCTTTCACTCACGACATCTGCGATTGATGGGTTGAATTTATCAGCGGTTAGTGATGATGAAAATGATGGTGAACGAGGCGATTATCCAGCTCTATCAGCTGCTGCTGTTGCTGCTGCTGCTAGAAATTCCTTGAGAGCTCCATCTTTGCAAACCCTTATAGAAGATGTGCCTCACTCTGCAACTGTTCATCATTCTTACTCTTCTGCTGAGGATTCTGAAGAAAAAACCAAATGTTAGTAGTATTTATTGCTTAGTTACTTGTTTACCTGTAACTTGAATGTGACTTTGATGTAATTACAATACAGCTACTGATAAAAATTCAAGGAGTAGAAAGCTAAAGCATAATGTTATCGAGACTGTCAATGAACTTATTCAAGATATTGCAACGTGTCATGAGCAGATTGCCGAACAAGCAGTTGAGCATATTCATCATAAGTAATATATATGGAACCTTTGTTATAGTTATAGTTATAAATACATCTGTTTTATCTTCTGATATCATAAATTATTTGCAGTGAGGTTATATTGACCTTAGGAAGTTCAAAAACCGTAATCGAGTTTCTTTGTGCTGCAAAGGAGAAGAAGAGATCATTTCGAGTTTTTGTAGCAGAAGGTGCTCCAAGGTCCGTGTTTTATTTTCTTATTATGAAGGTGCCAAAGACGTGGCAGCTGTAATTTCATTATGCTATTATGATGTCATCTATTAAATAGGTATGAAGGACACATGCTTGCAAAAGAATTGATTGATAGGGGACTACAGACAACATTAATTACCGATTCTGCTGTATTTGCAATGATTTCTCGTGTGAACATGGTATGCTCTGGGCTCAGTTACTTAATTTTACAAACAAATAAACTGCCCCTGTTGAGTTTCGTTTTTGTTAACAGGTTATTGTTGGGGCTCATGCAGTGATGGCAAATGGTGGCGTGATTGCACCTGTTGGATTAAATATGGTTGCACTAGCAGCTCAAAGGCATGCTGTCCCTTTTGTTGTTCTTGCTGGCATCCATAAGGTAAACACATAACCATGCATATAGTAGTTTTTGTTCTTTTATGAATTCAACACATTATTAGTGGGCCGTGTATCTAGATCTTCATATTATTTTCAGTTTCTGACGCAAACTGGAATTTTTCAAAGAGATGATAGCATAAATATGTTACCCCAAATGTTTGGGACAACCTTCTCTTATAAAAACCCTTAACTTTCAAAATATTGCAAAAGACTCCCAAACTTCTAAAACATTTGTAATGTAATTCGACAGGTTACCAGGTCAAGATGATGACATATTTGTAAGTTTGACCATAGGGACTATTTCCTGTGATGAAGTTGAAAAGCCGGTTACCTGCTGTCAGGTTAACGATTACCAAAAATTAGAATTTTTTTTAAAGTGTGAGGGATATATGAGTGAAAACAAAGATAGTTAAAATAGGAATCAGACCAAACTTGTTACTTTCCTATACAATAGTCATTTATAAGACTACTAGTCCTAATGCCCGTATGATGTACATATTAACTATATGTCTATATATATGTTTGATATACAGTGTGGTATGTATAAATTGTAACTATGATATTCTGAAAGAATGACATCAGAAACTAACTTATTAAAGTAAAAATTAAAACATAATATGTAATCTAATATAATAATATCAATATACTTGAAGATTGGAGGATTTTTTTATTTATTATTATCTTTTTTCACTTTCATTGAAGATTCCTCTAATAAATTATTCATGTTTATTGTATTATTGATAAAGTTATTAATTGGCTACTTGTATATAGAAAATAAATGAAAATAGCAAATATAAATTACAAACTAAGATATATACCCTTCTAGTCTTAATACCCGTACGATGTACGGATGGACTAATATGTCATACGATTGAATTTTTTGTAAAGCAAATAAAATTTGAACATGCTCCATCACTTGCATTTGGTTTCTCCAAGTGTAGCGTAATAGTGAGAGACATGTGTCAAAAAAGTATTGATCAAGATTTAATATTACTTTTGATATTGGTAATGGTATCACCAATCTAAAGTCATGATGGTGAAACATGGTTCATGATATTGCATTGTTTAATATAGTTATATAGCCATATAGGATCTCGATTAACGAGAATAGAAGAAAAAAAATCAAGTATGGACTTTTTAGCGATTCTTCCTGATGCATTGTGTTTTGGGCTTCATTGCAGCTCTGCCCCCTTTATCCTCACACACCGGAGGTTCTATTAAACGAACTGAAGTCCCCATCTGATTTACTGGATTTTGGAGAGTTCTCAGATTGTATGAATTCTGCCACAGGCATTGGCTCACCTCTTCTTCATGTTGTGAACCCTGCATTTGACTATGTGCCACCAAAGCTTGTCAGTCTATTTATTACGGACACGTAAGTTCTCTTGTGACTATTTTGCAATAGCAAAATGGAACCAACACATTAATATTTAAGTTTCTTTTTTCTATTGAACTAGACGTTTTTATAATTGCATTAAGCTTTGAACAGAAAACCTGAATGGTATACAAAGTAATAAATTTATGATATTTTGTGGGTTGGTCGATAACATAAAGGTTGCAAATTGGGTGGGCCAGGTAACTTTGGTAATAGGTCACAATGCGGATATATTTGTATGGGTTGAACCTGGTTAGCTTGGGTTGACTGAGTTGAAATTTTTTAGAAAGTTATTGTGTCAAATATGATTACAAAAAGTATTTAATAGCGGATTTACGCATTAAAGTATACAATGTGGGCATGGGCAACATTTTCGGCCCATTTTCTTCTTAGCTAGTAGTTTTCTTTTGACCATAGAGAGAATATTACCCATGTAACCCATTCATTAGTATGTAGGTCAATATTGCCACTTCTACTAGACTACCACTACACAATGTGAATAAACTTGTCTCTGGTATAACACTACTATTTGTCAGTTGTCACCACCGTTATCATTATCATCGACAATACTGTTTACATTATGCCGTGTACTTTATTCTGCTAAAATTGTTTTATACTTTCCATGTTGGTACCGTTATGTCCATTATTGATGTTTATTATTATAATAATTGTTATTGGCCAATCTTATTTGCAGTGGAGGGCACAACCCATCATACATGTATCGGCTAATTGCTGATTATTACGCCGCTGATGATTTGGTCTTACAACCGAAGCCTGCTTCTTGATATTGCTGTATCGATATCCATATTTTTGTTCATGATGTAAGCCATCTCATGCTTTGAGTAGCTCGTTGATAAATATCGACAGAGTATGTGGACGGTTCTCACTTCTCGGCAATCAGAGTAAACATGTTTCAAGGGACCACGAGTAAGATGCTCTTTTGTTAGATTGGTGTTTGTGAAACCTACTTTCCATCTTTCTAGATATCAAAGTAGTTGCAATTTTGATGGGTCATTGCTGACAAATAGATTAAACATATGTTTTTTTTTTCTTAATTGCTCTCGATATCGAAAGCATTCTGTAATAGAAAGGCTCGCTTTGGATTAAATGGTGTTATTTACTTGTCATTGTGACATCTCTTATTCCGGTTATGTGTTGAACCAATTTGCCTGTAAAAAAATATTGCAAGTTGGTGCGTTCATATGTTGAAACTGGCAGTAATACAACGGGGTGTGAGACGTTATCACGGACTTTATATATTATATACTAGTTTTAATACCTGTACGGTGTGCGGATTAAGTATATATATATTGTACGATTACTTTTTCAATTGAGAAACTAAAATTTGAACAGAATTTATTACTTGTTTAATTTAAGAGGAAGGACCAATAATCGATTGATTATTTTATATAGATTGAAATAATAGTTGAAGATATTATATTTTTTTAGATATATAATAAAATCAATGAAGCAATAATTTTTTCATATTTTTGATATTAGTAATATACCAATACGAATATTTGCATATATTCAAATGTCTTTTTTATTTTAAATGGCTAAAAAAAATTAATGTATGTAAATTTGTTCTAACATAAATAATTTCAACAGATTCTTTTATGAAGTGATTAATATAAAGGAGTTTTAGATCAAGATAACTCATACACATGAAAATTTGGATATGTATATGTGTTAGCAAAAGTTGTATTAATATTTTATTAATTTTCTTAACATTGGTTATCTTAAGAATATTTTATTAGTTTATATATTTTATAAAATATCAGTAATAGGAATTTCTCAATTAAAATTGAATCTTATTTTACGCAAGTCTTAGTTTAGAATATTATTTAATTTAATCAGATTATATCAATTAGTTTATGGATTGTTAATAGTTTATTTAATTAATTACTTTTGATTATATATTAGGTAACTAATAAATAGAATCACCTTTGTAAAACTAAATTGGACACACGTGGTTCAAATAAGATTTCACGTGTCGATAAAAAAATACATCAATCTTGTTTTAGTATATTGATAGATAAATTTTTTTTAATTAAAATTTTAAAATTTTAAAACTTTAAAACTTGAAGTAATTAAATAATATTTATTATAGAAAATGATATATATCCTCTTAAAAAATCAACATAAAAATCCTATTAGACTGATTTTTTAAACGGATATATCATTTTCTATTTATTATATTTAAGCATTTATGCCTAATATAAATTAAAATATAAGTCCGTTAATTTGTAATCTCATCCTTTTAAAGCCTTTTAAGGCTTAAACAGTTAAACCTAATTACGGAATTACCTAAACTAAAAAAGCAAAAAACAGAAAAAGTCAAAAAACCCAAGACGCTTATGAGCCCATGAAAAATTGGCAATCGCTATTCCTTTTATTCACAACAGATTTTAATTGAATTAGAAATCTAAGATCAATTTGCTATTAAAAATACTTGGAGATCTGCACGATACGGTACGGACGTAGCCTTTAATCGAAAGGCTACGCCGTTCAGAGGGGCTTCACCCTTATCGGTCGTAGACCTTAAGACATTTATAAAGGGGTTGGAAGCCGGACGCATCTGGGAATGGTTTGGATTTGATGGGCGGCGATCCAATGGATAGTGTGGTGGTTTGATACGGTACGGGTGCTGCCCTTAGTGCTATGGCTCTGCCATGGATGATAGGGATGAAGTTAAGATGCATGTTAATGGTAACTAAGATGCATGTTAGTAGTTACATTAACATGCATCTTAGTTACTAAGATATAATGCATCTTAGTAACTAAGATCTATGTCAGTGTTAACTAAGATGCATGTTAATAGTTAGTTCCTATTAACATGCATCTTAGTTCACACTAACATGCAGTGTCGATAGGAAAAAAGAGGTATGTTTTTCAACCGACACTGCATGTTAGTAATATTTAAGCTGTATGTTAGTGCATTTTAACACACTTCACACAGGAACCCACATATATATATATATATATATATATATATATATAGGGAAAAGTGAATGTGTGACTGTCATGTATCCAAGCTAGGTATAGAACCCCTCACATACCAATTTTTAATATTTGTTGTATAATAAATGAATGACCTGGGCCCATTAATTTTATAGATTAAAAATCTAAGATATAAAGGGGTTTTATACCCAAGCTAGATACATGACAACCTTATATTCTCATCCCTTATATACATAATATAAAATAAATACAACACATTATTCAGTGATAACTATGGCTTTAAGACACATGGAAAAGAGATTTAGATGGAGCGTCTTCTTTTCATTGCTTCCCACTAATGGAATGTCTAGCTACTTCTTTCACCTTTATAAAAAGTGAAGATTTTATAGATTATAAAATTATTGCGTATATAATTATCCTCTTTTTTTTATTATAAAAAAGGTCTATATAAACGTACATGCACTTCACATTTATACCACCTTCACATATCTGCAGCAGCTCTCTCTAGCTATATTTTCTTGCATAACTGAAGATGAGACCTTCCATGAAGATATTAGCAACTTTTTTGCTTGTTGTCATGTGTCTTATGGCCAATGGTATATCTATTAATCCTTTTTCTTTTCTTTTTTTAATTTACTACTTCATTATAAAAACAACGGATATTGTAATGCACAATCTTATGTTCAGACACATATATACTTGTGTCTGAACATGTTAATTATCATTTTAAAGACTACACTTAGTAAAATCCATATAAAAATAATTATAACATGAGGGGTGAATAACTCAATACAAAATCTGCATGTAACCTTGGGGGCACCCTACTGAATTATACTATCTCTGTCCTATTTTTATTGTCTTTCTTTCTATTCTTATTTTCCCAAAAATATTTGTCATCTTTCACATCTCTTTTATTAGAAGACAATTTTTAAAGGACGAAGGACAGTGACGGATCTAGAATTTGAGTTGGGGGTTAGGGGGGGGGGGGGAATTTAGTGAAAAACACCAAAACAATTACAGGACAACAACTAAAACAAGAAGAAAACTCACAAAAAATTGACATAAAAAACAAGCAAAATTCTTCAAGTAAATTTCATTAAACTTTGAGAACCAAGTTACAAACTAGGATTTTCATTTTCGTTTATTTATCATTTTTAAGCATTCAATTACATATTTTATAAAGACTATGATGGCTGGAATTGTGAGGGAAAACACATAGTAGACGTACATGTGTTGTGGAACAAAAGCAATTTATATTTAGGAAATTCAATTTTGGGCCTTTGTAAAGGGCCTATCAAAAATTAAATTATTTAAACACTAATGGACTAATTTAAAGGGGTCCATTCCCCGCCCCTGACGCCCTGATATGACAATTTATATAATACATGTGTTTTACACTTTTTACGTGTGAAATCTTTTTCATGTTAACATGTATCGTGGGTTACAGAAATGGGTGGTCCGATGGTGGTTGAGGGGAGGACCTGTGAGTCAGCGAGCCACAGGTTTAAGGGGCCATGTGTGAGCAAATCCAACTGTGCTAGTGTGTGCAAAACTGAAGGGTTTCCTGCTGGACACTGTCGTGGTCTTCGACGACGTTGCTTTTGTGTCAAAAATTGTTAATATACGAGACTACGACTACTTGAAGTCCTAGTACATATTACATAATAATGTGTGTTTATGTGAGATTGGATTGTATGGTTTTTGGTTTGGTTTTTTTGTGTTCAATGTTGCCCGAATAAGTTTCTTTTTTAGGTTTGGCTGGTTTTGTAAAACACACGTTTAGATCTTTTCATATGTGTAGTGTGATTGCTCAGTCACCTCAGTTTCTAATATAGTGTTAAGTCTTTTAAATTTGTATTAGATTATATCCCATCTATCGAACTTTAAAATACTTTTATTGTACGTATTTGGATTGACGTGCCGTCATATAAGATGTCACGTCATTAATCTACAGTTCTTTAATCGATCAAGTACAATCACAATCACAATATTTGAGGGTTATCACCAATATAGATCTATCTAACTTAAAGTTAAACGTATATATTTCAGGTTATACTTGAATATATTTCGAGACACTTAAACCTTGAATATATAAAATATTGGAGTAAAAACTTTCTACCAAAGTATTATAATTGAAAATATCCGACATTAAAGAAGCTTTAAGAGGAGTGCCAACGGACTCGTCGCTTCAACAGAAGAGCTTGTCGGTTTTGTGAACTGTTGGCACCGCCTCTTCGGTTGGATCCTCCGGTTAAGCGACGAAGAAGGGACTGCGAGTGTGTCCATTTTGGGGTTATTTGTATATATATATATGTGTGTGTGTGTGTTTGTGTGTATAAAATAAAATGACAAATGAAGTAAAGAGGTGTTGTTGATAGTCAGCTTGTGTGTCAGTTTGGAAGTTTTAATATGATAAGTTGACACAATTGATGAAAGAAATAAAGAAGATATTGTCATGATCTCTCATTCTCTCTTATAATATATAACAAATAACAAACTTTCAATATAGTAGAACATCTTTAATGTCAGAGGGATTGTGTCACGCTCCCTTTAATTTTATTTCTTTCTCCTATAGTAAAAATTGAGGTCGACACATCTTTTTTCTGTTATGACAAAATTGTTATATAGAAAATCCGAGATCAAGTATGTATGTAAAGTAACTATCAACACGATAATGTTGTTTATGAAAAGCGACACAAATGATAATTTTTTTAATTTAGAATGATAGCAACATTTTCAATAAATTAAATAACTAAATATATAAAGTTAATTTGTGTGACATTACATTTCCTTGTTACCCAGTGAAAATTTATGCGATATAAATGAATTACCATTGAATTTGAATATGCATTACTAGCGTATACTCGGAGTAGGGATAATATTCGTAAACTTTACTTAATACATGCAATTATAGATTATAGTAGCCGACGACAGGTATGTATACGTAAATTGTGTTCTATATCTTTTTTAAAATTAAAGTTAAATATATAAAGAAGCAATTAATCAAGTCCAAAATTACCGTTTTAGAAAACATAAAATTCCCGAAATGTAAAATACTTAAACATGGTTTTAACTCGTGTGGTTTTAACCTTTGGTAAACCTTAACCTGTTGCTATGTTACACGTCTCCAACCATGGTTTGATAAAACATTAAAACATGAGTGTGGTCAAAATAATACCGAAATAATGATATGTCAGAAGAAGATGCAGAGAACATGTGAATACAAACCACACAATCTTTTAACTTTAAATCATCATCATCATTTAATTTTCCATAGGACCATTTGTGTTTTCTTTACAATTTTTAGGGGAGACCGAGTGGGATGGCGGGCTCCCACCGGGCTGGTTGATGCCGGCGGTAACACCACCCTGCCCCCGCTAGGTTCCTTCAAATGGTTTGGTGAGCGGGTATTATACCCGGTGGTGAAGTCGATGAATGTTACAGGGACTATTTGTGTAATTCTTTTGAGCCTTTAATACATGGACGAAAAATGGAAGAAAAAAAAAATCTCAAAGTTACAGGCGGTACAAGAAAGGAACGAAATATGTGTGTGTGGGTGTGTTGAAGAAGATGATTGATTTTTTTATTAAAATAATATATATGTGTTATATATTTGTAACTTTCATTTTCAACCCTATAGTTTCCTATTTATTTAAAACA
>JAOXNX010000001.1:17571080-17587305 GCA_028566075.1 Solidago caesia | reverse complement strand
TTATTGTATCATTTTAAGATTACTTTTTTTTTATTTGTATACTACGTGATTATGCAGGCTTAAAAATAGTCGTTCCCACAGCAACGCGCGGAGTAAAAATGCTAGTTTAATATTAATATTAATTGGCATCTGACGGCGCTAATTTTGTTATCCAAAAATGAAAGGGAAAACATTAACCTGTTAAAACTTTCTTTTATACATGTTATAAGTTATCTTGATATAAAATTTTATTAAGAGCCAATATAAATATAACTATTATTGTTATCACTTAAATATATGTATTTTTTATTCGATTATACTTTAATAATAACAGTGAATTTGATTTTGACTGAATTTTTATAATTTTAACATTATAATTCAGATTCCTTTATTACTAAAATCTATATTACTATATAAAAATTTTACATCCTTTTGTTGAAAAGTTAAATTTTTTTTATATGCGAAATTACCATTCCACCCTTAATGAATTAATTTACACCACCAGTCCCTTATATTCTAAAATATCTCCACTAACCCCTTTACATCAATTACCTACACCACTCAACGCCGCTACCACCGCCATCGGTCGCCGCAGCCATCACACCGTCACCGCCGCCACATTGCGGGTTCCCCTCTTACCACTTAAAGCACTCACAATCCCCTATTTATCATTTATCAATAACCAGTATCTGTCAGCGTCACATCAAAAAACTTTATTTAACCACTAACCAAATCACTAATCCGTTAAAACATCTTCGATGCATCACTAACCAACCATTAGTCTTTAACCTATTTATTTTCGATTAAATAAATCTTTGTGTATGGGAGAAAAAAAAAACCCCCAAAAAAAAACCCACATTTTCATTCGTGGTTCTAGCCACAAGTCACCCGACGATGAGCCAACGACGAGTCACATCTAATAGTGTTGAGTCATTCATCCAATAACATGTGAACGATGAGCCAATAAACAACTAGACTTGAATCCTTGTAAAACACGTTTTGTGTGGGAACCTAAATCCTTCATACATTATTTTTTAAAGTTTTTATATATAGCATCTTCAATTTTAGGCCATTTTCTTGTATACAAAAAGGCAAGCAGTATATTGCTACTACTTGTATATATCACCAGCTTCATTTGATTCTAACAAACAAAACCCACTCTTTAGTTTCCTAAAGTAGAAAGAAAAACTAGAAGATCGATGGAAAGAAGAAGTTGTGATGAGTTTGCAGACTTAATATTTTCGTGGTCTTTAGATGACATTCTCAATCAGGACCTCTACAAAACCCAGGTCTCACTTCTTTTTCCTTTTTCAGCTTTTTTCGACTTCATACATAATAATATGTAATTTTGGGGGGATTATTTCACTTTTTGTTGTTTTTAACTTTATTCTTTTGGAAACATCTACATTATCTGTGCATTGTGTTCAACAAACAACAACAATACTCACTCCTGTCAAAAGCGAGGCCGCGAGGGTGGAGAAACTGTTTCCAGGAAGAACCCACAACAAAAATGTGTGTTAGTGTTCAACAAAAAAAAAATAATGTAAACTTCCTGCTTAAGAAAAGATAACCTAATGGCCACCGAGGCTCATGCTCTGGGCTCCCAAAGCTAGTCAGCTTTTGGGATTACCAAAAAAATAAAAAAAAATGTAAACGGTAAACGGATGAGGGTGATTTTTTACCGAGATACGCGCCTAAACCAGGGTATTATCATTACTGTTTTTGAACCCTTTTCCTGGCGTACCCCCAATATGTTTACCTAGGAACTCAAAACCTCTTGCGACGACATTAGGATGCTTGTCGACTAGACCACCAACAAAACACACAATGTTTAAGAAAAGTGTAATTACTGTAGCTTTTATTTTTTTATTTTTTTATTTTTAATTTACAAAAATGACATTTTAACCTTTATCATTTACTTTAGTTTTGTAATACTGATTACAGTTACGGGGTAATCTGAAAAAGTTAATGAGTTTTAACTATACCTTTTTAGAACTAAACTACTATTTTTGGATATATCAAAGGGTTAAAGCATTGAAAGGTCATTGTACTTTACAGAAAAGTTCAATTTAATCACTCTACTTTTATTTTATTTATTTATTAGGCCGGTCCCTATGGGCCGTCGTAAATCTCGTCCAAAGGGTCGTCCAAGACGACGTGATAGGCAAGAGGCCGTCCAGCTAGGTCGTCGTCGTGCCTCATCGATATTTGGAAACCAAAGTATATCCTATTTGGACTCGAAGTCAATGCCTCTGCTTTATATTTGGACTGGGATGTTTATTGTTGTTACATTAATGCAAACTGATTAGTTAGTTTTAGAATAGTTAATGATCAAGATTGAGTGAAATAGTTGGTTTGGGATCATCAGTTTAATAGTAGCTTATCAAATTGTTTGTTCCAAACAGCATAGTTCAGACTTTATCTTACATAACATCTCCAGTACATGAAATTTTCTGATGAATTGATACTTATTTGCAGGTGGACAAGATACCACTTACGTTTGATTCCGAGCAACACTACTTCAGTTCTTTTGTTTATCCTTTGCTAGAGGAAACACGTGCTGAACTCGCTTGCTCTATGGAGATCATGTACAGATATCCATCTGCTGACATTTTCTCTATTCATGAGGCCAGACGTGACGGGAAAATTGTGTATGATATTAAAGTTGGTCCGTGGAGAAACAGATTTTTTGAACGTGGCAAACAACCTTATCGGACATTACCTGGTGATCTTCTCATTTTTATGGATGGCAAAGCAGAATCCGTGTCTGATTTGCAACGGGCAGGAAGGTCATGGGCTTTTTCATTAGTCAACAAAATCTCAGAGAATGACACTGAAGATGATTTTGTAAGTACACCATCACGATTCACGGTTAAAGCTTCACAGCATCTTAAATTCCAAGATGGGATGTTTGTCGTCTTCTTAAAAAATATTAAAATCCAGACAAGGATTTGGAATTCATTGCACATGAACGGAAATCTGAGTATCATTAAAGAGGTTCTCAACCCTGATTCTATGGTAAGAAGTTTGTTGACTAAAAAATTCTTATTGTAAAGTGATAATATCATTATTAATAGTGATCTTTTGTCCACAGGTCAAGGAGATTTGCAGTACATGTTCTTTTGATTTCGATACTCTTTATTCTCAAAATCCAAATCTGTTCGATAAACTGAACGAATCACAAAGAGCAGCAGTTATGGCGTCCCTTCACAAAACTGAATGTAGTCACAATCCGTGTGTGGAACAGATATGGGGACCTCCAGGTACAGGAAAAACAACAACAGTTAGTATCTTGCTTTTTGTTCTGTTGCAAATGAATCGTAGGACACTTACTTGTGCACCAACAAACATTGCTCTATTGCAATTAGCTTCATGCGTACTAAGTTTGGTTAGGAAATCCTTTAAAAGGACAATCTCGAGTGGCCATTCCTTTTGTTCTTTTGGAGATGTGCTTTTGTTTGGAAGCAAGGAGCGGTTAAAAGTTGGTGCAGAGATGGAAGAAATATACTTGGAGCATCGGGTTGAAAGGCTTATAGAGTGCTTTGGGCCTTTGACTGGTTGGAAGCATTGCATATGGTCTATGAATGATTTACTTGAAAATTGTGTATCTCAATATCATGTTTTTCTAGAAAATGAGTTGTCCAAAGAAAAACAACTTGCAAATGGAAATCAAACGGAGACTAAAACCAACAATTTGCAAGTCAAATCATTCCTTGAGTTTGTGCAAGATCGATTTGGTTCTTCTGTAATGCCACTTAGAACATGCATCCATACATTCTTGACTCATGTCCCTAGAAGTTTCATGAAAGAATACAATTTCCATAGTATGATATATCTTTTGGATAACTTAAGTTCATTTGAATCGTTGTTGTTTGAAGAGAACTTGGCTTCAGAAGAACTCGAGCACCTTTTCACATCTAAACCATTTCCTAATGAGTTGGAGGTTATGTCGTCGATTAATTCTATAAGAGCCATGTCTATATTGGTTCTAAGAGGTCTGCAGATATCTCTTGAAGTACTAGGTCTTCCAGATGTAATAAAAAGACATAAAATAGAGGACTTCTGTTTTGAAAGAGCTTCTCTTATATTTTGCACGACATCTAGTTCCTACAAGTTGCATATGGTTCCGATGAAGCCTTTGAACGTTTTGGTCATAGATGAAGCTGCACAGTTAAAAGAGGCCGAGTCCACTATTCCTCTTCAGCTTCCTGGGATGAAGCATGCTATTCTCATTGGAGATGAGTGCCAATTACCTGCAATGGTTACAAGCAATGTTAGTCACCTCAACTGTTTTTCTATTCACTATTTTTAATTTTCTTTTCTTCTTGATTTAATCTTACTGAATTTTTGTGGACAGGTATGTATTGAATCTGGCTTTGGACGAAGCTTATTTGAAAGACTGAGCTCTTTAGGTCATTCTCGGCATCTACTAAATGTTCAGTATCGAATGAGTCCGTCCATCAGTTTCTTCCCTAATTGGAGATTTTATCAGAATCAGATCCTTGATGCAGGAAATGTGTTATGTGAAAGTTATGAAAAGCGATATCTTTCAGGATCAATGTTTGGTCCTTACTCATTTATAAATGTTGTTGAAGGAATAGAAGAAAAGGATGACGATGGAAGGAGCAAAAGAAATATGGTTGAGGTGGCTATTGTGATTAAGATTGTACAAAATCTGTATAGAGGTATGAATATTGATCATATTTCATATATTGTGCATATTATTTTCGTGGAGAAGAACATGGAACATACAAAAAGAGCAGAGTGATATTGTTGTAACACTAGAAGCATAAGTTACATCTTAATATCGTTTCAATTTATGTATACTTTTTCTCTGTTGTCATATCTCAGTTTAAGTTTAACCTCTCTTTGATATTTATAGCATGGAAAGACTCGAAGGAGAAGCTTACTATAGGCGTTGTATCTCCTTATGCTGCCCAAGTTGTTACGATTCAAGAAAAACTTGCTCACAAGTATGAGAAACTTGATGGATTTTCAATAAAGGTGAAATCAATTGACGAGTTTCAGGGTGGAGAAGAAGATGTTATTATTTTATCGACAGTCAGGTCTAATAGCCGTGGATCTGTTGGCTTCATGTCTAGTCCACAAAGGACTAATGTTGCCCTCACCAGAGCACGGTATGCAAGAAATCTTCATTGTTTAGTCCTCTAAGGACTAATGTTTGATGCAACTGCCATGGGTATTTAAAAACTATGTCTGATTTTGTGTATGTTTTGTCTAGACATTGTCTATGGATATTGGGACACGAAAGAACCCTGACTAATAGTGAATCTGTATGGAAAGATTTAGTCGATGATGCAAGAAATCGCCATTGTTTGTTTGATGCTGATTCTGATGAATGCTTGAAGATGATAGTTATAAATACAAAGAAAGAGCTAGCACAACTTGATGATCTGTTTAACGAGAACAGTGTACTTTTTAAACTTGCCAAATGGAAGGTATTAACTGTTTACTTCTCTACCAAAATACTATAATATGCAAAATTCTACTTTTGTTCTTCATGTTTGTTGCTCGGGATGTCATTAGGTTCTGTTTAGTGACAACTTCAGAAAATCATTTAGAAAGCTGACTTCTGTTCGCTTGAAGAAGCTGGTTTTAAATCTTTTATTGAGACTCTCTGGTGGCTGGCGACCCAAGAACCGAAGTGTAGACTTTCATTGTGAAAAATCTTCACATATTCTGAAACAATTTAAGGTTGCAGGGTTATATGTCATATGCACGATTGACATCATCAAGGAATCCAGTTATGTACAAGTTTTGAAGGTTTGGGATGTATTACCTTTTGAAGAGATACAGAAACTCACAAAACGTCTTGAGAGCATATTTGCTGCATACACGGATGATTATATTAGTCGTTGTACAGCAAAATGCATGGAGGGGTAAGCTCATTCTCCGTTTACTAAATCTTAATAAAAGTGGCAACTCGATATGTTTACTTTTGAATGGGTCAAATCGGGTTGTGTTTTTATCTTAGACTGATCATGTAAAAGAATCTAGTTTAGAGAATTAGAGGGAAACAGGTCAAATGGGATGAAAGTCACCCAATGGTTTGTGTAAAATGTTCAAATTATCATAGTAATAATAATTTAGTATTAGAATCAACACATTAAATTGTTAGAGAATTGGACAACAAATGGTTTACAGTCAGCAATACCTAACCTGACCCATTCAACCCATATTAAAAGTTAACCTGTTTCAGCTCAAACTCGTTTTGACCAATTATCCAACATGCTCATTTCTCCACCTCTGAATCTTAAAGCAGTGATTATACATGCTTAAGTTCATGTTTTTTGTTTTTTATTTATATTGTTCAGGAATTTAGAAGTTCCTAAGAGTTGGCTGTCATACCAAGAAATCATAAAATTTCGTTATAATAATCAAACTGACGGTGAAATGAGTGAGAATCCCTGTGACAGGATAAGTTATGTGGAAAACTCAAAAGTGAGTGAAAGCTTGTTGCTTATGAAGTTCTACTCCTTGTCAGATGTGGTGGTAAAACATTTGCTTTCTGATAATGAACTTGTTCTACCCGTGCAAGTCAGTGACGAACAAATGGACATAATCCTATTTTCCAAAAGTTCTTTTATAATTGGGCGTTCAGGAACCGGGAAAACCACTATATTGACAATGAAGTTATTCCAAAATGAACAATCTTTTCGTGTTGTTTCTGAAGCGATTTACGAAGCAGAGGGTAGCAGAATCAAGGATTCCAAAGCTGTTGAAGATTCAGAAGATAGAAAACCATTTGTTCTTCGCCAGCTTTTTGTGACTGTCAGCCCGAAATTGTGCCATGTTGTGAAGCAACATGTTTCTCACCTTACAAGGTGCACACATACTAATTTATTTTCTCTCTTTTTTGCATTGACTACAATTTCTGACTTCATGAATTTGATGTATTTGACAGTATATCATGCAATGGGAGTTCATCAACTGAGATCAACCTTGATGATGACGAAGTAACATCGGAATTCAAAAATATTCCAGATACATTTACAAACATCCCTGTGAAAGACTACCCTTTGGTTATAACATTTCATAAGTTTCTAATGATGTTGGATGGTACATTGGGCAATTCTTTCTTCGGAAGATTTCTGAAAGAAAGAGAAGATTTTCATCTCAACCTTATAGGTTCAAGATCTGTAGCATTGCAAACTTTTATAAGACTACGGGAGGTCACCTTTGATAGGTTTTGTTCACTATATTGGCCCCACTTTGATTCAAGCCTAACAAAGAAACTTGATCCCTCCAGAGTCTTTACAGAAATTATTTCTCATATAAAAGGAGGCCTGCAAGCAGGTGAATGCAGTGATGGGAAGCTGAATTTTGAGGGTTACTCTTTATTGGCCAAATGTCGTTCATCCATTTTAACGAAACAAAAAAGAAAGACTGTTTACAACCTCTTTCAAGCCTATGAAAAGATGAAAACTGAACGAGGGGAATTCGATTTGGGTGATTTAGTAAATGACCTCCATCATCGGCTTAAAAGTGGACATTATGAAGGTGACAAGATGGATTTTGTGTATATTGATGAAGTTCAAGATCTTAGTATGAGGCAGATTTCTCTTTTCAAGTATATATGTCAAAATGTCGATGAGGGTTTTATTTTTGCTGGTGACACCGCACAAACCATTGCCAGAGGGATTGATTTTAGATTTCAAGATATACGATCTCTGTTCTATAAAGAGTTTCTACCCACCGGCATAACTGGGAAACAAGGGAAAGGCCTTGTCTCTGAGATTTTTCAACTGAAGCAGAACTTCCGAACTCACTCCGGTGTGCTTGACCTATCTCAGAGTGTCATTGACATTCTTTACTACTACTTTGTTCACTCAATTGATGTTTTGGAGCCTGAGACTAGTCATATATGCGGTGAAACTCCTGTATTGCTCGAGTCGGGAGATGATGAAAATGCAATTGCAACAATCTTTGGTGGCAGTGGAAATGGTGGAGAAATTGTCGGATTTGGGGCGGAACAAGTGATATTGGTGCGTGATGATTGCGCTAAGATTGAGATTTGCGAATATGTTGGAAAGCATGCGCTTGTTCTCACTATAGTGGAATGTAAAGGCCTTGAATTCCAGGTATGCCTTCTTTATGTAGGTGCCAAATGGGTAGGTTGATCAATGGGTCAAAATAGGTGTATAGTTTGCATTGAACCACAAATATATTTTTATTAGTAATCCTATATTATATTATTGTTAAATAAAGCAATTTAAGAGGTTGTGACTTGTGAGCATTTAAGTACAATTCGCCACTTTGGGCCCCTTTTTACCCCTTTTATTTTTAGCCAAGTTTTTTGAGTTTACATTTGATGCGTCCAATATAAACTATATAAAGTATGACCCAAATCAACCAATTTATCAGATCAATGAATGGGTCAAAATGGTCACCTCTAGTTTATTGTGATTGTAATTTGCTTGTGATTAGTTATGTTTGATTGCCATATAATAGGATGTATTGCTGTACAACTTTTTTGGGACATCCCCTTTGAAAGACCAATGGAGAGTAATATACGGATACATGAAGGAGCGGGATTGGATCGATGAGAAACTCCCTCGATCTTTCCCGAGATTCAGTGAGGCGAGACATAGTGTATTGTGTTCCGAACTGAAACAGTTATATGTGGCTATAACTCGAACAAGGCAAAGACTATGGGTATGTGAGAATAAAGAGGAGCTCTCGAAGCCAATGTTCGAGTACTGGAAAAGAAGGGGACTCGTTCAGACAAGAAAGATGGATGATTCAGTAGCACAAGCCATGGGAGTCGCTAGCAGCCCTCAAGAGTGGCGGGAGCGTGGTAAAAAGGTTAGCTTTGATATCTTACTGCTATAGTCATCTTATCATGCATTATTTGACATGCTTTCATGATGGTTTTCAGCTATTTTATGAGAACAATTTTGTGATGGCAACAATGTGCTTTGAAAAAGCTGGTGACACTATGTTGGAGAAATTGGCAAAGGCTTCTGGTCTCAGAGCATCTGCTGATCAAATGAGGGGAAAGAAGCCTGAAGTTTATTTAGGTCATCTTAGAGAAGCTGCGGAAATGTTTGAGTCTATTGGGAAACTTGAGTCTGCTGCTTCTTGTTACTGTGATGTGGGGGAGTATGAGATAGCTGGTAACTTTCTTTTTCCAATTTATAACTGCTTGTTTATAAATTAAGTTAGAGGTGTCAAGATGGCTTGGGTTAAAATAGGTATTAGGTAATATTTCCATTATACTTTTTCACCCGCATACGCTTTTGTATACATTTAGGAGGTTGTATGCATTTGAAATAGATTTTGGTGAGTGGTGACTTTCAGCAATATTTAGATTTAAACCCTTTCAAGATAAAATACAACCCAGATTGACACATTTATAACTGCTACCTGTAAAGTAAGTTGCTTGCACCAGTTTAATCAATATTCTGATTTTAATGTCATTTTTAAATGCTTTTGTTTGAGCAGGAAAAATTTACTTATACAAGTGCGGAAAAATTGACGCAGCAGCAGAGTGTTTCATTTTAGCTGGATGCTATAGTGAAGCAGCTGAAGCCTATGCCAAAGGAGATCAGTTCTCCAATTGTCTATCAGTTTGCAAAAAGGGGAAACTATTTGACGAAGGCATGCAGTATATCGAATACTGGAAAGAGCATGTGGATGTTAAGAGTAAAGAACTAGAACAAATTGAGCAAGAATTTTTGGAAAGTTGTGCACTTCATTACCATAAACATAAAGATCTTAAATCCATGGTGAAATTTGTCAGAGCTTTTTTTTCTGTGGAATCTAAGCGCGTATTCCTTAGGTCTTTAGGCTGCAATGATGAACTTTTATCGCTGGAAGAAGAATGGGGCCAATTTGTTGATGCTGCTGAGCTGGCGAGGTCATTAGGTTATGTTCTAAAAGAGGCTGATCTTTTGGAGAAGGCTGGCCATTTTATGGAGGCTGCAGATCTCTTACTTTGGTACGTATTTTTTAGCTCGCTATGGGGAAATGGAAATAGAGGTTGGCCATTGAAGCAATTTGCTATGAAGGAAGACCTTTGTGAGAAAGCAAGGTCGGTTGCAAAAATGACCTCTGATAATTTCTATGATTTTGTTTGTAATGAGCTTAAGGTACTCACTGATAAGCACAGTTGTTTGCCCGAGCTCAAGAAAGTTTTACTCACTTCCCAGAAAAATAAGAGTTTAAGAGGAGAAATCTTATCCATAAGGAAAATCTTGGATTCTCATTTTCGTATTAATTTCTCAAAGTATTTTTGGGAGGATGAATTACCGTCTGATATTACTAAGCATTGTGAAAACAAGATCTTTCAGAGCTGTGTTTCTGTTAGAACTCTGGTTTTTTATTGGAACCAGTGGAAGGAGAATGTCATGAATATCTTTCAGAGCATCAAATGTCTTGAAAATGAAGAGCCAAATAAAAGCGATGGTCTTGTTGATTTTAGTATAAGTTACTTTGGAGTGAGGAAACAGTGTGTAAACAGGAACATGGTTTACCTGTTAGTCAACAAGGATTGTGATTGGATAAGAAACACTGGTAACAAAGGTGTCCATAGGGAAGGGAAGCTTCTGATTATGAATATAAGTCAGTTGGTGCTTGCTATGACGTCTTATTGGCAGTCAGAATTACTTTCTGTGGGTATAAAAGTACTTGAAAAACTAGAAGGTCTCCATAAGTCAAAGTCAAATGGTTCAGCATTTCATCAAAGCACATCTCTCCTACACATTTTCGAGGTTTCCAAGTTTCTTTTGGACTGCCAGTATCTTAACCTCACTTCTCATTACAAAAAGAAACTGAAAAGTTTCCTTGGAATCTCTGCACATTACTTTGATCTTGTGTTTCCGTTAGACTGGCGAAGATCAGTATCTGAGGACTTGGTTTCCTTGAGGAAGACTGAGATATCACTTTACTTGTTTGATGAGATTATTCTTCAAAATGTTGACATCAATGGTGCCATCACCTATTGGACAATCGGAATGGTGATGATGCTATGGTTTGGTTCAAGAAAACCTGCTGCACTTAATGAAAAGATTGTTGCTGGACTCCAGTGGAGTCTCGGATGGCAGTCACTTGTGGAACTATGGAATGTTGGCTATATAGGTATTTGTGTTGTTCCATTACTCCGGGTTGCTTTAGGTGATACTTTTTTCCAAAACTGGAGTAATCCTGGCTATATATCACCTCACAGCTTCGTGCATCTTTTGGATCGTCTTCTTTTCATGGAGTCTTTCTCTTCAGGACTACTTTTCACTACAAAGACTTCTTTTGTTGGATGGTTTACAGAGCTTCAACCTAGTGATACAGCTTTATCGGCACTTAAACAGATCTATTTAGAGACTGACTTCACCTTTTTTGTTAACATAGTCCGACGCATTCTCTACAACAAGGAGGATACTGAATCTTGGATTCGAAGATCAAAGATTAATGTCTCTTATTACCATCCACTTTTAGCATTGAAGTTGGTAATGATGTTATCTTTAATTTGTCTGCAAGTATCAGATTGTTATCAAGTATTACTTGATTTGCTGACGGGAAAGAAAAATATCGAGTATTTGCTTCCAAAGAAATTTGTGTATAATCTTTTGCGGAATAGGAAGGGTCGTAACTTGCACTTGAGTCCACAAATAGTTGCTGAAGCGTTTACAAGCATAGATGATCCTCTCCTGATTGTGAGTTCAGAATCTAAGAATCCACAAATAGATGCTCCTTGTGCTATATTTGTGGACCTAAGGAAATCTAAAGAGGAGATAATGAACATATTGTTCACTAAGAAAGCTACGCCTTGTAGTCAAAATCCTTTAAGCAATGATGGTTGTGGAATAGCTCCTACGGCAGTGCTAGAAAAAAGCAGTGATAATCAAAGTGGTGGTGGTAACACTCATGTGAATAACAGGAAAGCGAAAAGAAGTAGCAAGGGAAAGAAGGTAAAGAAAAATACAGATATCGGCCAGACTTCTTCAAACAATGAATGCAAAAGGGAACAGCAAACAGGTTGGAAACTTCTTGAAGAAATGTCTGAAGTTGTAACTGGGAAGAATAGCAAGTCACTGAGCTCATCTGTTGCTGCTACGGTAAAGGTAAGTGCATTGCGGTTTTTGCAGTTTTAGTCCAAACTTTGATGTCTTCTGACATAATGTTTTTTATTCAGAAAAAAGTGGGCAAAAGTAAGGACACATTTGCTGGAAAAGATACAACCTATGTACTTACTGCATTAAATCAACTGAATGTGATTTCTTCTGCTGTTGCATCTAATATGGGGTTAGACTTGCAAAGTAGTAAATCTTGAAGTTTTTTTCATTAGTTTAAACTAAAATCCATATTAACATTTTTTTGCGTCTTGATCCTTTTCAGTGGAAAAAAAGCGGAGGATTTAATAATCTCGAAATGTATTCAAGGGCTTAAGGAGCGGATGCAAAGTGGTAGTAAAAGTAGTAGTAGTCCAAAGAGAGATGGTTCCTCGAACCATTCTGTCATGATTCATGAAGAAGCAGGTAGCAGCAGCACAAGTACGATCAAAGAAGCGGGTGAGGAAGAGGAAACAGGTGATCGTTCACTCGTGTTAAAAAAACCAAGCTCTGGTGGTAACGCTCAGGATGCGAAAAATAACAAAGGGAAGGTAAAGAAGTGTAAGAAGCACAGAAAGTGTGGTTGTTCAAATCAAACTCATCCCAAGTTTTTTAGATGAACGGCATGCTTAATCATTTATCGAATATTTAAGACAACTCCTTAAGTAACTATCTTTGTACTACTTTGTGAAGTTACATGGCACTCATTTTGTCTCCACAGCTATTATGCAAGTTTACAAAATCAATTACTCTAAAATGCATACATTTGTGTCGATCGATAAAAGAAAAGATAAATAGATACAAATAACTCTATGGTACGTGAAACATTAATAAAGACTTGCATTGTAAGTTTCAAGCCTATTCCCGGGGTGACCAAGAAAAAGTTTTGGTTGCAGTCATGGAATAACTCGTTTAGGCTGTGTATATCTAAGTCAAATACACACATTGCCAGCTAAGCTGAACAAGGAAAGCCTCGTCTGATTTTATTGTAAGTTTGAAGCCTCATTTTTGTTGCCAACCAATATAACACATCTCCAACAAAATCAAAAGAATCATCATTTGTAGTTTTAGCTTTTGATGTAATCAAAGGCAAGGATTTTGGATCCACAACAGTCATGTTTTCATTTAGGGTTTTTCAATGGTCCTTAGTACATGTTAGAAAAACCTTTTTATTTAACTTTTTTTTTTTAAACTTTGTAAGTAAAACGGAATTAAGGCCATCTCCAATAGGAATTAGGAAATATCATCTCAGTATGCAAACTGAACTTTCAGTATGTATTCATTAAAGGACCAGTATGCTTCCCAATTTGCTCATTCAATTTGTATGTATACAAATTGAAAGCAAACCAAATTGTGGGGTCAGTTTTTGTTTGTATCCTCCATTTTGTTTAAAACATTGTTTTTTAAATTTAATATAATGTTTAATGTGTTTTTTAATTTAATATGAATGATGATGTGGCATTGACAAACTCAGTTTCAATATGAGGTGGCCGGTATGCTTAAGCAAACTGATGTTGCCATTGGAGATGGCCTAAACTTGTGCACGGGACTGAACGAAATCATTCTACACTGTTCTTATTTAGAATTACTTCATAATAAGTTGCAGTCAGATGTACGTTGAAACCGTTAGCTAAGATAGTAATTGAAGCTATCGTGAAGAAAACTTTAGGAAATCGGCCGTAGTATGCAATCAAACTGTTTGAGAACAATCAGGTCCATTTGAGAACACTTTGTAGGAGAATAATTGCCGAGTGAGTTCATAATCAATATATCAAGGCTTATGGACAAAATTGAGGGCTCAGATACAAGTTTATAAGATATTTGTACTTAAATACACTAAACTTATGGAAAAAAAAAATTTGTTCAGTGGGTATATGTATGTATATAGCACAAATATTATACAAGATGACCTATGGAATAATAAATATACAAATAAATCTTTACTTTTTACTAGCACTTACAGCATAAATAGAACCCACCTCAAAATTTCACCTCATTCTCTTCCCCTCGTATATAGTACGTGAAAATAGGAACCGCTTTGGGTAAACATACCGAGAAGAACGCCATTTGGCCCTTCTGTTGTTATTCTGCGTCCGAGTTGGTCTCACTTTATTCTTTGTCAGTTGCCTCCGTCTCCCCATATTATTATTATTATTATTATTATTATTAGCATGGGGAGATACAAGGCTCTGCACATATATATGGGCATCAATGAAGTTCCGAGCTTTGGAAAAACATATACCATGGCAACGATGATCCATCAGAAAGAAATCCCCCGGAGTTCTCAAGTAGTGTACAACATGCTCAATCTGATAATCCCATGGAATCAGTTCCCAAGACTGTTGTTTGTTGTACAACCATTTGTTAGAGAAAGATGATTTATGATTATATATGCATAAACATCCCTGGACAACCCCAAGTCTGTGGTCATCATTACATTTATATTCATCTGATTTAGGTTGACGGATTTCTCTAAATTCCTCTGTAGATAAATCTAAAGAGAGAATCACTTTACGATCATTTTCATAACTTGTCATAAACCAATGAAGGGCCCCGTCACATAAAACTCCAGACCTGCCATTTTCGGTGTGGCCATAGTTGACTGGTCCAATGAGTCTCCAAGCCGGTGGCGATGCTTTCAACATGAAGACATGAAAACTTGTGGGCACACCTCGCCTTTCCTTTCGAGGCCATTCCTTGGGCACACCCGCAGCTATAATCTTGTAATCATCTATGTATGGATCATAACCAAAACCAAAACAAGATTCACGACAATACCATTCGTAAGGAATACGTGGTAGTCGCACCCATTTGTGCTCAGCAGTCAAAGGATTGGTCACTATAAGTATATAATCCACTATTTGGCAAACCAAACCATTAGAAGAACCAACAATACCATACGCAAGGTAGCAATGAAAGTCATGTGCAGGTATTTTTTTGATAGGCCTAGCGACCCTTCTATGGCCAAGTAACTTTAGATCATTGTTGCAAGAATGGTTTAACTGATATTTAACAAAAGAATTACTTGAAATCAAAGAGTACCATGACTTACACACCCTTTTGCATTGTATTATATCTTTCACTTCCAATCTTACGAGTATCTGCTCCAACACATTAAACCCAAACCCTGCGATCGCCATTAGCCACCAAACCCTGGATTCCTGGATGGAAAGAGAGAAACATCCATCGGTTTTTAGCCTTATAGGTATTAATTTTTGGGTCCCGGCCCAAAACAAGCAGAAAACAATAAGCCCATCACAATCCCAAATACTCCTTTTTCTTTTTTCTTTTTTAATCTTTTGAGTTAATTATACATTTATACACGTGGTTTGGTGCAGATGATTTGGGCCATAATTGCCCATGACCTTGACAAAATACGTTGCTAGTTTGAGATTTAAAACCGAGTAAAATGGAAAAAAATAATAATAAACCGTTAATTCATATCACATGAATTGAACATAATTAGTGTATTAGTATTATACACAGTAAAATTATACAACAAAAGTACAAAATTTCATTATACAAACCTTCTAATATTTAAAATTCAATTACATCTTTTTTTATGATTAGAACGCAAAAGTTCATTATACAAATTTTTCTGCTCGGCTCAAGAAGTGCGCCGCAATAGGCTGTGAGTTTGCTGCACCTTCTGTCCAAAATTTTGTGGTGCGGTCTCGGCTCAAGAAGTGTGCCCGCACCTCTAGTCTTGTGGCGCCACGCCTTCTGACAAATTTTGTAAGGGTAGTTCGTTATTGCCTTTTTCAAGGGTCGTTGATGTTGATGATAAATCTTAATATATTGTTATTATATTAGTAACAAAAATGGGCGTTTCTCGTGATTGAGACTTACAAGCATGGATGTTATGTATTGTTTAAATGATATATATTTAATTGATTTAAATGAAATTAGTTATTTTGAGTATAACTTGTATATTAAAAATTATTAGGAGTAAATAGATAAATTTGATGGTATTGATCTTAAAATTACACAATAAGAAAAAAATGAAATGAAATTTCAAATTTTGCAAACATAAAAATAATTAATTGAAGTATGGATGTTATGTAGTATTTGAGTGATATATATATTTGGTTTCATAAATTTTTATATCTTTACTCCTTATTAAAAGGGCTGGGGGGGGGGGGGGGGGGGGGGGGGGGGGGGGGGGGGGGGGGGGGGGGGGG
>JAOXNX010000001.1:17529791-17540761 GCA_028566075.1 Solidago caesia | reverse complement strand
CAAAAATCTTAGTTGTCAAAAAATAAATAATGACACATAAGATCTTTCATATCCTCTCTTAGTTATATATAAAGATAAAGATTGCATGTAAACTCCCATGTATGCGCATTGCGATATTTCATACCATGTTGTCTAAGGAATGTGATTTGTACACCACACTAATTACTAGATGTACCACGCACACACTACTAAAACATAATACAAGGCTGATATTGTTTTGCTGTATGAATTGAAATAACTTCTTGTAAAAAATCAATTCTAATTGTTCAATGTTGATTTTGGTCCTTCTGGATATATATCGCACGTGACATCAATGTTAACTGTTTGAGGTTTTTGGATTACTTTTTGTTTCCCTATATGAAAATTGCTTATTATTGTCTTGAAAAATATATAACAAACTTTTTTTTGGGACTTTCACATGCTGCATATAGCTTTACTCTTGCTATTGTTTAATTACATGAATCTTTGTGATGGCTCCATGATAGGTAGAAAAGATACCGCTTACTTTCCAATCTGTGGAACATTATTTTCGCTCTTTTGTCTATCCTTTAATTGAGGAAACACGAGCCGAATTGGCTTCTTCTATGGAAATTATGCATAGAGCCCCGTTTGCAGAGATATGTTCATGTAGGGAGGCCAAAGGTAATGGTAAAAGGCTGTATGATGTTACTGTTGGTACTTGGAGAAACAGATCTACTGAACGTGGTAATAAGGAACCATACAGGACATTACCTGGTGACTTGTTTATTTTCACGGATGGAAGGCCCGAATCTGTTTCTGATTTGCAACGTGTGGGAAGAACATGGGCCTTTGCTCTAGTTCATAAAACTGTGGATGATGAAAATGCTGATGGTAGCATGTTAAAACATTTTACGGTTAAAGCTTCACAAAACATTGAATATCAAGAAGGGATGTTTGTTGTTTTCTTGATGAATATTACAACCCAGAAAAGAACCTGGAATTCATTGCACAAACATGGAAATATGAATATCATCAAGTTGATTATTGTTGCTGATTCTGTGGTAAGAGTCTTGAAGTCTTCTGATTAATTGTATTAAGTCTTCTGCTGTAAAGTTATATAGTAGCATCAATTTACTTTGGAAATGTTGTTTACAGGCTAAAGAGAACTGTGGGATATGTTCTGTCGCTTGCAGTGATCTTTTTTCTCGCAATTTTGGTCAAGAACACTTGCTTAAGCTTAATGAATCACAAACAGCAGCAATCATGGCTTCAATAAACAAAATTGGATGTAGTCACAATTATTCAGTAGAACAGATATGGGGACCCCCTGGCACAGGGAAAACGACGACAGTAAGTGTGATGTTATTTCTTCTTTTACAAAGGAATCATAGAGTGCTTGCTTGTGCTCCCACGAATGTTGCTATAGTACAACTAGCCTCTCGTGTGATAAACTTGGTTAGAGAATCATTTCAAACTAGAACTGCAAGTGGTGATTCTTTTTGTCCCATTGGGGATATGCTCATGTTTGGCAACATGGAGAGGTCGAAGGTTGATATAGGCAATGAAGACATTTGTTTAGAGAATCGGGTTCAAAAGCTTATAGAGTGTCTTGGGTCAGATACAGGATGGAAGCATTGCATTAGATCTATGATTGATTTACTTGAAGATTGTGTATTCCAATACCATGTGTATCTTGAAAATGAATTCTTCCCAGAAGAACAAGTTACAAGTGAAAAGAAAAAGAAGAAAACCAATATGGTGAAAGTCAAATCGTTCATCGAATTCTTCCGTGATCGATTCAAATCTACTGCTCCTCCACTAATAAGGTGCATCATTACATTCTGCACTCATATTCCGAGGAGTTTCATGAGGGAAGATAATTTCCAAAGTATGGTCTCTCTTTTGAACAATTTAGGTTCTTTTGAATCCGTATTGTTTCAAGAGAATTTGGTTTCCGAAGAACTTCAGAATGCTTTCACTTCTAAACCACAACAAGATGATGATGCTAAGTTTGGTGGCATGTCTTCAATTAGTCTTCTCAGAATGATGTCTTGTTCTGTACTAAAAGATCTGCAGACATCCCTGGAAAGACTTGGCCTTCCAAGTGTTTTAAACCCATCTGCTATTAGGGAATTTTGTTTTGAAAGAGCTTCTCTAATATTCTGTACTACTTCAAGTTCCTACAAGTTGCGTACCACTAAAATGGAGCCTCTGAACTTATTGGTCATAGATGAAGCTGCCCAGTTGAAAGAGGCTGAGTCGACCATTCCTCTTCAACTTCCAGGAATAAAGCATGTTATTCTCATTGGCGATGAGTGTCAATTACCTGCAATGGTTAAGAGCAATGTAAATTGTTTAATCCTTCAGATTTTTTTTTCCCTCGATATACTTTTACAATATATTCAGATAGTGTAAATGTTTGTTGACAGGTTTCTAGTGGATCTTGCTTTGGAAGAAGTTTATTTGAAAGATTAAGTTCTTTGGGTTATTCTAAACATCTTCTTAATGTTCAATACAGAATGCATCCTTCAATAAGTTTTTTCCCAAATTGGAAATTCTATCAGACTCAGATCCTCGATGCAGAAAACGTGACTTCTAATAGTTACGTAAAACAATATCTGCCAGGGCCAATGTTTGGTTCATATTCATTTATAAATGTTGTAGGTGGAAAAGAAGAAAAGGATGATGATGGACAAAGTCAAAGAAATATGGTTGAGGCAGCTCTTGTGATTAAAATAGTGCAGAATCTTTATAGAGGTGTACAATTTAACTATATTCTGTCATTTGCACACCCTTGCATCAAATGGTTTACTCGTTCTTTTTTGTTGGTTATTTGCATCTGTAATCTTGAACGTTTTGTCTCATTTTGGATCTGTTTTTTTGTGAACTCACTGTCATCTCTATCTATATGGCCATACTTAACTTTTATTGATCACTTATTTAACATTTGTAGCCTGCCATGACTCCCAAGAGAGGCTTAGCATTGGTGTTGTATCTCCTTATGCTGCTCAAGTTGTAACAATTCAAGAAAAACTTGCTTGCAAGTACGAGAAACTTGATGGGTTTTCAGTAAAGGTGAAGTCAATTGACGGGTTTCAAGGCGGAGAAGAAGACATAGTTATTTTATCTACTGTAAGATCTAATGAGCGTGGATCTGTTGGCTTTATATCTACCTCTCAAAGAATGAATGTTGCCTTAACCCGAGCTCGGTATGGAATTGAACGAGGCTTTCTATATATTGATTTATTATCGATGGCTTGTCGTTTAATCTAACACAGTATGTCTTTGTCTTCCATTTTTATCTAGACACTGTCTTTGGATACTTGGCAACGAAAGGACTTTGGTTAAAAGTGAATCGTTATGGAGAGAACTAGTCTGTGATGCAAGAAATCGACATTGTTTCTTTGATGCTGATGCTGATTCATTCTTAAAGATGACAATAATATCTGTAAAGAAGGAGCTAGAACAGCTTGATGATCTGGTTAACGAAAATAGTGTACTTTTCAAACATGCAAAATGGAAGGTACACTCCACTACTTGCATTGTCTTCAAATTAGACCATGTTTGAACTTTTTCTAAAACATATTGGTATGTAACATCCGACCTCTATTCTTCATGTTTGTTGCACTGACTGCTGCTGCTGCTGCCATCAGGTCCTCATTAGTGATGACTTCCGGAAATCATTTGGAAAGCTGACCTCTTCTCGCATGAAGATGGTTTTAAATCTTTTACTGAAACTTTCTGGTGGATGGCGGCCCAAGCGCACAAGTGTAGACTTGTATTTTGAAAATTCTTGTCAGATTTTGAAAAAGTTTAAGGTTGAAGGACTCTATGTTATATGCACTATTGATATCGTCAAGGAATTTAGATACATACAAGTTCTAAAGGTTTGGGATTTATTACCCTTGGAGGAGATCCCAAAACTAACAAAAAGGCTTGAAAGCATATTTGCTTCGTACACGGATGATTATATCAGTTGTTGTACAGCAAAATGTCTGGAGGGGTATGTTCATTTCATGTCCACCGATTCTTAGAATGTTCATTCTACATATTTACTTTTATGTTCTTCAACGTGTTGTATGCATTTTATGTTTCCAGAAGCTTGGAAGTTCCCAAGAGTTGGGAACCATCACAAGATATTATCCGGTTTCGTACCCCATGTAACCTCGAAAATGACAGTGAAGTGAGTTCAAATGCTGGTGTTGGTAGGAGCTACATCGAGAACTCAAAAGTGAGTGAAAGCTTGTTGCTTATGAAGTTCTACTCGTTGTCATCAGGAGTGGTGAACAATTTGCTTTGTGGCAGTAAACTTGATCTACCAATGCAAGTCACTGATGAACAGATGGACATAATTTTATTCTGCAAAACTTCTTTTATAATTGGACGATCGGGAACGGGCAAAACCACTATATTGACAATGAAGTTGTTTCAAAACGAACAAAGTTTTCTTGTTGCTTCTGAAGGGTTTAATGTAGATGATAGCAGCCAAGTCAGAGATACCGACGTTGTTGATGGCCGTGAAGAAAGCAAATTAACTGTTCTGCGCCAGCTGTTTGTGACAGTCAGTCCGAAACTGTGTTATGCGGTGAAGCAACATGTTTCAGATCTCATGAGGTGCGCAGATACATTTATCTATATCTTTTTTTTCCTTTATCATGTTTTTTAGTATTTTTGAAGCATCTCTTGGTAGTTTTTCATAGTTAGATATTAAACCATGGTGTCTGTCATTCACTAACTTTAAGTATTTATGTATTTGACAGTAAGGCAAGTACTGGGAATTCATCAACAGATATTTATATTGATGCAGAGGTTTCAACGGAATTCAGTGATGTCCCTGACACATTTGTTGACATTCCCAAGAAAATGTACCCTCTCGTTATAACATTTCATAAGTTTCTAATGATGTTGGATGGAACATTGGGGAATTCTTTCTTTGAAAGATTTCATGAGGCAAGAGTACTTTCACGTGGTAACCAAATAAGTTCGAAATCTGCTGTCTTGCAAACTTTCATAAGATCAAAGGAGGTCACATTTGACAGATTTTGTTCCCTTTACTGGCCCCGTTTTAATTCAAATCTCACAAAGAAGCTTGATCCTTCCCGAGTGTTCACTGAAGTTATTTCTCATATAAAAGGAGGCTTGCAAGCAGGAGAAAGCTGTGATGGAAAACTGAGCTTTGAAGATTACTCTTTGTTGTCGGAAGGCCGTGCATCCACATTAACAAGAGAGAAAAGAGAGACCGTTTACTCCATCTTTCAAGCCTATGAAAAGATGAAATCCGAAAGAGGAGAATTTATGTATTGACCTTCATCGCCGACTTAAAACTGGGAATTATGAAGGTGACCAGATGGATTTCGTTTATATTGACGAGGTGCAAGATCTGAGTATGAGGCAGATTTCCCTTTTCAAATACATTTGCCAAAATGTTGATGAAGGTTTTATATTTGCTGGTGATACTGCACAGACCATAGCAAGAGGGATAGATTTTAGGTTTCAAGATATACGATCTCTTTTCTACAAGGAGTTTATAAGCAATAGATTAGTTGGGAAACAAGAGAAAGGTCATGTATCCGAGATTTTTCAACTTAAACAGAATTTCAGGACTCATGCTGGTGTGCTTGGCTTATCTCAGAGTGTCATTGATATCCTTTACTGTTACTTTTCTTATGCAATTGATATTTTAGAGCCTGAAACTAGTCTTATTTCTGGGGAACCTCCTGTTTTGCTCGAGTCTGGCAATGATGAAAATGCAATAGCGACCATCTTTGGTGGCACAGGGACTGGTGGAGAAATTGTTGGTTTTGGTGCTGAACAGGTGATATTGGTACGCGATAATTGTGTGAAGACAGAGATTTGTGAGTATGTTGGAAAACATGCACTTGTTCTCACAATAGTGGAGTGTAAGGGTCTTGAATTTCAGGTCAGTGCCTTATACTCACATGTAGTGTTACTCAAGCATCAATTCGAATAAAGTATATCTGTGATAAGATCCTTTCATGGGTCCATCTTTTGTTAAAAATGGATTATATTTCCCACTTGGCGTCAGTTGTTAATCAGACTTACATTCTATGCTTTTGTAGGATGTGTTGCTCTACAACTTTTTTGGGTCATCCCCTCTTAAAGAGCAGTGTAGAGTAATATACGCGTACATGAAAAAACAGAATTTGCTTGATGAAAAACTTCCTCTTTCTTTCCCGAGTTTCAGTGAGGCAAAACATAATGTCTTGTGTTCAGAATTAAAACAATTGTATGTGGCCATAACTCGGACTAGGCAAAGGCTTTGGATATGTGAGAACAAAGAGGAACTCTCAAAGCCAATGTTTGACTACTGGAAACGGAGGGGCCTAGTCCAGGTAAGGGAGCTTGATGATTCAGTGGCAGAGGCCATGCGGGTTGCAAGCAGCCCTCAAGAGTGGCGGGATCGTGGAAAAAAGGTTAATTCTTGTCTCCTATTAGTGACTTTTCACATTTGTTACCTTCGTTTTACATGCTTCTATCTCTATATACTTTTCAGCTTTTCTATGAGAACAATTTTGTGATGGCGACGATGTGCTTTGAAAGAGCTGGGGACAGAATATGGGAGATTTTGGCCAAGGCTTCTGGTCTTAGAAGTTCTGCTGAACAAATGAGGGGAACTAATCCTGAAGCTGCTTTAGGTTCTCTTAGAATAGCTGCGGGAATGTTCGAGTCTATTGGGAAACTTGAATCTGCGGCTACATGTTACTGTGATTTGGGAGAGTATAAAAGAGCTGGTAACTTCTTTAACAAACATAGTTTCCTGTCTAAAGTTTAATCAAAAAGTAAGAAACAGTTTACGTTTTTGTTTCAATGTTTTCTTTTTAAAACTCCCAAGCATATAAAAGCTATTCAATCAGGAAAAACTTAGTTATGAAATAGAGTTAGGTAATGATGCTTACGAGGAAAATCTCTTGTAATAAAATCCAAAGCACTTCATGTTATCTTTATTAATTCATTGTTTATTTTGAACTGTTGTGCTAGTTCAGTTGGTGATTATGGTGTTTAATCAGCTTTTGAATAGTAAACTTCTTTTGTTTTTTTTGAACAGCAAAGAGTATTTTACTGTATATTAAAAAAAAATTAGCAAGATGCTAGAATAATTACAGGGGAGGAATATTACATGAGGCATTACAAACCCAACTAGCCCAAATAAGCGTACAATGTTTGCTTCTATTCATAAACTTTTAAAAACACTAATTTGTTATTGCAGGAAGAATTTATTTGGATAAATGTGGACAAATAGATGCTGCATCAGAGTGTTTTATGCTAGCAGGGTGCTATAGTGATGCAGCGGAAGCCTATGCTAAAGGAAATCAGTTTTCCAATTGTCTCTCGGTTTGCAAAAAAGGGAAACTTTTTGATCTAGGCATGAAATACATAGAATACTGGAAAGTGCATGTTAATGATCGAAGAAAAGAAATAGAACAGCTCAAGCAAGAATTCTTGGAAAGTTGTGCTCTCGATTGCTATGAGCTTAAAGATCCAAAATCCATGATGAATTATGTCAGAGCTTTTTGTTCTATTGAATCGAAGCGTGGATTCTTAAGGTCTGTAGGCTGCCTTGATGACCTTTTGTTGCTGGAAGAAGAATCAGGTCATTTTCTTGATGCTGCTGAACTTGCTAGGTCATGGGGTGATCTTTTGAAAGAGGCTGATCTTTTGGTGAAGGCTGGACGCTGTGTGCAGGCAACACTGCTCATACTTTGGTACATGTTATCTAACTCTTTGTGGAAAAGCAGAAGCAAAGGTTGGCCGTTAAAACAATTTGCTAACAAGGAAGAACTTTGTAAGAAAGCAAAATCACTTGCAAAAACAGATACACCCATTTTCTATGATTTTGTTTGTAACGAAGTTGAAGTACTTTCTGATCAGCACAGTAGCTTGAAAGATCTTAAAAAACATTTGCATGCTTCCCAGAAACACAAGAGTCTAAGGGGAGAAATTTTGTCCATTTGGAAAATCTTGGATCTTCATCTACATTTAAATTCTTCAGAGTATTACTTTGGGGATGAATCACCAATTGGCATACATAAGCAATCAGAGGCCGAGATCTTGCAGGATCGAGTTACTTTCAGAACTTTAGTCTTTTATTGGAACCTGTGGAAGGAAAATGTGGTGGATATCTTCCGAAGTCTTGAAAGTCTTGAAAACGAAGAACCATGTAAACATGAGGGTCATATTGAATTTATTTTAAATTTTTTTGGGGTGAGGAAACGGTATCTTAAAGGCAAAATGGTCTATATGCTGGTCAACAAAGATGCTGATTGGGTAAAAAACGCTGATAACAAGGGTCTTCATAGGGACGGAAAGCTGCTAACTATGGATATCAGGCAGTTGGCGCATGTTATGCGGTCTTATTGGCAGTTGCAATTGCGGTCTATTGGTATAAAGGTGCTTGAATCTCTTAAAGCACTCCACAAGTCTATGGCGAAGAGTTCTGAATTTCACCAAAGCACATCTCTCCTTCAGATTTATGAGGTTGCCAAGTTTCTTTTAGACTGCCAGTATCTTAGCCTCACGTTTCATTTCTCAAATATACTGCAACAATTCCTTAAGTTCTCCACAAGATATTTTGATTTTGTGTTTCCATTAGACTGGCGAAAATCAGTCTCCGAGGACTTGATTTCTTTAAGAGAAAGTGATGTGTCGCTCAACTTGCTTGAGGAGATTATTTTTCAAAATGTTGACATCCAGGGTGATCTCACCTTTTTGAGAATCGGGTGTATAATGATGATATGTCTCAGTTCCAGAAAACCTGTTGCCCTTAAGGAGATGATTATTAGAGGGCTTGAATGGAATCCTGCATGGAAGTCATTTTTTGAGAAATTTTATAATGGTGGATTGGGAGATATGTGTGTTGCTCACGCACTCCAGAAGGCTTTGGAAGATACTTTTAAAGCCAACTGGAGGTGTGCCGGTTACATATCACCTCATAGTTTCGTGCATCTTTTGGATGTGCTGCTTTTTATGGCATCTTTCTCTTCGGAAATTATTTTCACCACAAAATCTTCTTTTATTCGATGTTTTAAACATTTTCATCCGAGTACAACTTCATCAGCAACTAACCAGAAATTTACACCTCATTTCATAAACTTCGTTGTTGGAATTATCCAAGAAACTCTCTATAATGTAATCGCTACTGTATCTTGGATCGAAAACTCAAATATTAATCCCTCTTATTACCATCCACTTTTAGCATTGAGACTGGTTATGATATTGTCTTTACTTTGTCTCCAAGTACCAGATTGTTCTCAAGATCTACTTGACCTGTTGTCAGGGAAGAACAACATTGCTCATTTGCTTCCAGGAAAGTTTGTGTACTGTCTTCTAAGGGGAAGGAATGGTCCTTACTTCTACTTAAATCCTGATGTGGTTGCAGAAGCTTTTATATGCATAGGGGATCCTCTTCTAGTTTTGAACATAGGTAAAGCGAGTCCAAGAATCCATGCTACTTCAGCAATTTTTGTTGACTTTAGTAGTACTAGAGAGGACATCATGCGTATATTATTCCCAACAAAAAGTACATCTGGTGGTCAAGATCCTACACAATCTTCAAACACATTACCAGATGGAAACTCGAACTTGAATCCCGTGGATGGATGCAAGGGTGAACCACAGTTGAATTGGAAAGTTTTTGAAGATATTTTAGGATCCATAGATGTGAAGAAGGGGGAATCATCACCAAACTTATTATCTGTTGCAGCTACGATAAAGGTAAATACTTCGTGCTTGTAAGTTTTAATGATTGGTCTGTATAATTGTTACTATAAGTTTTAATATAATTTGTCTACTTGTCAGAAAAATTTGGATAAAGATATACACAGGTTAGCTACTGCTCATGCGGGGGCAAACTCTTGTGATGGAGAAGATGCAGCACTTGTACGTGCAATGAATGAACTGAAAGCACTTTCTTCTGCATTTGATACCAGGTTAGACTTGCAAGTTGCAATATTCTAAAATTTTGAAGTATTTTTTTTCTTTCTAGATTGGAAATCTGTTTTCTTCTGTTTGTTTAATGTGCTGTACCATTGATTCAGAAATTTAAAGCACTCGATTTCTGTCACTGATGAAACAAAGACTCTGCAAGCAATTCTGGAGGGTCTGGAAATTAGCAAGCCAATGATAGAGGATTTCTTGATCAAGTCAGTCACGAGTCCAGAATTGAATGTTGTGCAAAAGGTGAAGCCCGAGAGTAGCAACACAAATGAAGCTGATCAGGAAGATAATCAAGTTGAGGAAACAGATGATAAAGATAGCATTTTCGAAATTCACCAGGGGAATTGGGAGTACGTACGTAGAAAAACAAAGCGGCGGTGCTAGCTAAAACTCAGGATGAAAACAAGAAGAAAGTGAAAAAACCGCAGTAAGAAAAAGAAGAGTAGAAAGAACAAAGGCATGCATGAAGAACTAATGTAGTAGTAAGCTGTAGGTTAGCGCGCACTTGTAGTGGTGTCGGTTTTTGGAGGGTTTCCTTATATTAATTCTCTAATCAGTTGTATATATGCGACTGTTTTTCTCTTCATCGTATGTATATATATGGAAGAGAATTTGCATGGAAATGAACCATCATTTAATTTGATGTGTTCTTGATTAAGAAAAATGCACTTTATGTTTTCAAAATTTGTTGTATGCATGTTTTCTAAAGGTGATATATATATATATTGTTCTAAAGTCGAGACAGGGGTATTAATTTGATGTGGTCGATCATTAAGGTGCATGTTATTCCAAGTGCCAAAAAGTAAATACATTTTCATGATCAATTTTTTGTTTTTTTTATGAGTACATGTGTATGTACAACTTGATAAAATCATTTGCAGGGCCACTTTTGCTTCCACAGTTCCACTTAGACGTGGGCAAAAAAACCGAAACCGAAACCGAACCCGGTCAAAACCGGTTTTGACCCAAACCACCGGTTTCAAACCGGTTTTGGTTTTGGGTTGAAAATCGGTTTGAAAATCGGGTTGAAAAGCGGTTCGGGCTGTCTCTTATAC
>JAOXNX010000001.1:17459330-17479172 GCA_028566075.1 Solidago caesia | reverse complement strand
ATTGTAAAACTGTTATAATCAATATACAACTGGTTTGTGTTAATCTCGCGTGTGTTTTAATCATTGTGATTGTCGTGTGTTTATGATTATTGGATTCCGCACAATAATCTGAATTGAACAGCCTTGTAGATCCTGAGATTGGGACTTACACCTCTCCTCTCATCATTTTAGCAAATTAAAGGCAGTTTGGTGTGCTTTCGATAGAGATTTCTTAGAGTTTCGATCCAGTAATCATTCCTACATGTATATTAAGTGAATCCTTCTTTTTTGTAATCATAATGATCATTCCCAAGTATTCAAATCTGGACTTGAAGGGTTGTGACAAAGAAATTATGTTTTAATGTTGATTATTGATGATATTTTGATGACTCAATTGGTACAATATGAGTTTCAATTCTGGCCTTGATCATATGTGGTCAATTGTTATCGTTTTCAACTCGTTTCGTCGTTTCGGTAACCAAATAAGTTAGCTATTGTTTTGCAAATCAATCGGGGGATGATTGATGGTGTCAAGCCATCAATTGAATCTTAAAATAGTGTATTTTGATGTGTATAAGTCGTTGGTAAGGTTTGGGGTCGTTTGGGGGTCGAATGGTAGTCATTAGAGGTGAGAAGACCAATTTTTGCTTTTACCAGACAGTATGAGCGGCTCTGGTTATTAAAAGGAGCGGCCCTACCTTTATGAGCGATGCCGGTTACCAAAAGGAGTGGCACTACTTGATTCCAGTAGCTAACCAGCGGCGCTGGTTGCTCCAGGGAGCGGCGCTCGAAGCTCTGAAGTCCATTTATGTGTCGTTTATGTCCCGTTATTGATCCTATACTCATTCTAGGTTGCCGAGAGTGTGTATCAAGTATTATTAAGTCGTTTATAAGTTATTGTGAGCCTGAAAGAGGTAAGAGACACTACTTTGACATCTGAGGAGCAACAAAACATAGATTTTGCGTGTGTAATCAATCCCTAGTAGTATCTCGTTTAGCTTATGGGTATTCGGGTGCATATAGGAGGGATTGTGGTTAATTGTGCTTGAGGTTGATGCATGTGATGAGTAGTATTAGATAAAATGCTATGCGGCTATGTGTTAATGATATGTGATGTTAAACGTGGCATTTACACCTTGTCACTAGACATATTAGGTTGTTATCCCATGTGCACGATTAAGGGCCCTAATACTTAATGATTAAAGTGATGTGTAAGGTGTAATGATTAACGTGATATTTAACGTAATGCTTAATGTGAAATTCTCGAGCTATTTAAAGAGGTGAAAATGTTAAGCTTAACCCGTTACTATCCCATTGAGGCTTAACGAGGTGAGGTGGCTGCTTGGTCGCTCCTTACAGTAATGGATTTGTGTTTGAGTATTCTGGGTAGGTTTAATCCGCCGCCTAATGTCACGAACATAACGGACTACTCTTGGATGGGTTAATCCTTTCCTTAACGACAGTGGTGGATCGCCGGCGGGCTAATCTCATCGAGTTGGGTGGCTATGCCACAATTGATGTTATATGATGTGATGTGAGATGCCATATGAGGTGCTATGCGTAAACTAGGATAGGCACAATTAGGCCTATATCCTATATTGACGACAATATTACGTGATGTGTGAATGTGTTATGATATGTTAATGTGAAGTTATGTAACGAGATATGATTTAACGATTTCATTAATGAAATGTTTTATTAACGATAAAATGGGTAAAGGTTTTATAAATGCGTGTATTCTTACTTAGCTATTTGTAGCTAACACTTGTTTTTTTTAAATGTGTTGTTTTCTCAGGGTAAGCAGTAAGAAGCAGGTAGCGGTGAGATGCAATGATGGGTAGACGATGATGATGGCTTTAGTTTACCCTTACCTTTGCTCAGACTTATCTACATTTGTTTAGATTATGTTGATGATTTAGATGTATTGTCTTAATAATGTAACATTGGCTTTTATTTTGGTGCCAATGTAGATATTGGATTTCATTTATATTTGCTATGATATGGATTACGTAACACCATTGTTTAAAGATTTTATCTAAATGCTTTCCATTGTTTGTGCCGTTAGGCAAAAGTTTTGAAATCCAGTTTTTATTAAAGATGGGTGTTACAAGAATACTTATACAAAGCAAATAAGTGACCAAAATTACAATAAATGGACACAAAATGCTAGCAAGTAAAGGATATTAGCCAACAAATGGACACGCTAAATATGTATAATTTGGCTAATATCAAGTGCCCTTAACTAAACTAATCTAATAGAAAGTCAGGAGTCATTGAAAGCTTACCTGATTATTAGAGAAAGGTTTGGAACCATAGTTTTGGAGTTTTCGCCCCAACCTAGGTTAGCCACCGGAGGCAAACGTTAGACCGCAATCCCTGGCGAGTTGCCTCTCTTCGTCATTTGATGCCTCTGCCTTCCTTTTCTATAACATAGCTAAGCACCCTCCTTTACAATCACTAAGAAAAAAAATACCAATAAAAGCCCTATCATATCAGTACGACTCTGTGATTTTTTATTTGTCATGGGCCTTTCGGAAATTGGATTAAATTGGTTTTTACAATGCCCTGGAATTGGAAAAAAAAAGAAAGAGCTTTGAGAATACAAGGTAAGTTTGTGATGAGGATGCAGATGAATTGAATTAATAGTTTTGATATCCAGGTGTGGAGCTTGGCCTATCTCTCTGTAACATTTGCTATTTTGACCCCGTTGACTTGTGTATTTGACCGGTTGACTTTGGAATGTGATGAGATTTCTAGTTCATTTGACGACGACGTGTCGCAATTTAATGTATACTTGGTAATATTTGACCCGTGAGCCTTTATTATTATTAAATGGCTAGTTTTATAATTGGTGGTATTTTAGAGGTCAAATATGGTTACTTGATTATTTGGTACGTTTGGTTGGCGTTGAGAGGACTTACGGTGAGATACAATAGTTATTTGACTAGATATGTAGATGGATCATCCGTGGATCCGACCTGCGACCCGTGACCCAACCAACTAAAATAACCTCCTTATCCTCCCCTCTCTCTCCTCCTCATTTCCTTTTTGGCTTTCATTTGAAGAACACACACACACACATAGTCTCACTCTTTCTCTACGATCTTGTAAAATCTACTTGGTTTCAAAGCATTCCGTTTCCGGATTTGAGTTCACCATTATCATCTTCATCATCTAGTTGGTGGAAAGATTTCATTTCATCCATTTTTGCCATTTTTGAGTTCTAGCTTCAAGGAAGGATTTGGTATGTGTTTTCTTACTTAAAATCATCATTTGTTAGTGTATTTCGTGTCTCTTAACTAGCTTCTAAAAGTTCTTGGTCGATTTGTCGTTAAAATTGTGTTTTTGTTCATGATTGAGTTCTTGAGTTGGTGGTGATTCTTGGCCGGATTTGAGCATGAGATCGTTGTTATAAATTATGTTTTTGGCATGAGTTATGTTTCATTACACTTATATTGACGTATTTTGGTGTATTGATAGTCGATTTTTGGGTACATATTGGTTTAGAGGTGGTTTGGTTTGGTTATTATCATAAAACACTGTTCACACCTGCTGTTGGTGTGCCCAGGTCCCGACCGGCATCTCAGACGCCGGGTTTAGCGTCCCAGACGCTGGAGTCTTCCATTTCTTCTGTTTTACGCTACCCGAGACGCCAAAAGTGTGATTTAGGAGCCAACGTCTCAGACGCCGGGTAGGAGCGTCTCAGACGCTAGCACCTTTTTGCCCAGCGTCTCAGACTCCAGACCTCGGCGTATGAGACGCCAGGCCTATTTTGTCGTTTTGTTGTTTCGTTCGTTTGGTTCCTAGTTTCTTATCCCACCTCCGTATATCGAGTCTACCTTTCCAATACAACTTTTTATGATCTTTCAAGTGTCATTTCGAATCATTCGAGTCATTTCGAGTCGGTGGTCACATTATGGGTTGCATTGTGAACGTGTTATGACTAATTGAAGTGAAACGATATGATATGATAGGTTACAGACGTTTGGCGATCGTTGGACTTACTTAGTTGCTTATTACCTTGTTATTGCTCGATAAAGGTGAGTTTCGTAGCCCCTATTGCTTATGGTTTTGGGGTGGAAAGTGTACTCGTTTTCAAACTTCATGTCGATGATTTGAGAGTACAATAAAATGGACTATTAGTGATACTTATGTGCATGCCTTCGGGTTATTACCCCCGGCATTTGGATACTTGTTGGATACTAGATACTTGACGGTCGCGACGGCGATGCGTGCACCTTTAGTACGAACCGAGATTGATATTGATACTTGATACTACCGGTCGCGACGATGATGCGTGCACAATTGTGCGAAACGCATAGTGTTGTGACTAGATTTATTGATGCTATTTGATTCTTGTGATTGGATTGACTTGTATGTGTGTGATACTTGAGCAGTGACTTGAACTTGTGCTATCATAAGGATGTATCGTAAGTATACTCATAGCTCTTATTATTGTACTATTGTACAAGCGTTACTTGATCGGCACAAATGATTCTTGTTTTCTAAACCTACGAACTCACCAACCCCGTGTTGACACTTTAGTACACTTTTCAGGTAACCAAGTGAACCGGCGTGCAAATGGCTAAGGATTGCTAGAGATGGACGAATCAAGGACGCAGGCGCATCTTTTGTTAGAATAATCATAGGGATATGCGCATTTTGTTGGCGCTCCCTTGATTGGACTTTGATATATTCGCCGGCTAGTACCGAGCAAGAACCCTTCCTGTGGGGTTAAGCGTTTGTAATCACGCGCTAGAGATTGCATTGTATACTTGTGATGTTGTATGTTGCATGTTGAATTATTTGAATTATCGTATTTATCGTTGGGATTTCACTTGGAAAACCTATTCATTTAGCATTGTACTATGTAATTCCATGTCATGCTGTGCTTTTCTAGACGCCTCGTGTTTCCGCCTAGTCGGGGTGTTACACTCTCCCCAACTATGAGCTAATTGATCAATAACTAGCTCGTTGACACAAAAATGAGTCTATCTAATAAAGGTATCCCTGGGAGGAAAATATCATATTGTTCTTACATAATATACTTTTCTTGTTCGCATCACATGAACTTGTTCCTTCTCGCTTAACGATTGCGAATACCTTCTTCCGGGGAATGCCACTTGATTAAATAAAGCAACTTACATAGTTGATGCATATCATCCCCTATTTGAATGGCTTGTTCAAGAAGGGATTGATGCTCTTAGAAAAAATAAGCTATTGGTGAATCTGGTTATAAATTAATAACTCCGATAAAAAAGAATAAATGAGTGTATCATATAAAATAACTCCATGTATGTCCCACTGTCATAAACGTAAGGGTGGAATGCGTGAACACTTTTTCCTAGACATACCATCACATTTTTCTCACCGCCACAACCGTTTCAAAAGGGTATGGGTTGGCTTGTTGCCATACCGATATCGACTAGATTAGACTGATATAGGTTGATTAATCTTAATTTAGTGATTAAATTGTTTTAGATTATTTAGATTATAGTTGTTTTAGAAACTACAAATACTTTAAAAACAAAACTCTAATACACTCATTATTATGTCAATTTACAAGTCCATAGCAATGACATCATATCATGTCAATTTTCTATAAAACACTCATTATTATTATTATTATAAACTTATTATTTTAACCTGATTAATTTACAAAGTTTATTAATAGATCGCACTTGCTTTGTAATCTCAATATAATATCGAATTGAATATAAACTTATCCTACTGAATTAATGGACCCAATTAATTTTTTTCACTCATGATTGGTAAAAGATGCTAACACTATGAGGAGTAGAGCGTTACCCATGCACTTTTAGCTGGGAACGCCGGCTACAATGCCCTCAGTGGCGTTACGGACCAAAAAGAACTTTCCCCTCGTCATAAATAGAATGCTGCAAAAAAGCTTCCAAATGGTGAGTCTCCCTCACCTTTTCCGCTGCAACAACTCATTTTATGCACCTTTTTATTTTTTATAATATTATTAATATATTAAAGTTTTATTTAACTAAAGATATAAAATAAAATAAATTATGTGTCCCTAGAAGGCTTAAGAAAGCCTTACTCCGATAAAAAGTAGAGGAAAACCCCTTAAATGACTAGGCATCATGTGTCACGGGAAAATCAATTTGGGGCTTCCTTGGGAAGCCTTCCTCCCAATAGTCTAATGGACCCGATTAAAGTTTTTCGCTGATAATTCCATCTACATGAATGAAGTTTATTTTAATTATTTTATGTAGAAATTCCTAAGGTTGATGGCAATGGTCATGGCATGGGGGGCGACATGGTTGATGCCGGGCGGCAACACTGCCGCTCACCACCGTGGCATGATGCAGCATGGAACGGAATCAACAATCTTTGTTGTAGAGGCATGGGGGAGGCATCCATTTCCAACGGCTATTTTGTATTTAATATTTGAGTTTTTTTTTTCTTTTGCGAGCGAAGAAGTTGCCAGAATGAGGGGAGACGATTATTTACAATGAAGAAGAAGAAGTGAAGACTTTAACATTAACTTCCATTTTAGCCCTTGAATTATTATTTTTATATGAAATAGTCATATTAGTTTTGAAATGTTTAATTTATGGGGGAATAATCTATACTGTTGGCTGTATGATTTGGTGGTGCAGCCTCCTTAAAATCAGGGGGCCATTTTTGTAATTTTAAAATTAATAAAGGTTAAAATGGTAATTGCTTTTCATTTGTGTCTATGGCGGTATGATTTGGTGGTGCAGTTAACTACATTTTCCTTTTTCCCTTAATTTATACCCTAAATTAGTGTATTTATTTTAATTATTAATAAAATATTATCAAGCCCAACTGTATCTGGGCCTAAAAGTAAAGTATAGAAATCTGTTTTAGGGCCGGGTAGAGCTCCAAGATTTCCCCCAAATCACATCATCTATCTTTTTGTTCCCCAAACAAACTCAGCTAGCTGCTTTTCTCATCTCAAACTACAACCTGCCCAGTCTTCACTCTCACCGGTAATTCCCATACACACACATATATATATACATACAGACATAAGATATATATATGCAGTTTCTTGAATACTAATTTGAAACAGCTAATTTATGTTTCAAGATTTGTACATTTAATTCAAACCCTAAAGTTGTTTTCTTTTAATTCTTCAGTTTTAAATTGGAAATTAGGGATTTTTTCAGATGTACCCTTCAAGAGGGAACAATAGTTATGGCCAACAACAGCAACAACAACAGCAGCCGCCGCCATACTCGGCTCAATCTGCTTATGCTCAAAATGTATGTTTTTTTGTTTTTTTTTTTTGAATTATTGATATATATATATATTTTGGTGTAATTACGTTTTTTTTTTTTGTAATTTGTATGGTGTATTGATGCAAGAAAGATATGGGGAAAATTGTAAGGGTTAAGAAAAATTAGAAAGTAAATAAAAGAAATCGGTTTAGAGGATCTTTTTTGGCAGTTTTGTATGCAAGATTCTTGTTAGAATATTACCGTATGAGATTTGGGATTGTATTACACTAGGAAGGGAAAAATTTACTCTATTTTCGAGTGTTTTATAGATTTTAGTTGGGGTTGGATTACGTCTCACTAACACATGCGTGTATATAGGATCAAAATCAAATTAATAGCGTTCTTAGGCCGGTTTTTATAGTGCGTCCGACGCACACGTCGAACGCGAAGGAGCTTGAGACGCTGTTGGTAGTGAGCGTCGAACGCAGGCTATGGGTTTCTTCCGAATTCGAACGCAGAGGACGCATGAGGTGTGGGGCCATTTCATGTGGTGGTGAGTGTTTGGGTAATATATAACATATAATTTATATATATTTAAAGTTGCAGGTGGTTTATATATATATATATAAACGAAGCTGACATATATATATATATATATATATATAAACGAAGCAGACAACGTACTCGTATATTAATTTATATATATTTAATACAAATTTTCATTTAAACCCCTTAACTTTTAATTATTTACAAAATAATTATTATAAATTTAAAAGTTTCACTTTTAAACCCTAAATGTATTATATATATATTGTTTAAAAAATAATATAATGTTTATTGTCATTGTTAATAAAATTTTATGGAAAGTGTTTTATTATTAATAATAAAAGGTGTTTATTTAATTTTGTGTAAAAAAATAGGAAATGATAAAATATGTGAAGAAGAGGTGAATAGTGTGTTCCTTATAACTAGGGGGTGTTCTTGAGGGTGTTCTAAGAGAGAGAAAAGCTGATGTGGCGCTGATGTGGCTGGAAGAAGATGTGAATAGTGTGTTCCTTATAAAAAGAGGCCTTAACGTAGAAGCTAAAAAATGTGGAAAGTTCGTTTTTTTCTCCATTAATGAACATAAAGTTTCAAACTGATGTACGCACAAATAGGGGTTTGTTTTTTGTTTCTATTTGTCAGTTTGAAAATTTGTGTTCACCGGTTTGAAAAAAGTTATGTTTTTACTGCTATTTAGAAAATACAATCTGCGGTTTTCATGTGAAGAAGAAATTTGAGAAAAATCGCGAACAAATTTATCAATAAACTATATATTTGGACTTGCGTGTAAGAATATGGAACACTACAAAAGCAGGATCTTGGTATTGGTTAAAAAGCTTGACATGCCAAAAGGTAAAAGAAGCCAGGCTCATTTAAATTGGGGTTGAAGGGTTAGAAGTTGATGTATTCACTTTTTTTCTATATACCAAGTTTTCGTGATCCAATATCAACTTAGTTTTAATGTCAAAACTCAAACATCTCACTTCGGGTATAGGTAATCAAACTTTTAAGGAGACCTTTGGTTTCTATATGCTACAAAATGAGTGCTATAAGAAGTTAATTACACGTGTGTTGTATTTACTTGTAATTATATCTGGTGACATCGGTTTTTTTTTTGTGCGTGTACAATGAGGTAGTCTATTTTCTTAAATTTATTTATGTTGCTTTCATTGGTTAAATTGTTAATTTTTACTATTCACTTGATTTAAATTGACTTGATTTATGTTTCTGACATCTCTTTTATTTTGGGGTGAAGCTGGGGCCTGATGGTGGGGACTCTCAGATGTCCATGTCTTCACGCCGCGCAGCCATTTTAGCTGCTCATCCATCTGCGGGAACTCATTATGGTGGTCAATATTCTTCTGTGTATGGTTCAATGGGACTTAGCAGTGCTCTACAGGTCAGGGAACATATGATTTGCTTTTTAAATCAAGATTTTTCAAGTCTTACCGGATTTTATATCATAAAGATTCCCATATATCTACTTTTGATAGCGTCGCGTCTGGAATTTCATGTAACTTCATGTTTACTTCTGCAGGCTCCTGGTGCTAGTTCGAAAGGATCTGGATCATCTGCCTTAGAAGCTCGAAGCGGTTACGGTTCAGCCATGCAAGAGTCACGAAAATACGCATCTGGGGACTACTCTGTGGTTAGTCAAAAGTATGGTCAAAAGGGAGAGCTTTCTGATTATCCACCAGGGGATAGACGCCAATATGTTGAACGTGCTGATGTCAACACTGCTCGAGATTCACTTAACGAGCCTACTGCTCGGTTTGCTGATTCGATTGGTTATGGTCATCATCATCAGGTTTTTCATCATATATCTTGCGTAGGTTCTTAATATTTGTTACAGGTGACAACATGGGCTGGTTGGGTAATTGGGTTGGTTGAAACAGTTCAAAAAGGACTGGATCCAGTCAGGTTGATACACAACCACTCTTTGTCTATGTTTTGTTAATGCGTTAGGTATGATTACACAAATAGTAATTTACAATAGAGTATGAATCTTTCAATAAAACAACATAGATGGCTGTGTGCATAAAAAATAGCCGTTGAGCTTTTCAGACCCATTTGACTTGTTTCTTTTTTAGCCATGGTACGTCAGCAATAATACATAACGCAAATCGACCTAGTTGAATTTTGCCTCCTCTGCTGTATGTTTGATAGTGTGCAACATTTGTTTTTTCTATTGATATATAAAGGCTTGATTTTTCTCTCTATAATATTAATGTTTTTGTGTCCAATTGTTGCTGGAATAGGCTGACATATATGATCGATTGGATTCTGCATCAGCACTTCGGAAAGAATTGTTACAGGCCCAGACACTCCAATCTGCTGCTATTGAAGGGAGTTCCAGGTAACCTGCTCAGATTATCATTAATTTTATTTTTAATCATGTGTCTTCTCTTTCGAATTCTTCTTTTATTATTATTAATATTATTATTATTTTTAGTTTATAACATTATGCTGTGGTCATTTTGATAAATGTTATTTCTTCATGTGTCCCTTTTATGTTGTGCTTTCCTATGAATGAGGAGCAAGTGGTTACATGACAACCTCCTTTAAAGATGAAACTATTTGAATACAAAATATTAATAATTTGATGTCTTAAGGCACTAAGTAGCAAACATTTCTGGCAGACAATCTGATTATCTAGCAGCTCGGATGGCTACTGTTCGTCATGCGGGCCAAGAACTTTTGCCTTACAGTGGGAGACTTGATACGGATCCAAACACTTTGTCAATGATAAGTGGTCTATCACATCGCGCACAACATGCTCCGTCAATATTAGGGGCAGCCCCAAGGATAGAAATGGATGATCTTGTGTATACTCATACTTCTGCTAATCCTGGTTATGGAGTTAGCCTGCCACCAGGCAGGGACTACGGTTCAGGAAAGGGTCTTCGTAGTACGCCAATTGAGCCCGATTATCTTTCACGTTCTGCTTATGCAAGGCTTGATGATCGTAACGAACGAGATGAAGAACGTGAACGAGATCGGCGCAGAGATAGAGAGAAAGAACGGGAACGTGAAAGGGAACGGGAGCGGGAAAGAGAGCGTAAGAGGGAACGCGAACGTGAAAGGGAAAGAGATAGGGAGAGCAAACGTGTCACTGAAACTAAGCGTGAACGCACCCCTCCAAGAATCTCCAGGGACCGAGGTGGCTCATCATCAACAAAGCCTGACAGATCATCGAGACGGGAATCACCACGTGTTGAAGCTTCACATAGGTGGATTTTGTTGCTTAATTCTGTTTGCATTGCTGATAGCGTCTTTTGCAGCCTTCATAGACTAACATTGTGTTCTGTTATATGCTGAAGGCGTCGTTCACCCGAAAAACGAAGAGATTATGTCTGCAAGGTAAAAAGGCTCATAAGACTGTTTCGTTCAATGATTAAATTTTTCTCGTCTTTTTGTTAAGTTCTCCTGTTCTTCTTGGGCATCTGTCCCATTATGATACATTCATTCTGGTTACATAACTATAATTCAAATCCCGTTTTTGGTCTCTCTCTCTCTCTCTCTCATCGACAACACAATTGGCATTCTTTTTTCATTCCTCTTGTTTTGTCAACCCCTTCTATCCATTTTTGTTTTCCAATGCCTCTATAAATTTGGTAGAACCCTTATGGGCATTTAGATCATAACTCTATGGTGATTAAAGGTAGTTTTTGGGTGAACTTTCTGGCTATTGTATTCTGAATTATCTTCATATTTGGATTCCTTCTTCTCGATTGATAAGGGACCCGAGCTCCAGTAAGACCTATGCATTGATTGAAATATTTTGACAGATACGTGGCTTATTTGTCGGTTGTTTTAAAGCTAGAAAATGATATACTCACTCAAATATTTGATAGCTTCAGCCTTCAAGTGTCATCTTTGCAGGTTTATTCTTCCAGCTTAGTAGATGCAGAGAGGGACTATTTGTCTATTGATAAGCGGTATCCTAGGCTGTTTACTTCTCCGGAATGTTCCAAGGTATGTTACACTTCTGCACCAAGTACTTTTTTCCCCATATTTGGCAATAACTCTAACGTTAATCTACTGCAGGTGATTGTTAAATGGTCAAGGGACAACCTTAAATTATCGTTGAATGTTCCTGTGAGGTATAATTTCAGTTGTATTTGGCACTAGACCACTAGTAGCATTTTTTTAATAAGTAAATCTATGTTCAATGATGTTCTTAATTTGTGGTATGTTTGTTAGTATTTCATTAATTGACTCCGTGAGTAGTAGTTTGGAATGTTGGATGTTTTTGTTGTGCATGCTTTGAAGAATAAACATTGCAGGACAAAAAAATTAACCAATTATTGTTATGGCTTAACAGTTTTGAGCATGATTTCGTTCAAGATGATGCTGAAACTCAGCATAAAGAGGCATCCATTGCAACAAAGATGGATGTTGCTGGAAAATCAGAACATGGAAGTATTCGGTGGAATGCAAAGGTGAATAATTATCTCTCAGCAAATGACATTAGCTAGTTTAGAATGATGGTGGTAACAAGCTTTTTAACTCAAACCACTCAACAAACACAATACTGCAAATCATTAATTATTACCGAAGGGAAAAATCATGATGTGAATTTATGATGATGTTCACTATGTAATTTCTTTTTTTTATTTGGTTCAGATGGTATTAATGAGTGGCCTTAGCCGAAATGCTCTGGAAGAGCTATCATCTGAAAGAGATTACGATGATCGGATTCCCCACTTTTGCAATATGCTCAGGTTTGCTTGTCTTAAAAATGGGAATTCTTTAATTGCAATAGGAGGACTGTGGGAACCTTCAGATGGCAATGATCCTTCAGTAGACAAGTCATCTCTGGTTCAGACGGCTATCAGGTTTTTTTTTTTTGCATGCCAAGTTGTATCCTTTAAAATTATCTCGTCATTACTTGATCATTTTGTGATGTGTAGGCATGCCAAAGATCTCACAGGTCTTGATTTGAAGAATTGCCAACGTTGGAATCCTTTTCTTGAGGTAATTCTTAATTTTTGTCAGTTGGTTAATTTATGTGTTGCATTTAGCATTTTGAACATATTTTACTATGTTTTGCAGATTCATTATGACCGAGTTGGGAAAGACGGAATTTTTAGCCATAAGGAGATCACAATACTCTATATTCCTGAGTTATCAGATTGTTTACCTTCAGTAGATGTATGGAGGGATCAGTGGCTTGCTCACAAGAAAGATGTTGCTGAGCGAGAACGTCTGCGTGCTCTTAAAAGAGTGGTTGACATTTATTTATTTATTTTCATTTTAATAATCTTAAAAATACAGTTAAAAGATAGAAGAAGAAAATTTCTGATAGTTGTTTCTTTCATCTGTTTAATATAGAAATCTCAAGACAAGAAGGAAGAATCGAAAGGTAATAATTATATATATCATTTATGCAAGTATTGCACATTGAGCTTCTGTAACGGTATTGATTCTGCTTAGATAAGGAATCTGTGAAAACAAAAGCTGTGAAGAAGGATGTGAAACCAGTAAAAAAGAAAGCGTCTGCATCCTCAGCATTAAAAGTCAATGAAAACTCGAAAGCAAAAGTAAAGGAATCTGGAAAAGAGGTAGGTCAAAGCAATGCAGAAATAGAGAAGAACGATGAAAGCAATAATTCTGGGAAAAAGGATCAGGTAGAAGCTGCTTCTGTTCAAAAGACTGGTAGTGGAAAAAAGAAAATTATAAGAAAAGTAGTGAAAAAGAAGGTCGTCGTAGGGAAAGATAAACCAGAAAAGGCAGCCGAACAAAGTGATGCATTAGATTCTAAGGTGGTTGTTGAAAAGGCTATTGCGGAAAATGCATCTAAAAAAAGTGATGCATTAGATTCTAATAAGGTGGTAGAGATCACTGGTAATACTTCTACCAACACAGAGTCAGCTGGTCAAAATGAAGAGTCAACTGGTGATCCTCCTTCCAATGCTAAGCCTTCTACTAAAAAGAAAGTTATTAAAAAGGTTCCTGTCAAGAGAGTTGTAAAGAAAGAAGAGGAAGGGACACAATCTGAGGTGGCACCTGTTAAAGAGCCAGAGACTTCTGAAAATAAACCAAAGGATGCAGATACGGGTAGTGCTGGTAAAAAGACAACCGTTAAGAAAAAAATAATTAAAAGGGTTATGAAGAGAAAGGTTGTAGCTAAGAATACCAACAATAAGGATAAAGTAACAGACGACTCAGCAGTGACTATCGGGGAGCAAAGTGTAGCCTCTGGCAACCAGGAAACTGAAGTCAAATTAGAAGTCAACGAACCAGCCTCTAAGTCAAAGGCTCTAAGTGTGGTGGTCCCTGAGCAGAGCAAGGATGGGAGCATTTTAGATGAAGTTGAAAATAAAGGTGAAACCAATACTAAAAAGGAAGATACTAAAAGTAAAGTGGATGGTGTTTCTTCGTCTAAAATGAAGACCAATAATGGAAAAAATGAAAAATTAAAAGATGGTGAGAAATCGAAAGAAGGTAAAATGAAAGAAAAGGATGTTAAAGACAAACCAAAGGGTAAGGAGGTTAAAGATAAGAAAAAGGATGAGGAGATTCCTCGGCATCCTGGATTGATCCTCCAAACAAAAGAGAGCAAGGATTCTAAAGTAATTGGCTTTGTTTATTATGATTCTTTTAGTGAAATGTTTAATATTCTAGTATTTGTGTATGATGGGATTTTCATATGTTTTTGTGGCAGTTGCGTTCATTGTCACTTTCACTGGATTCCCTTTTGGATTATGATGATAATGATATTGAAGAATCAACATTTGAGGTGTGTGATTTACACAGTTATCTTCCCCCCTCTTTCGTTATAATTACATCAAGATGTTGTTTTATTACAACTTACATTTCCTTGTCTAATGTTCTTATCATGGCAGTTATCATTGTTTGCCGAAACATTTTATGAAATGCTTCAGTATCAAATGGGTTCTCGGATCTTAACATTTCTCCAGGTTGGTTGGAATCATTACCAGTTAATGATATACCGCTCCTGTTTTCATTCATCTTATTTCTGGTGTCGTTTTCTGTAATGCAGAAATTGCGACTTAAGTTTGTGGCTAAAAGAAACCAAAAGAAGAGACAGTTGGAAGAGAATGCCGAGAAGGAAAAAAAGAAAACACCTGCTAAGCGTCTGAAGACTGATGATTCCATAGTGGAAAGCAAATCAGTTAAAACTGAAGCAGTTGAAGAAGCAAAGGCAGAGGATGATAAATCTATCGCCAAGGTGGAAAGCATGATTACTGAGGATGTGAAAAACACAAAGGAAGAAGATAATGAAGATCCAGAGGAAGATCCTGAAGAAGATCCAGAGGAAGATCCAGAAGAAGATGAAGAAATGACTGATGCAACCCCAAAAGACGACACTGGGAATGAGGCAAGTGATAAGATTTTAGTGGTTTATAAAAAGAAAAGTTATTTACCCCAAAAAAAGAGTTACTTTGGGCCTCAAACAATAGTTTTAATCTATGTTACTTGGTTTGTAGTAGAGTGCCATCTTATTTAATTACTTTGGCAAGTGGATTAAGTAATATGCTTTTCCAATAAGGCTGACCTGTGGATCTGATATCAAATTCTTCGATTTGTTTAGCAGGAAAAGGTTAAGGTTGAGAAAATGGACATAGATAATAAGTCCAAAAGTGTGAAAAAAGAGTTGAAAAATGAGGGGAGTGCTAAAGAAACTGTGAATTCTACTTTCAAGTCTAAAGATGCAGAGAAAAAAGAAAAGGGGAAGGAAAATTCAAATAAAGTGGAGATAAAAAAGAAAGAGAACATTGACAAGGAGCTTTTGCAGGCATGTTCTTTTAAATCCTCATTGGTTTAATGTTCTCATAATTTTCTTCATTTAACCCCGGTTATTTGTATTTTACTTTGAAACAGGCTTTTAGGTTTTTTGACCGGAACCGTGTTGGTCACATCAGGGTAAGTCTAGTTAGTTATCATTATTAAAGTTCAAAGATTTCCTTGTTCAGGTGTGGTGGGTTTAATAATACATATTAAATTCATTTCTTTTTAGGTTGAAGATATGCGGCTGATCATCCATAATTTGGGGAATTTCTTGTCCCACAGGGATGTCAAGGTAAAATCTCTTTTCTGACCAATTTAGTATCATAGTATGCATTTTATCTCAAACTTATTAGGATGGGTTATATATGAAATCTGCCTCGAATAGAAAGGTATAAGAATATATTTTAAAGTTTTCATAGAAAAGGAAGCTGCAATTTTTGACTTGTATTTTATATGTCAGGATCTGGTTCAAAGTGCATTGCTGGAAAGCAACACTGGGAGGGATGACCGCATTTTGTATAATAAGCTGGTGAAAATGGAGATCTGAAGTGAGATAGATTGATAGTTCTCGGTTCAGACTATGCAGAGGATTTGGTAGTTTAAAGCTTGCTAGTTTTGTAGCAACACATCGTTGATGGAATTTACAACATCAGCTTTTGGACATGTACCTTTAAGTAATTCATATGTGGGGCCAACGACATTCTAAGAGCTTTTTAGGTACTTTTTAGCTATTTGAAAGACGATTATCAAGTTGGAACTCTATATTGATAGTTTAAGTTGATGAATAACCGTGTTTCAGCAATTTCAAGATCTTTTTAGGTATTTCAAATAGGATTATGAAGGTGAGTATTGATGGTCATTATTTCAATGTAAACAGGTTTATTCTTTGGGTTAATGTTGGACAATGGGAATATTTGTAAGAGAGTAATATATATTATGCATCAACTTAACAATCAATCAATGTAGTTGGTAATGGCAAAACCTTTTATTAAAATGTTACAATCATCACGCTCACCCTCTTGACCGTTACCCTTAATACTCGTGGTCCAACGGTTATCTTACAATATTAGATCCTGTAATCCCGTTGTTTAACTCTTTCTTTGATCGTAACATCTTTATATAGATCGATCTGGCTCGTGATTCATGCGTTGCAACTTGTTGGATGATATCATGATAACTAGAAAATACATTATATAATACAGGAACATATACAAGTTTGAAGTAATGATCAATGATGTATATGATTAATTTTGATAGGTCGAAGTACATATCTAGAGCTGACATAAATTTCACCCGTTCTCTTTCTTAATCTTTATTTTTGATCAGTCATCAAATTTTTAAACATAGATTTTGGCCTACGACATTTATTATTTTTTGCGGTATGCATACACTGATACACCTTACTTGGTTCATAAGTATAAGAAAGAAAATAAGGGACATTTACAACTATTTAAAACCGACACTTTCCCAAAGTTTTAGTCATTATTGGCTGCTTCCTGATTTTCATAAAAAAAATATTCTTTCCAAGAGATTGCCAGTAGTCTTTTATGCTTTTTAAAAGTTGCATCTTCTGAGCCAAAATCTTCAGCTTGATTACTGCAATCAGTCAAGTAAGCTATGGATATTGCTTCGGTACACGATTATTTGCTTAGAATGCTACAAAAGCTATTTCGAAGGGAGAAATTGTTGATAGATAAACTGCCGACAGATGTTTTAACCAACATACTCATTCAGTTACCTGCGAAACAACTAGCTCAAATGAGGTGCATTTCTAAACCATGGAATGCTTTTTTTATCTCAACCTTGCTTTGTTAAATCGCATCTTGATTATTCACTCCACAACAACGACGAAATTCTCTTGGTCTTTAATGAACAGTTTCATTGGAAGCGTGAACCATGCACAGCACACCTCTCTAGATCTCCCGATATCAAACTCATTGATCTCATTGTTGATTTCCCAGGTACAGAGAAGCGTGAATCTGGCACTGTTATTGGTTCGGTTAATGGCTTAATATGTTTTTCTTGTAGAGAATATTATCCTTATGTCATTCACATTCCGTTTTAATGACTCTGCCTCCATTTGCGTATCCTTCCCCTGGTTCTAAAGACTTTTTCGGGTTTGGGTTTGATCCCAAAACTGATGATTACAAAGTTGTTAAACTTATGAAAAGTGAGACACTATACAGTGATCCACTCTTTCCAGATTGGCTGCAAGTTGAGGTGTACAGTATGAGGAAAAATTGCTGGGAGTTAATTGCCGCAAACTTTCCTTCTAATGTTACTGACATTTTCAATATAAATGAAGTCTGTATAGATGGTCATGATGGACATTTCCATTGGCTTTGTTCTTATGTTGCTGAGGGGATTAAGTTCCTGAAGATAGTGACATTTGATTTGGGTGAGGAGACGTTCAGTGAGATCTCTCTTCCAGATTCCATTACCAAATTCAACTCAAGCCGGTTCGTTAATTTGTACATTTTCGCTGGAAGGCTTTGTGTGATGTCACACACCAGAAATGGTGAATTTGAGGTATGGGGTTGCTGAATCATGGGTGAAACACCATATGCTATCAAAGTACGAAAATAGTACCAATTGGATTCACATCAAATAATGATTTTCTTTTTGGATCTTTTTATCCTATAGCCTTGTACGATCCAGATACAACGCAGGTTAAATATTCTTTAAAACCAAGGTTGTTCAGTATGTAGACAGTCTTGTTTGGGTAGAACCTGCTGAGTATGTTAACACCACTCGCACCATCTCAAGTTAAACATTTGAAACGAAGCATCGGTAGGTAGGACGGTGAATGGTGAAAAGAACTACAAACAAAGACCATCAGAGTGACTATCAAGTATGTATCAACAACTTCAGATGACCGTTACATGATTCTTAGTTAGACATATATAATTAAGGTCAAGTATCGATTTTCATATGTTTTATTTCTAGATTTTCTTTTGTTTAACTTGTGTTGCCGAAAAGTTTTACCTCATCTTTTGGGCATAATGCTAGTTTGTATCTAAATTAAGATGGTGGTGTTTGTGTTTAATTATTATTCTTACCCTTTGCCCAAGAATGTTGAACAAGTGCCAGCTCTCTAGCTTTATGATATTTGACAATACCTTTCAGTTTCTTCAACCTAATATATGGCCGTGTTTCCAAGTCTGATTGGTCTTGTGTTGTATTTTGCTTTTCATACTCGGGTTTGTATTTTGAATTCGAATTAAACATAGTAAATAAACTAGATTAATGCCCTGCGGGTGAACATACATAATTAATGACAATCTAATGTTTTATAATATCATAAATTGACAAAAATTATTGAATCCCACGTCATAATGCAAGAGATTTGAAATTAAAGATATGATAGAAATGTATTTTTATAAATTAAAAAAAACATAAATGTAATGGTTTTATGTTTCTATGAATAAGTAATAAAACTTAAAAGTTAGTTTAAATTCGTATATGACGAAGGTGATTAATGGAAAGTTTAAATTCTTAATCTTTAGGGAAAATATTTATTATATTATTTCCCATCACTTATTGTACATTCTATTTATATCCTAAAATATATCGCTTTAATGTTTTATGTAACTTTTTTACAGTAAGTTAAAGTTAAAGTTACTTCAAAGATTTTTTTTTTTTTTTAAAAAAGCAGAATGATTTTATTCCAAGTCCAAAGTATCTAGATTGAATTGCAAAAAGTTAAAAGGGGATAACTTATATGATGTTAACATTATATAGTTAGGTGATGTTTGTGAATGTTTGTGAGGGGAAACATTAAAATCAGGGGAGGCTTTTTATCATTAAAATATTTATGTGTGTGCGGCATATATAATGTTAGCAGCATATAACATTTTCCCAAGTTAAAAAGGTGGATTTGGAAATAAAAAAGTTATAAAATCACTTACGAATGTGATTTTCGGCAAAAATAAGTTTAATAAACTACTAGATTTAGTCCCATCTCAAATACACGGGAGGTTAACGACTTTTTTAAAATAAAATGAATTATTAAATAAAATGCAAATAAAAAACCTTATAAATTTGGAATTTAAAATATATGAAAAAATAAACTGGTAATTTAAATGTAAAGAACGTAAATAAAATCAAAATAAAATAATATAATTCTGAAATAACATATATTTTATTTTGCAAAAAGTTAAAAAGGTGGATTTGGAAATAAAAAAGATATAAAATCACCTACGAATGTGATTTTCGGCAAAAATAAGTTTAATAAACTAGGGGAAGAGTTATTTGAGAACCCTTAAAAAAAATGGACAAAAGAACCAATCTGGACCACACATCTCATCACTTATTTTCTCTCTCCTCCCTTTCATCTAATTCATTCAAAATG
>JAOXNX010000001.1:17419776-17430311 GCA_028566075.1 Solidago caesia | reverse complement strand
TATTTATGTATGTGTTGGCATTTATGTTGGTGCCAATACTGTCTGGATTTCATTGGATTATTGTTATGATATGGATAAGTAACGCCCAAAGTTTTGATGAAAGTAACTTTGTTTTAAGTTACATATGTTGGACCTAAAGCTTTCGCAATGTTTATCCACCGTTTGGTGAAAAGTTTTTGAAATCCGGTATTTTTAAAGTTGGGTGTTACAGGTGGTGGCGGCGACGGCGAGCAGTGTAGGTTATTGATGTATAAAGGGATAATGTAGTTAATTTAGAAGATAAGGGATATAATATGTAAATTAATTCATTAAGGGTATTTGGGTATTCAATAGCCTCATGGTTAGTGTAAGTTAATTTAGTAAGGTCATATTGGGTATTTTAGGGGCTGAAAGTTGAAAAAGGGGGTGGCGGTGTGGTGGTGGCGGTGACTGGTGGTGATGACGGTGACTGTTGGTGGTAGTAGCGGCGTCGAGTGGTATAGGTAATTGATGTAAATATAATTGATGTAAAGGTGATAGTGAAAATAGTTTAAAAGATAAAATACGGGTGGTGTAAATTTGGTCATTAAGGGTAAATTGGTAATATCGCATATCCCTTTTTCTAACTTTCAACAAGGATGCAACAATTTTTATATAGTAGTACAAAGAGTAGTATAGATGATGTAAATCGTTCATGTGGATTAGCATAAATTACATAATATGTCTTTGAACTTGCCTTATTACACCAAACGTCCATATTTGGAAGTTTGGTAAATTTATAGAGCCACGGTCCTTTTGTCGTATCTTTTTTATAACGACATTTGTTAAATTGTCCGTACATGCATGTTACATGAGGGCATTTGTATTTTACCTCATAAATATACGTAAGATGTTTCTAATTTTGATGATTTTATTATAATTTCTATATGTCAATATGTCAAATCTATCTGACAACCAAACAACCCCACTATGCGTATCCACCGACATATTTACCTTTCCTTCCCACAATTCCTCGTAAAAGCTTACAAGTTTAAGATGTCAATCTTTGTTTATTTTTCTTCAAAAAAAATCAAACCCTGCAAGTTTCAAGGCTTGAGATTGTGAATGTTTTGTTTGTTTTCAAATCAAGTCATGATTTAGGAATAACAACTCTAATTCGACGAAACCAAAATACCTGATTTGGTTCCAAATACATTAATGTAATACTTATCATGATTTCATATTGGGTAGCACATCGATCTGAACAAAAATTGACCCGTAAACATAATCTTGCAATATTTATTCCAAATTGGAATGAGCTCAAAGGTGTTTGAAACTCACTTATACCTTAATTAGTAGAAACTAAAAGACATTAACATTAAGCTCTTGTGGGAAGTGGGAACCTTCTATCGCAAGTCCCAACGATTAGATTTTAGATCTATGTGTCTTGTACCTATAGTGCAAAAATCTTGTTGATCCACGGGGAACTAACTAGGATCGTCGATTTTCCCACCGTTAACCATGAAATTGACGAACCCTAAATAACAACTTTTTTTGTTTTCTATGTAGAGGCTTCTCTTGAGTGTGTGATTTCTTCTCCACGAACCCCAATATGACACTAGTTCCGGTCTCCGTAACAAGAAACTAACACAATTATAACTAAAAATAATATTACAATAAACATATAAAGAAAAAACACCACAATGACTCATTTGTAGTCATCACATCAGCGTTTTCAGATCCAGCAACCTCACGCTCACAACCCTGTTAACAGAAACCACAATCAAGTAAAGTCGAGACGATTTGATGGGGGCATGGTAATAATAATTATAAGATAAGTAAAAGAAAAAGAGGGGAATGATCGGAAAACATACGACAACAATGTGGGAGTACGCCAGGGAATTAATGTTGTATAATTACATATTTAAATAATTTCCAAATAATGTAATTTTATATTTCAAATAATTTCCAAAATTTGATTATGGAAACTAAAATATTAAAGGATTTTTTATTTAATTAAAATCCAAAAAAATAAGGTTGCTTCAGGAGGCTTGGAGAGGTTCGAGATTAGGTTTGGGATAGTCTTAGAGAGGTTTGGTAACTACTGATTTAGTTATAATATAGATATTGCCTACCATATTCAAGAGAAATAATGTTGACGTGGCATTACATCATGAGCATCAAATTAAAAAAAAAAAATGATCTGAACGGTGTAAATTCAAGGTATCTAGGTCTATTACATTGTTTTCAAAAGGGCAAATCTCTTTTGAGTTTAAAAGATCATGTATATTTTAATTTTTAATCTTTTGAATAATTGAATACATTGACAGCTCATACAAATATTTTTCTTTTGTTGATTTTTATTTATTTGATGTTTTACTTGAGAGCTTACTTAACGACACTTTCGACAGGTACATAACGATACTTTTATTTAAATTAATTATGTTGCATGATGCTGATAATGTTTTGAGCAAATTAAGTGATGGCTGTCAATGACCCACAGATGGAGTGGTGTGAGGTCAGTGGTTCAAACCTTGGCTGAAACCTGATGAGGTTTTTCTTGAAAATGAGCTACATGGTGGGCTTGGGCTACCCAGCATTGTCTGTGTTCGCGGACGTATATGGTCTCCTTTTACCATTGGGTTACCCGGGTAGCCGGGCTTTATTTAAGTGATGGCTACTAAACATTTGTTTGAGTATCTTTTTTTTAGCTTAGAACGGCAATTTGTTTGAATATCTAAAATGACGTGCCTATTTTGGAGTTGATTTGCTATTCGAATTGAAAGTTATAATTAAGATACTTTTGGTAGGGTTGTTAATGAGGTCGACCGGGGTCAGGTTGACGGGTTGGTAGGCTAACAAATCTTTGACCATAACCCAGCCAACTAAAAGTTTCAGGTCTGAAATTTCAATCCGGACCCGACCTGGGTCGACCTAACAAATACATGGGTTGGCGGGTTGGCAGGTCAAATAGGTTGATTTTGGTTCAAGTGAGTTTAATGTTAATGCTTTTAAGTAAGTTGGCTTATAATAACATCGGTAAATTCTTGATGGTGTTGAAAACATTTTACATGCGACTGATAACAAGAATAATATCCATGATTTCATACACGTAACTCATTGTAAACGATTTATAATAACATCGGTAAATTCTTAACTCAATTATATGATGTATCATGTTATTTGACCATGGAATGGTTCTTGATCCCATTTTGTTGCATAACTGATAAAATGTTTTTTTCCCAATTCTAGATTTCTTTAATATTTTTTGTTGAATTTAATTGTTTGTTTCAATCTCTTTTTAGTTTAATAATGATGAACTAACTCCAATACAACTTTTGTGAATTGTAAGTACATAATTATTCATTTAATCCGGTCAACGACCGGTATTAAGCTAGTTAGTATTAGTATATGATTATATGATGTTATCATATCCAAATATTACCATAACATATAATTTTCATCGGTTACACATATTTTAACATACCCTTTTTTTAACGCTAAATTGGATCACTAATGGGCTATTTGTCCACTCGATTATCTTCATTCCCCGAGTGCAAGACCCTTAGACCACTAATAGGAGGAAACCCACTATACATGGAACCCAGTTTTTGTCACATGTGAGACTTAAATCCATGACCTCACTATTATTGAAGTCATATGGTACCTCACCTCATGTAACACCCAACCAATGACGGAAACATGAGATGCAACTCAGAGGACATTGCATATGGATATTACACAGAGAAACTACATGATGTTCATATAAAGCTTACATATTCTACAAGTTAGTCATAATTACAACAAATAATTCCCATGCAAGGGAAGCCAATCTGAGGCATTATGCTCGAGTCTAAAGGTCTAGAATGCATCAATTGATCCTTAAGTCCAGCTATGCTCTTTATAACTCTAAGCCTCTAAGCAACTCTTGATGATACCTGAAAAGATACTCGAAAATGTTAACACTAGGTTGGTGAGTTCGTAGGTTTAGTTAACAGGAATCAAGTTTAGCCGCGACATAGTATCGAAAGTATACATATATAAGTATAGGTTATATATATAAGTATAGTTGTATATAAAGGTATGTAAGTATCAAGTGGACGAGAAAATGTTTACCACAAATGATGTCCCCCATACGGGTGTACACACAAAATTATACGATATCAATAATATAGATTCAAGTTAACTAATCCGTAATCAAAAGTGGAGTTGTCCATAGATTGCAAGATAACATAATTACAAGTTAACAAGATAACGAAGAATCCCATTTGCAGTCTCAAGATAACCTGACCGCGGATACAAGATGACAAGATTACATGGCATCATAAATATATGATGCAAGCTTCAAGATAACAAGATAACCTAGATTAAAGGTAACAAGATTCAAGTAACAAGATAACATGCTAACAAGATTACCTCACGATGTTTACAAGATGACCCAACAAGATAACCCATCTAAGATAACCCATCTATATAAACCAACAAGAATACAAGTATACAAGCTAACTCATCCATAGATACATAAAAGTTAGCTCATCTCAAGTATATAAGATATCCTAGATACAAGGTAACACGGAAATATAGATCAAGATAGTCTACAATTAAATACAAGTTAATCCATTTATGATACAAGATAACCTCTTAATAAATACAAGATAACAACCCAGTGAATACAAGATAACTCGTCAATGAATACATATAGGTACGTAAATATATAAGTTTCTGTCTACGACATAAAAACAATAGGAAAACAGTTTGAGTATCTTTTCACCCCGAAAGCACGATAAAAAGGGGCTACGAAACTCACCTGACGTCCTTAGATCAAAATTTATTTTGAGAATAATCTGGTGTTCGCACGAGTAACCCAAACTAGGGCTGTCAATACTCGACCCAACCCGAAACCCGTCCTGAAACAGACCCGAAAAAAACCAGGTTAGGGTTGTGAAATCTTGACTCGTCAACCCGCCAACCCACTAACCTGATTTTTGGCGATGTATAGACGACGACGGTATTTGTATCTAAGAAAATGTTGGGATTTTTTTTGGATGGGTTTGATTTTTGCCAAATTCATTTTGAATGGTGAGATGTTTGAATAGAAGAAGATCATGTTTGTATGTATATGTATGTATATGTGTGTGAATGTATGTATATATGGAAGAATAAAAGATTGAAAAAAATATCATTAATGGTCCTTATATGTAGAAAACTAGTTTTTGTACCCGGGCGATGCCCCGGGATACGATATTACATACATAACGATACATACCTTACGAAAGTGTATCTTAAAGTCAAAGAAATACAACACGAAGACTAAAAACTGTTGCAAAAGAGTATTTAAAAGCTAGCCAACACTACAATATAAGTAGCGTATTTTACTTATCATATTGTACAGCATGATTAGCTTTGAAATCCACACTTAAGACATCATCAGGATGCATTAGATAACATATATTACATCATAGTCGTGGCAACAGATCTCCAATATTAATGGTAATAGTAAAAGCTATTTACAGGTTGTCAATTCCAGAATGCAACAGCAGCCTCCATAACAACGGAATTATACATGATTAGCAATCTCAGGCACAGTTTTATGCAACTTGGGTCTTGTATACATTAATGTAGGCAACCTGGGACCCCGGGAGAAAGTGTTTATCACGTATTAAAGTAACATTAAGAAAGCCCAAAAGATAACACAGTTACAGCTAAAATGCAAAGAAGAGGGCGATTAGCAGAGAACAACCACTGCATGTGAGGCCTGTGTAGTAACTGACTGACTTCTAGCTGTTCAAAGATCGACTTATACTTGGCGAGATAACTATAATAATCACCTTTCCTGCATTCTATCAAAACCCATAAAGAAATTATTATAGCGAAACACCTATTCCTACCGCTAAAATGTATAATAAGGATAACATGGACATTCCAATAAGCATTTAAAGACGTATGGCAGCACACAGATGACACTTTCAAAAACACACATCCATGTAATAGTAATATATAAAATTTAATTTTGTTTTGACAAATACAACATCAGAGAATTTACCACACTATTATTGGTTCTACACCCCTCACCTGCAGTTGACTATCTGAAATACACATGTACGACACAGACATTAGGAAAGACACGCGTATTTAGTAATATATTGTTCCAAGGATTCTCTTGCCATGCTTCTCAACTCAACTTTTCTTTCATAGTCTGCCTTGATATCTTTAGTAGCTGGTCCACAAAATTGACTGAAGTAGACGAAAAAAGCAATAGAAAAATTCAAAGCATATCGTACTCAATCTATGTCTAATGCCTAAAGTAGTATATTTAGGTTCATGCATCTTTGTCCTATAATTAAAACATATTAACAGTCCCTATTAATCACCATACCGATAATATCCATGTATGTTCTTAGAACGAAATGGAGACCTGCTAAAAGAATTAAAGAAACGATAAATGGCTGAAGAGATCTGATCATGTCGTTTAGAGAAATTTTTCGGTAATAACACTAATCAACGAATTATAGTAAAACTAAGCTCACCAACACTGCTTAATGCCAAAAAACATGCCCCAGCGATCAAAATTACATCACCAAGAACAGGATTGTGGCTACTTGAAACAACAAAATAGACATTTAGAAACGGGATACCAAAAAAAAAAAGAAGCTGATCTACTTACTTTCGAGTTTCGACTACGGTTGTTACCTTTTTACCAAACTGCATATCAAAGTCCCATTTAAAACAACCCCGGATTATGATTTAGACCGACCTGCACTTCCACCATAAAGACATATAGTATATATAAATACTTCAAATACTTTTCTCATGAAGTCAAAGCATTCCAAACAAAGCAATAGCATTTTTCTAAGTATATAGCTTTCGATATACAGTCAAGTCAACCTAACATAATACCAGTATGAGGGCATCATGGTCAAGCGTATCTCTTTTTATATTAGCACTATTGCACTATTACAGTAACATTTTTAGAAGATAAATTGGCTTTCACGCTAAAACTTCTTAATACTTTTATTAGCTCATAAAAGTCTGGAACAATAAATCATAGCAATTTTATTAGCCCATGACATTTTAGCAACATACATAGATATAAATAGTTGAAGAAATCTAATAACAATATAATTATCATACAATAATGGAAAAAGCAGATAGCAAATCGATCATACCTCAAGAAGTTGAAAACAAAGATAATTAATCTTTTTTTTTTCTTTTCAAGTAGCTCCCAAAATAAGCTAAACAAAGAATAATACCAGTTGGAAAACTAATACTCTTTTGTTTTTTCCCCAAAATTTCCTAGGGTTTAGAATTTCAAAGTTACCAGCCAAAAAATGGCACATAAGACCCGGCCGATCTTCACAATTTAAAGATAATAGGCAAGATGGTGATTTGGAAACAATCTGATCTTTCAATGAGATGATGTTAAAGAGTGTAGTGGTATGAAGCGTAACAGGGTAGACTACGTTCAATGTTGCCGTAATATTTTTAAAATTTATAAATCGTTCTTAGAAACATCATGCACAAAATCTCTGATGTAAGATACTGTTAAGTGTTTGGAGGAGAGCCACCATGATACAAACACCAAATTACCATGATACTCACAACTGTTTTATTTCAAACAAAAAAGGCTTAGAGGTTGGGAATCGTCACATCATATCACCATGGATTTTAGCCTCAAATAGCACTAAGAAATTTTCTACTGTAGCTACTTTCAAGGCTAGCAGGTTCGGGGAAAGGATTTCTTTCAGACATTTCATCAAACATGTAGTGTGCAAGTCTTTATAAAACATATTAATGGCAAAACTTATGTATGAACCACACACCAAAACCAAGAAATATATGAAAAGTACTAATAAAAATACCTGATTTTATAAAGGCTCAATATCGAGCAATTACTTCAAGATTTCAGTAACGTTATTTCTCCCTGCCAAAAAATCAACGAAAAGATAGTTAGTTATAATCAGATTTGTGTAGCTATTTCTAGGGATTTCGTGTATAAATTGAAGACAGAAAAAGTTATAAACATGAAATAAAGAAGATTAAGAAGAAGAAGAAGAGAAGGAATTGAAGTCGGATGCCTTGATGAGCCATTGTCGTGTGTGAGAGATATGAATATAGATAATAGATATACCTTATATATCATAGTAGATGAAAGAAAAGAAGAAAAAGAGGGAAGAATATAGATAAGAAGAAGAAGAGCAGATGACGATCATGAAGAGTGAGAGAGTCTGAGAAGTGATAGGAGAGAATGCAGGAAATCTCTAGATAAGAGGCTAAAGGTAAAAGAAAAAGAAAATTTGGTGGCCAAAATCCAAGAAGCCAAAACTCTACTGTAGTTAAGGCTTCTTGGATTGTTATATATATAATGTCAATATATATATAAATAAATATATCATCTCTAACCCCCACCCCTTAAGTTATTTTCTCCCCCATGAGTTCCTCAACAAGATCATTGAAGATAGGAATTATTGGGTTTGGTCCCTTTGTCCAGTTCTTGGCAAAGATCATGATCAAACAAGGCCATCTTATTAATGCAACCTCAAGATCAGACTACTCTGAGAATTCTGGACATCTGGGTGTCCATTTCTTTAGGTATATATGTCCAAAACTTACCTTTCTTATGAATACGATGAATGCATTTTATTATTTGTAAATATAAATTTTGAAGTATTATTAAGTATTTATGTATTTATATAATATATATGAAGGAACATGGAGGAATTTATGGGATTAGAGCATGATGTGATTCTGATATGCACATCAATTATGTCTTTATCAGAAGTAGTGAAGTCTATACCATTTCATTGCCTGAAAAGACAAACCTTATTTGCTGATGTACTTTCTGTCAAAGAACACCCAAAACAAGTCCTCCTACAGGTACATAAAACAACCAACCCTTGTCCTTATTATTACTTCACCAAAGTCTAGTACTTGAACCGGAAGGACGGCCCTTTTCTTGCTATGAGGCAAACTGGCAAAGCAATAAATTTGGCCAAAAACACAAAACAAATACTCCCTCTTTCATTTTTATTGTCCACAAACAAAATATAGTGGGATTTAAGATAGGTGAATTTAATGCGGTCCTTTTTTTTTTATTTAAAATGACGAATTTCATTAATAATCACAAGTCTCGTTTACATACACCAAAACGGCTAATGGCCACAACTAAGGGGGTGGGTGTGGAGCTCGGTTTGGGTGAAACCACTCGGGCACACCACCCCTTGTCATGTGTTTGGGTGTGGGTTGGAGACTTTCGGTTTCCCAAACCGATCACCATAAACACATTACAGTCTTGAAAAGTAAGTTGGAGGCTTTTGGTTTGCATGCAATGTCTAGTATATACCACTCCTTTGATTTTGGTTTGAAAAGTGAGGATTTGATATGGACATATTCTATTGGGGAGTGGTAACATGATAATTTGGTTTGGTTCTCACTACTCCCTCCACCCTAAGACTAAAAATTTACATAAATGAAAAACTCTTCCAATTATCAAGGGACATTGAAACCTTCTTAGCACGATGTCCAATATATTTAAAGATAGTTTGACTTTTGGAATGAAACCGTCGATAATTAGTTAGGGGTGTTGCTATTTCCACCCAGAAATGTCTATTTCCACCACATTAATATTTTTTTTTTCTTTTTTCCTATCAACTTATACATAAAGATGCATTAATTTTTATTTTTTTTTATTTATTTATTTTTTTTTTGTTCTGTCAAATCCTGTTTTAAAAAAAAACTATATTATTATTAGTATTTAAAAAAACAGAAAAATTTTTATTACTATTTAAAAACAGAATAATTAAAAAAACAGAAATTTTTTTAAAAAAACAGAAATTTTTAAAAAAAAACTATATTATTATTTAAAAAAAAACATAAAATTTATTATTTAAAAACAGAAAATTTTTATAAAAAAAAAAGCAGAAAATTTATTACTATTTAAAAAACAGAAATTTTTTTAAAAAAACAGAAAATTTAAAAAAAAAAAGAAATTTTTTAGAAAAAACTATATTATTATTAGTATTTAAAATTTTTTTATTACTATTTTAAAAATACATTTTTATGTATAAGTTTAAAAAAAAAAATAAAAAAAAAGGAATTTTGTGGTGGAAATAGCCTTTATTAAGGTGGAAATAGCGTAGCACGGAAATAAATCTTCATTATCTTTGATCTTTTGCATGTCCTCGTAAGAGAATAATGAATAATTCTATTGTGCCATTTCCATATAGCCCAAGTTACCACCGAACAAACTCCATGGAATGCTTTTGCAGCACTACAAGAAAAAAGGGTTTTGGCGACGATATATGTCGTCGCTATATACTTCGTTTGTCGTCACTAAAACTACGTCGCCTAAAGTATTAAATGTTATTTGGCGACGACAATGTCATCGTTAAATGATTTTCTGGTTAATTTATTTGTCATTTAGTATATCATTGGCAATTTGGCACGACAAATTGTTGTCGCAAAAAGTTCGTCTCCTAAAGTGTTATTGTAAGTCTCTTATTCAAACCAGAATTTTGTGTAGCCATGCATGAACAATCTGATTGACAGAAGACGGGAGCGGGACTACGGAAATCCAACAC
>JAOXNX010000001.1:17363151-17376985 GCA_028566075.1 Solidago caesia | reverse complement strand
GATTAAATCTAAGTTCTAAAATTAACAATCAAAGATTAAACTTAAATAAATAAAATACAAAATCTAAAACCTAAAAATATAAATAAAATTTTGATAGGTTTAAAATAACATAAAAAAACCTTAGAAAAACGACAAGCAACAAACTGCTATGTTATTTTTTTTAATTAATGATAATATATAATATATTGTCTAATGATAATATATTATATACATATATTATTTACAATAATAAAGAAAAAAGTGACTGCTTGCCTTGCAAAAAGAAAAGAAAAACGGTAGACAGTGAATTAAGTGGAGCATCACATCGGCTTGAGTACCCAGTTCCAAGATGACGTGCTGAATAACCCTCTTTTTATCAACAAAAGGTGTGTAAGTGGGCTTTTTATGTGGGTTAAATTATATGGTTTAATTTTTAGATGATTGTAGAATTTATAATGGGCTTAATTAATTACATATACGAATATATAACTTTTCATATATACAACATTAAAAAATAAAAAAATCAGACCCCCCTAAAAAATAAGGCCTCGGTCGGTGACGTCGGTCGCCCACTTCGCACACCTTCTAAATCGGCTATGGTAGGGCCAAAAGATGCTTTCTTATAAACATACGTTCCCCATTCAAAACTTTGTGAGGGCGAGCGCCTGCATTGCTTCGGCCGGTTGCCCACTTCGCACACCTTCAAAACAGGCCATAGTAGGGGCAAAAGATGCTTTCTTATAAACATACGTTTCCCATTCAAAACTTTGTGAGGGCGAGGCCTGCATTGCCCCATGCTAAATCCGTCCCCGGCGGTAATTATAGCCTCACCAAACGTTTGTAAAATTAAAATCGTGGACCTCTTGACTTATGACTACTCTTTCCCTTACTACTTAATAGCTATCCGGGTTCAACAATTACACGAGTTACCCCCAGGGGTTGTAAATTATTCTTGAACTCTTGACTTATGACTTAGAAATTACTATTTATTTTTCAAAATTGAAGATATATTGATCATATAGATCTATGAAAGAGAGCTAAACTTGAGGATTCATTTTTGAGGGAAAAAGCCTAGCTCGAGTTGACTTGAAGACAACATGAGACGTATGAATATATATAAAAAAAAAACAAATAAAACCCACAATTTATAATATCATCAAAAGCACTAGATGCAAAATTTGAAACAGTTGAGCCATGTTGCACGAGCTACTAGCACTTACTTACTACTTTGGCTTATAAGGGTCGCACTCATTATCATTATCTCCTTTCTCTTTAATTTATGGGTGTTGTTAAACACACATCCTCATGATTATGAGCACTTGGCTCATTTTTTATTGCCTGATTTACATTTCAGTCATGTCATAATTTTTAATTAACATATTTTTATTGTTTTTTTACTGCCGGTCTCTCCTACTTATTTCCTTCTCCATATCCCTTCTTTGCAACTTCTTTAATACTTTGTATTTGTTTTATGGAAAATGCTAAATACCGCCCTTAGGGCTGTAGTTAACGTGCATAAAAAAATTATACCTTCCATATCAAAAGCTCACCCCCTGAATTTTATGGTAAATGTACAACTATTTTATGCACCTTAACTCGGCCCCTAGGGCTGTATTTAACAAAACCCTTGTTTTATTAATTATTTATATATAAATCATTTACCACACACCTTTTTTCAAGATTAATAACTTGAAATCACTAAATTATCCCTACAACAATTAATGATTAATTTATACTTTTCTTTTAAATATTTAATCAAACTTTATCATTTAAATAGTTACTTTATTTAATCACTAACTTAATTTATATATAATATATATTATATAACTTTTATTTGTAAAGATATTATTTTTAAAAGTTATATATAAAATTAAATAATTTTTTTTACGGTATAATGAACAATTATTGAATACCACTAATGAAAAATATTTAATCATGCTGTTTTACGGGGGTACTATGCTAGTGTTTATTTTTAAGGATAAATGCATAAAATAAAACGACCGTTAGTCGAATTACTAATTATAGAAAATTAACATTCATAGAATCCAACTCTCATTTATTGTACCATAATAAAAACGAACTTTGTTACATTTACAAGATAATAGGTCACGGTTCTTACATTAGTCCCTCTATTTATCCAAATATGTTTGACTAAAACGAGTATGCAAATTTATGGTTGTTTAATATATAAAATATGAATTATTTTTTAACGTTCGATTTGGGTCTGGACCTGCGAAGGACCCAACCAAGGAATTCAGGAGAAAAATCCCACAGACTTGTCATTCCAAAAATTAAAGTCGAACCCAAGACCCGTAGGTAAAACCAGAAAAGCCTCCTCACAATTTATAGGCATTTGTCAGTTGATCTGTACCTCATTGACATATAAAAAAGAAATGCCCTATATAATAATAAAGCATCTAGTGTTTATTATTATATAATTAATAGATTTTAAAGTTCATAATTTAAACTTTTGTTTACAGTTTAAAAACAACATAAAATGAAATCTGATCTATTAAAAGGGTGAAATTGTGGCCAAAGATGTAGTATGTAGCTAGGTATACACTAATTTGTTCAAAGTAAACATTTCTTTTGCTGTGGCTGTTTAGGCATAAAGTTATACTCCATATTAACTTGGTGTGTGTGTCTGTGTCTGTGTCTCTATGTGTGTGGGTTGGGTGGGGTGGGGTGGGGGGTAATCTTGCTTAGGAAAGGTTTTGAGAGATGTGGTTAAACTTGCTGGCGGTTCTTTTGTGGTGCAAAGTAAAGACGCTACTTTAAGCCACCAAGTGTTTTTTGTGGGTGGCAGTGTTCTGCCTTAAATGTGGATTTAATGCATGTATTTATAGGGGGTAGATCAGGAACGGTCTAGAAACTGGTCCCCAAATGGTGACGACTTCTTGTACGGGGACCTGGCGAGGAGTGCGACGTTTGTGACATCCCTCTGCCTGTATTGGAGGAACGAGTGTCAGTTCTGAGAAGTAGTCAGGCATACGTCATATAGGCAAGTACACTTGTCTTATGTGCCGCAATGGAAGATATCCGCAAGGTGTAAGGAAGGTACACCTCCGTATGTGTAGCTGGAGCGTGTGGCCAACTTAGGTCAGTGGCCAAAGATATAATCCTTTCATAAGTGTAAGAAAACCGACAGCTATGACATTCATTGTCATAAGATTATACTAGAACTAACTCTTTCGCAACAAGCAAAGCATGCGTTTAGTTTATTATTAAGTGTTAAACCAATTAAAATGATTGATAGATTAGAAAGATGTGATGTTTGTTATCGCTAATTCGCTAGGCGTGCAAAAACTATATAGAAGGTGCAAACAACCAATCCTTTAATTGATGTTTACATCATACAATCCTTGATTAAAATTAAATTATAACTTTTTTCCTATTCCTTTTCCTTACAAGTGGTTTACTTTTCTTTTTTTCTTTTCGTTTTCTTTTTAAACTTTTCCGCATATTTTGTTAGATCTCATCCTACTAAAAAAATAATAATAAAAACTGTCATGGTGAAAATTTATGAAGACAAAGCTGGCTCGCATCAGTGCTTAATTGTTTATTTTATATGAATATGAGTTACTGCTTCTTTTGCTCAAAATATTATCTATTTTCAACCAATATAATAAAAGAGTATATTGGAACATTCTTTTATAGACACGTGTCACAATATTTAAACGACACATGTTTATTTTAGTCTATATTAATAAATCTTATTTTTTATATATCATATATATTAAAACTATTAATTAATTAGTAAACAAATATATCTAATATGGATAGTGATAAATCTACAATATCTTTTAGTCATCTACAACAAATGTACATATTATATTGCACAGTATACAACTGTATAAAGCATGCATTGTTGTGGATCGATAAAAATTATTGTGAATTTATCACTCCCCTATTTAATATTTTTAACTCTTATTATTATATTGTTACCATATCTACCAATATATAAATTAATCATTTGAAATTAAAATTCATAATTTACTTATTAAAAATCAAAAATGTTATTTAATAATTATCATATTATTATTTATATTCACTTGAAACATACCTATAATTAAATTAAAATTATTTTAACCAATAATTTTTAATTTACATATATAGACATCTATTTTCCATAAGATTCTAACTAATAATAATATGCTAACTTATACCTGATTTATTTTTATAAATACAAAATGACGAATAAATAAATACAAAAATATAAAAAATCATGAACGAAAAAAAAAAAAGAATATACATAATCAATTCGTACATCGTACGGGTATTAAGACTAGTTAACGTATATAGATAGATTGGCCAGTGTTAGCTCAGTATAGTTGCCCTATATTTTTTTATTTTTTATTTTGAATGGTGTGAATTACTCGCGAATATCGGAAGGCTTAGCATACGTGGCTTTAACTGGGTCAGCTCTAGAGAGTCCCTCGACGAGCAGATGCCATTAAATAAATCCCTCGAAGAAGAAAACCATATTGCCAAGACTTGAACTCAAGACCTTGGATTTCAAGTAAAACCCCTCTCTGGCCCACTCTAAGACACAACAGTGGTCAACCCACTTAAGCGAGTTGGTTAGTTGGCCTAATTAACCCAATATATATATATATGAATATGAATGGATGGGCTAAATGTCTATTTGGGTTTTTCATGTAACATTGTATTACTATAATTGATACACATGGTGTAATTCATTACGAGATCGACACCCAATATATATATATGAATGGATGGATGGGCACGCTTCAACTACTATACCCCACCCCTAGTGGCGGGGTTCAATCATCCAACAACGTACTATCGGTCTTCAAACCATGAGCCTAATTATGCATCAGTGATCAATTTTATACACTTGAATAGAATAGGTGAGTTCCATTCTTAGGATTTTTCATGTAACACTCTATTGTATTACTACTATAGTTTCTCAATAATAATACATCGATCGTGTAACGTAATGAAATACCTTACAGGGTGGGTTTCCATTATTCAACACAGAGGTCTTAATTAGCTAGGCATGCTTCAACTATTATATCATCCTACGTTAATTAGTTGCGAGGCCGGCGTCGTCCAACATCGACGAGCCACGGTGAGAGGAAGCCGGGTCGTTCAATTATCGGCTTTTGCTTTTATTTTTGTTATTGCATGTATGGTGTGTGTAATAAAGGAAAAAGATATGTGTATAAATGTGTGTAAAAAGTCTACGTATAGGATAGTTGTCCAGCGTCATCCTTGTGTGATAGATAACGATGGGTGTCAAAATGACATACGGAGTTAAAATGTCCCGTCATATATAATACACTTTTGCAAATAAAGGGAACAGAATGAAAGAAACAAATTTATCTATTTTAAAAGTTTTATTAAACCTTAAACTATTTATATATTTACAAGTTGGTAACATGGTTTTAAAAAAGGTATATTAAAAGGGTTTTTTTTTTTTATATATATATATGGAATGGTTTGTAATTTTATAATATTAATGAAGTTTTAATCTTAATATTAAATGTGATGTATTTTTAATTTAAAAGTGTAAAAATAATTAGTGAGGTGTAGTCTACAATGCTCTTATGCTAGACTTGCAAAGCCGGAGAAGACTCCAATGTCTTACTCTTATAAGTTACACCAACTACGAGATTTCACGACATTGAATATGGCAGCATTCTAAAATACCGCATCATAAAATAAAAGGAGGTGATATTGGTACCATAGATTTTGATAAAGTTACCATACTTTACAAACTTTATAACATACTGTAAATGTATCTAATGCATAACTTTGGTAATATTAATCAAAACTTATGGTACTAATATCACCTCCTTAAAATAAAACCTCATATTATCCAATGCCTAAATAAATTCAAGTATAAAAAGATTCGGATGCACTTCACTGTATAATCTAGGCATCATATAAAGATAGCATAAACATAGTACTTATAACATTTACATCGTAAATCGTTTAACTGTACAAGCAACCCACCACTGGCCACCACCACCACCACCGACACCAAGCTAGTCTTTCTATAATACATTACTAGATCTGGTTTAGACAAGCCATAATGCACTTCATCAAGTTGCAAGTCCGTGTGATGTTTCTACAATCCATACACGGCAATCAACGTTTATTTAGTGAATTTCAGTTGTGGACCTCGAAATCATCTTACGGCCACTTAAACCTACCTATGACTTGACCAAACAACACGCGATTGATTACCTTCTAACTGAAAGTAAAGCATTAATTCATACAACACACGACACTTTCTTGCTTATTGTTCCATTTTTATAGTTAGCCTGTTACATGACATCTGGAGATGCCACATTTGGAATTATTTCCTCAAAACTATTTCCTAGTAGCAAAAAGCTTGACATGTTCTAACTCGAAATAAAGTGAAAATTCAAGATGTGCTAATCGGGAAAAGACTATCTCTACCTAACTACCCCCTTTTGGCTATCACCAAAGCTCTTTGTAAAACAAGATGTAAAGCTCGGATTCCATACTTATCAAAAAAGGATATTAAAAAAAAAAAACGGCGGTACATAAAAGGAATTATATGCAATCTATCTGTACAGTTGCAATCTATCACTTATAATATATACTCCTATCTAATTTCTCTCTTTTGCGTATAGTTATAAACTTCAAGTTCTAACGGTCCTTCTCTGTGGCGGATTTGATGCCACTTTAGCAAAAACCCTAAACTAACATTTCCCTGCTCAATAGTTAGGCCAGAGGGTTATCAAGAATTACTTGATTATCATGAAACTATGTGCATCTCATCAAGGATTGAAGATACTTGAGCCACCCATGTTAATGGCTGTTAGTATCGATATACTTGTGATCACGCCAAGCCAGAGTAACGCTGATCCTGCAGATAAATCTATAGTTTGGTCAACACAACCCGTCTGAATGAAAAAAACAACAGGTGAAATGTGGTCACTACCTCCAGAATCGGATTCAGGGTTTGCAAGATTGGCTGTTTGACCAGGGGGGGTAGTTGTTGATCTCATATCCGTTACATTATTTGATGATTCAGAAGCCACTATTCCTTGAAATTCGTCACTAACAATAAAGGCTGCTAAGACATCCATGAACGTTTCTTTATCTGACCCACGTGATGTAGGCTTGTATGTAGTGTCAGGTGACACTAGGTCCAAGAACTCATCATCTGATGCATCTATATCAGACTCGATCCTTTCATCCTCTTCGTCTTCAACATAAGATTTATATGTAAGTCTAAGTAGGATCTCTCCAGAAGAGCCCTTATTCAACAGTCCCCATCCTCCTTGGAGGGTCACAACCCTATCTGTTGGTACTGTATCTTTTAAAGATCGTAGATCAACCTGAAATTTTGAGAAATTTAAGTTTCCAAAACAACTATTGGTTCAAGGAACTTATGATTGATAAAGTGAAAAGGATACCTCTCCTGCACCAACGGTCAAGTGTACAAAGCCAAGAGAATCCTTCACTTGTATCAACAATTTTTGTTTTCTTGGGTTTGTAACTAGCATACTAAAATCCTGACGAAAGCAAAGATTGAATATCAGTAGTGACTTTGGATATTTTGTCTCATTACCTTATAAATTGGCCGATTTGGGATATTGCTATCTCAAATGGATACAAAAAACAAGTTGGTAAAAGTAAAAACGGGTCAAATAGGTTGAAAGTCATCCTAAGTGTATTTTTGATGGTTACTGCTTACAACACTTTAAATCGCTATATTCAAATACTTATTGATATATTATTACACTGGTAATCATACTTAATGCATTACTTATTTAATAGAAACTTATAAAAATGGACAAAATCTCACCTCCCCAATACCTTGTTCATGATGGGATTGCGTATCGTTGTTATAAAAATGGACAAAAAGTAATTACCCATTTTGATCCAACCCCTAATCATACTTGGCGCATTAATCATATAATGAAAAGTTATAAAGATGAACAAAAAAGTGATATTGGATCAAACTAAACTGACTCGTTTTGATCCAAACCCATTTTGACCCATTATTGAACCCCCACCCATCTTCGGTAGCTCTGTAATTAACTTTAAACTTTCAATCTTTCATAAATGATGCAAAGTAACACTAGGAGAAAATCTCACCTGATTCCATATTGGCTGTCCCGGAGGACCAATGACAGTTGTTTGACTGTTCTTTTTACTACGCATTACTTGATCTTCCAGCCTTAGCTCAACATATGGATCTGTTTTTCCTGCACAAGAAAGTATGAAACAGATCTTAAACCATCATGGTTCTGGTCTAGCACAATGCTCAAAAGTAAAATCATGTAAGACTTGTGTTTTAGCATATACATATTGAATGTATGTCATGAAATAACTTCTTTGATTTATTAGCTTGACATTACATTTGTATCTACATGCACACATATACACATTTTTGAAACACGCCCAAAATCGATGGATTAGAAGATAATGAAGCTTTAATGGTACTAATACATAGAAAATACAAAAATCTAGTGAACACGCACCATAGAAGATGTAAGAGAGTTTCCGAGCATCAACAAGAGTGACAGAAAGTTCACCAACAAAATTTTTATTTCCTTCTTGCATTTCCCCAGACTTGAAATCATTTTGTAGTGGACCAGCTGCTTTACCCTTTTGAAAGTCCAAGACAATCTTTTTAGGACGCACAAAGAGTCGTGGCAAATCTTCAGTCAAAAGCTTTTTCAAAAACCTACAATTCCAAGCAACATCAAACAATAAGTTGACAGAGGAGACATCAAATTACCAAAGCATTTAAATCAAGTCCAGTTAAGAGGTGTTTGGTATTCTGTACAAAACTGATTATCTAACTATGGAGACCTGAAACCACAACTCACAATAGTCAGTTTTTAATGTTTGGAACTTTGGATAAATAAAATCTCCTTCAGATTATCTGAGTATTAACTGTTGAAACTGATCACTTTACTCTCATTACAAAAGAAGACTAACCCCCTTCAACAAATATGTCTTTTTTTGTCACTTTAAATAAATGTCTTTGTTGGTCATTAACCTAAATCCTTACACAATCAAAATTTTCCAAAAACTAGACATCGGATTATCCGGTTATTAGAAATTCAAACAGTAGTAGCACATCCAAACGCTATCTACTACATCCTCTTTCTTTCAGCTGACTATTTGATTTTAATCATTTAATACGATACAATCAATTCCAAAATGTGCATCCAAATAACCCCTTAGTGAATAAAGGCATTCATACTACAGCAAATTGCAGAGCACTTACATTGAGAGTACAGGAATGGCTGGTATCACATCAATACATGCAAGCAAGAAAAAGAGAAAACAATGAGCATGTGATAATTATAGTTAAGAAAGTAACCAAATGATAACTACGATAAAAACAAAATGTAACAAAATGGCATACCCATTAAATTAAACAGCCGAAATGGTGACAACTCGAACTTTATTTTTGGAAGTGAGACAAAAGCCCATGAAGCAGCTCCTACCCAAGGCTTAGTTGGAATCAACCTCAGTTTAACCCAAAGTTCTCCATCAATATCAAAGTCCCGAATACCAACTGGCACCTTAATTGGAATAATCCCAAATTTTAGTGTCAGCATTAGAAGCATTCGAGCACCACCAGTGTAACGCAAACCTATTTGGTACCTTTAAAAAAAGTAATACAACAAACAATATTAGACAACAGGTAAGATCATTAAACATAAACCATAAATGTAGCATAACAAAACTTACTGTAAATCATTGATGCTGCGAGAAGTCCTTCGTTCGACATTTCTAACAACAAACGGCTCATCCCCAAGCGAAAACTGCTTTATTTCAACTCTTTCAACATAATCAGGTTTCTTTAGATCATCAATAACCGGTTGAAGCAAACCGATAACCCAATTCTCGAGCCCACCTCTATAAACCTTCCATAACTTCCCCAACACCATGTTCACCCACTCAACCGACTCCTTCCTCTGCAAATCTTTCTCAAGAAACAATGAAAAACTTGTGGGAACTTGTGGCCACATTCCAAGTTTCTCTCCCTCATTATTACTAGTTTTCTTTCTTGATGTCCAAAGCTTATCAAACACAACCCCGAAAACAAAAAAGAAAACAAACATTCCACCTATATTTCTATTAAAAGGTGGTAAAGGTATAGGATGTATAACCCCTAATTGAGTTCTTAACTTAGCTACAATAGGGTCATCTCCAAATCCACTAAACTCATTATAACAACCTAACTCTTTTTCACCTTGATCTAACTCATCCGAAACTCGACTTCCCGAGTAGCTTTTCAAACCCCTTGTAACCGAATTCGCAATCTCTAAGCTCAAACATTGGTTCCTTTCATCAAATGGAGCTACACTAGCCATAACCACACCCCTTTTTCTTGAAACTTTTTTTCTACTTGATTGGATTGTTTGGAGACATGGGTAAACGGGTAATGATAAAATCTTATAAAAATCAAAACTTGGAGATAAAGATTGAGGAACCATTGATACATATGGAAAACAAATTAAAGTACAAAAATTTCAAAAAGGGTATAAATTTTAAGCCAATCAAGATGGTGAATAAAGATCGCAACTTTTTTACTCGGATATACGCGACCGAACTAGGTGAATAAATTATCAAGATTTATGATATGGGTATTGGAAAAAGGTGAAGATAACATAACCTGGATAATTCTTGGAGCAAAATGTTGGGAGCTTTTGGGCTCTGCAAAATTGACTTGAGTTACAAGAAGTTGACAAATCGTGTGAGATTTTATTGCAACAAATTGATAGTGGGATGGATGACCCACCAAGAATTTAAAAGGGTCAAGGGACGGAATTAGGCTGCCTGCACAATATACACGTGGGCAGAACCGACGCGGGCGGGTTTGATACTGAAAGGTTTGACCCGGACACTCCTACCACTCGGTATCATGAGAAATTGAGAATAATCGAACCGACCAACTAAAAACCAACCCAATTTGAAAAAAACAAAAATCAAACCCAATCGATCGGTTTGGTTTTTATATTTTAAAATCTGAATTTTTTTATTCGGTTTTCGTTTTTATATGAAAATCTAAACTGAACCATAATATTTTATTTACTTTATTATATATTTTTATCATTTTATTACTATATTTATTACTTATGCTTAGTAAATATGTTACTATATTTTAAAATTTTACTTTCTTAGTGTACAAAACAAAATTAATTGTATGTTTTTAGATGACAATATACAATAAGATCAATTCAGTTTATAAATTTTTATACCAACGGTATATATTAGTTTATTTGTCATATCATTTACTTAATATTTGAGTGTTTTATTTATAACTTAATAAGAAGTGTTTTAAAAAAAAAACTGAAACCGAACTAAAGTTGAATCCAAAACCGAATCAAATAGTTTTTGGTTTTAAAAATCCTAATTTTTCAGTTTGGTTTTTGTTTTCGGATTGGCCATACGCAGCCCTAGTCTTTGGTGATATTTTTGGCTCAAAAATCTAGCTGAATACTGATTTGAGGCTTAAAATTAGTAACGTAAGCATTTATTTTGTGGTTTTGACAATGATGTTTAGATGATCAAACATAATGATTCCAACATACTATATGACAAATATTTAAACTAATAAAAATTATTATTTAAATATGCTTTATTATTATTATATTATATCTTGACGACAACTCTTGTAACAGAAATTGAAAATTTTTGGATGGGGATAAATATGCTTTGTCGTTTCTTTTATGATAAATTTTTCGGTGTATATTATCTTTGAATGGGATAAATCTGTTTTGTCGCAGTTTCTTTTTATGGTATCCGACGACTTTTTGTTGTATCCGACGATTCCTTGGCAACGGCAGTGTAATTATAACTTCTTTTTTTTTTTTAATAAAAGATTAATATGTATATACAGGGCCTTTAGTTTTTAATAACCAATTTATAATCTGAATATCACCATTATAAGTTGTTGCATATATACTAATGGAAACTCTGAGTTTGTTGTAATCCTATCCTATAGATTATAAAATGCACTATTTTACTACCTCAATGTAACATCATACTTCTGTTTTTAAGTAATTTTATCTTAATCTTAATATATATTAATATATACTAAAAGACAACTGATCTAACCTCAATTGATCAATCACAACTCTCAATTTCTTTAAATTAAGTTATTAAACATGTGACTAAATTAAGTTATTAATCTTTATTTAGTTTAAAAAAACAACTCGATCTTTATTTAGTTTGACTAGATAAATCCAACTCTTTATTATGTTTATTAATAATAAAAAAATGACCCGATAAATACAACTATTTAGTTTATTAATAATAAACTTTAATTATTAATTATATTAATTTACACTTTTTAACTTTTCATAAAAGAATAAATCTTATGAAATACTTAATTTAAATATAATTAATATTTTTTTAGCTTTTCATGATTATTAATAGTTAAATTACTAAAAACATATCTCCATAAAAAATTCCTAAAACTTATCTATATTTTAATTGATGATGGTAATCTAATCCACATAATAATTTATATACTAAAAAAATACCAGTTTGTTGTTTCAGAAATACATTATTTTATTTTGATTTTATTTACATTCTTTACATTTAAATTATCAGTTTGTTTTTTCTTATATTTTTAAATTTGAATTTATAAGGATTTTTAATGGCGTTATTTAATAATTCATTTTATTTTGAAAATGTCATTAACCTCCTTTGTATTTGACACCGGACTAAATCTAGTATATAAGTATATATCGTGTAACACATATTTGTGATTTTCATAATTAAAATTAAAAGTATATAAATTAAATAAATTAATTGTAAAAATAGAAAGTTTGATTAAATATATAAAGTAAATATTAATTAAGATTTAAGCTGTAGGAGTTGAAAAGTCATTTCACATGTCCCAAAAATCTAACTTTTCAACATGAGAGTAAATTTTGTATATAAAAGTATAGATTAAAACATGTATAAAAGTTATTAATATCGAATAGAATAGAATTACTTCCGGTCTAAATATTTATCAATAATAAAATACAACAAATTTATAAATGTCAAAATAAATTAATCATAGTCCGGAGGTTTGTTTGTTATTACCCTCAAAAAAAAATTTAATGGATTATTACTACCCTCAATTTAATTCGTCATCGTCAATAATAAATATAGCTTGAACTATCTCTATTTTGTTGGAATATCTAAACATATTTTGTGTTCAATGTTGCCACTTGATAATTGGTTTAAAAACATAAAAAATAACATGATACATGTATTTTTTAAAAATAAAAAAAATTCCGATACATTAAAAAATTATATTATTAAATGAGTTCATTAACAAAAGCTTAAATCATGAATAACTTACATTGTTTTTTATGTTTATTATAATTACCCTAAAAAAAGTTTATTTAATTCTTAGTAAAACGGAAGGAACGCCTTAATCCCTTGTACTGCATTAATACCTACACAACCATCCTGCAAGGTTTTAGTGTACCGAGGTAAGTGCACCTGATTGGATACTACCACATGGAGTCAATTAAATCCGGTCTGAGACGAGGATATAACCAACACCAATTTTTTGTTAGACTCCCTACAATAGGTCCCCACATAAGCGGCGACATAACGGGTAGATTCTTTGTAGAGTACTAACAGGTTACCCGCACATAACGGCGACGACGACAACGACAACGACAATGGTTTGTTATGGCGTCCGAATCTTTGTGTGTGTGTGCATGGATAATGTTCTTTAGAAGATGATGATAGATATGAGGGGTAGGGGATGAAAGATGAATGAAAAGATTAAAAGAAAAATAGTTAAAAGTGATAGATGAATTGAAAGTGGTTTATTGATAAAAATAGCGGTCTAGATCAACTTTAAAAAATGACTGGTTACTCG
>JAOXNX010000001.1:17304904-17317508 GCA_028566075.1 Solidago caesia | reverse complement strand
GGGGGGGGGGGAATAAATGCATTATGAGGATAAATTAAAGATTTTATAAGAAATAAAGGTTGCTCTATTAATTCATTCTAAAACATCCCCCATCACAAATGACGAAGGCTTCCATAAATAGCCAACAAATCCTATTTTCTTATAATAATATAAATATATAAAAATAATAAAAGGTTGTCAAAAGATGTACAAAGGACAACCATCATTTTAGGCAACAAATAAAAAAAAGACATATGTCCACACCACCTTTTAAATATTTATTTTGTTGGAAATGATCCCCACAAACCATTAAGAATATATTGGGCCCACGCACTCATCTTTATCCATAGTCATCTAAAAGATTTTGAAATATTCTTCGTTTATTGGACTTGACAACTGAGTTATAGGGTCATACGGGCTAACTGTTGAAAAACTCCCTAGCTAATGACTACTCGTTAAAGTCTCTAGCAGCTGGACTTTTATCGCTGCTACTCAAGATGGATCCTGCCTTTGAAAAATGGTTACTGGATGAGCGCTGGGATGATCAATGAATACTTGGCCAAAATGAGCTATCACTGGCAGGATGAGCATAGCTTGACTTATATTCATCACTTCTACATTTGGATCAGCCGTTGTCTTCTTATCAACGAACATTCTTGAGTCAGCAACCGTTAGTGGATCAGCGAGCACTCTTGAGTCAACTTCGTCTGAGGTCACTTCCGCATCAATTATTTTGTTTCAAACTTTCACTTTTGTTATAGCTTGTAAACCGTGAAGTGGTATCTTTTGATGACATGTCAAATGACAATATAACATGACAACTATTATGACTTTCCCATAAGCAAATATATTTGTTTCTGGGCCAAAAGATGAGTCAAACACATACAAATAGAAAAGGAGTTGAAAGATTGATATAAAATTAAGGTTTTAAAAAATCGATACATATAATACCAGTAAACACATATTAATACACTCGTCACAAATATAAATTTGAGTTGCTAACAATTAAAATCGGTTGGCATCGGCTAAGGTCGCTTTTTACCATAAACTATTTATGGTATTCTCGCCATTTGAACTTAAGAACAACATGGTCACTAAACAAACAAAACAAGGATTAATGACCTACAAGCATACACAAAAAAAAGAAGCAAAACAACCAAATAATATCATTGTTTGTTGTTGGTTTCTAAACACCAATCAAGATAATTTCACACTAATTTATTTATTTATACACCATCAATAACTCATCAAATTTTGTTAAAATATATATGTAAAATGTAACACGTACAAGCCTTTTTCCTTTAAAACACTCGCTACTTTTTGTTAATGGTTGGTAAAAACACAATCAATCAAAACCAAACGAAGGGTATAATGAAATCAATTAATTAATCCTTGAGCTGTTGAGCCTTCCCCACCAATTCTTTTTAACCTTTTCACTACCACTACCACCACTTTCTTCACTACTTAACTTGTTCAAAATTACTTTTGTCTCCCTTAGTCTCGCGCCAAAATCCTTCTTCCAACCTTCAAAACTTAGTTTCAACCTTCTTAGTTCCTCTTCCGGGTTCAAATCAGCCTCGGCTTGACCCGACTTAACCTCAACCAAAAACTTAGCATCGTCCCCGAAAACTTGGCTTCTTTGATCAAATTCTTCTGCTAACCGGCTAATCAAACTCAGACCTGCAGCCATTTCATTATCGCCTGCCCCTAGACCATTTAAGTTTCGTTCATCAAACCTTTCGTTGTTTGTTGGATTTATCGAAGGGTCTGAGTTATCATCAATGCTGGTCAGGGTTTGTTTTGCTAGAGCTAGACTTGATTGAAGTGAGTGCATTTGTTTCTGCCATAATTCTTCCATGGATTTCATTTTTTGCTCGTAGTCTGACCAACGGGTCTCATATTGTTGGATCCGTTGCAAGAGTATGTCTTTTTCCTCGTCTTTCTCTCGTAAACCAATCTCGGATTTAAGAACTCTTCGTTGTAGCTCCGCAAGATATGATGAGTTGATCCGCACGTCCTCGTTACCCTGCAGATCACCAACCATGTGATATATATCTTGGTTTTTACACTAGCGTTTAGGATTGCTTAATCAAACAGCGTTTAGCATAAGTAGATAAAATCAGCAATCTCAAACTTTCAATTAGAACAACTTATTTCATCTTAAATTAACAGAATCTCTCATACTTATTAAATGACTATCTTAATACTGCAGTAAGCAGATAAGTGGTTTAAATAAGCATAATCCCACACACCCCCTATGTATACAGATTTTTTCAAATCAAAATGGATATACATGTCAAATGGATCATGTAATTTTTTAACATATCTGAAATTTATGAGCATATATAATTCGAAGTTTAATAGAATCGGGAGACGTAGAAAGAGTGGAGTAAAAGTACCTTTCGGGAACCAAATTGAATAAGTGCAATGTCCCCTGTGCATTTCCGCACTAGCCATCCACGAATAACTGGAAAAGTGGTTTAACGTTCAGTTCTTCATGAAATCATCATTCCATGTTCATATAGGTATTCAAACCAGAATAGATACAAAGGTATTACCGGCTTGTACGACAGCTGATGCATCATTAAGTATTTTAAACTTTTTCCTGACTATTCTTGCCTTTATCCACTTTTGTATAAGCACGGCTGATCTATGTCTGTGTAGTAATTTTGCAAACTCCTTTCTATCTTTTTGACCACGAACAACTGAAACATAAATGTTCAAAGATGTAATCACATAATTTCACTTTGTTCATTATGAGATCCATTAAAAAAAATTGAAATAACTTTTTAAGGCATACATGACTGAAGAGTGAAGATTCTTCGTTTCATCTCCCTCAGCAAACGACGAGCTTTGTGACCTCTAAAGCAGCTTTGAACACGTAATATGCCATTGAGAGTACGATTTCGCGTATCCTCAAGTTTACCAATCTGCCATTTTTCACAGAAAACACAAAAGACTGCTCAATCAAACATACTCATCAACCACATATATCAAGAAATTTTATTTAACCCTTACTTTTCATGACTAGAAAAGGAAAGAAATGGAAATTGAGAGTGATAAAAAATATATATATTATCCAACCTGTCCAGTCCGAAAGAACAACTTTGTATAGCCAACTTGATACATCTCGGGGAGAATGTCAAATTGATTAAGAATGGCCACTGACGCACTTAGTGGGTCTTGTGACGCAACATGGTCAAGAAGAAGAAAACCATACCTAATCCATGATTAGTAGAAATATTAGATCTAAATGATAAATAGAAGGTATCATATAGTGCGGAAGAACTAAACAATAAAAACTTTCATTACCTTCTTGAGAATTTTTGATGGGTCATTCTTGTTGGGTATCCAGATCTTGATATACGAACCACTTCTAAAACACCACAACATTTAAGCTGCTGCAGCACAAGTTGTTGATCATAAATTCCAGGAGAGTGCGAGTTATTGGGCTTAATGCAACGTATGAAATGCGATGTTGTGTTCCCCAAACGTTGCATTAATTGGAACAATTGACCCTGAGCACAGTGAAGAACAATGCAATCAGTGAAGATGCCTGACGGATAATAATACTAATAGACCAAATGGAATATAAGCAAATGATAAAGGCATAAGCCATAATTGGTTCACTAACACCCATCCCTTTATAGCTTGAAAACATGCTTTATATGCTTTCAAACGTTGGTTTGCATGGTTTATGAGAAGAGGTGACCATTTTAACCCATTTACTTTTGAATGGTCAATTTGGGTAAGTGTTGCTTATAACGAGCAAACTGGATAAATTTAATAATATTATACCAAGATGGAAATAGGTCAAGCTGGTCAAACATGTTTAAACTGGAAAGTCGTTAAAATGTATTTTTAATGCATAACCATTTTGTTAAACAGAATAAAATATTGTTGAAATAAGATAACTTTCTTGATAATAAACTAATTAAGTTTGTTGGTCAAGAAGTATTATTGGTCAACCCAACCTGGCTGACTCGTATCATTAAATTACCTGTTTTAACCCACACCCATTACTCAACCTGCCCGCTCCAACCATTTTGACTCCTCTGCTTATAAATATTAAACAGTATCATGACCACAAAGAGTTTGTCTACAGAAAAGATGAAGGTAGGTGAACGCACCTTGAACTTTAACGTTACACTAAGCTTCTGGGTATCCACTCCACCTGGTTTATTAAGTGAACCAGCCGCAGGCTTCTCCGACTGTGAAAGCATATTTGAAGCAAATATCTGAGGAAGTTTGCATGTGCAAGAAGACAGAAGTTGAATGGAATCCAGATGCAATAAATCACGATTTTTCTCCAGAAATCCAGTGGTGTCGTATGTTACCTGCGAGGAACAACTGATAAGTTTTAGATCATAAAAAGTCCTGACGTACATAAACACTCAAGAATAATGATTATGTTCTTGCACATATTTATGGATCAAGAAGACTGATATATGAATAAATTGCATACTTCCCCAGCATAATGGAGAACTGTGAATGATTTGCCTCGTTCTCCTCTAAAACATGGATTAGACTTCAAATGTTGCTTTAGTTTGTTGGCTAATGACATATCTGTCCCATTTGGAAATGTGGATTCTTCATCTAATAAAGTTAGTAATCCCAATGGTTTCTGTTTAGAGCAAAAAACAAAATTTCAATTAAGTACATGAACATTGGATAATGTCCATATAAGCCAAAAAATCAGTTAAAAATAGTCAGCAAAATAATTTACATGTAAAATACTAAGATAAATTATAGAAAGTCTGAAAAACCTTTTCAAAAAGACTGAGACAAGCTTGGTTGTCCTCAAAATCCACCTTTGCCCAGTCAATGCCATCTTGGATATACTCCTAAAAGTCAACACAGCTTTCAGTGGAAAATGAAAAACACAGCTACAAAGAATCTCAAAAGAGTTAAAAATAACGTGGTAAATAGTTTTTTAAGAAAATGTATTATGTAGATTGTGACAACAATACATTACCTCCTGTTCTAACTTGAATAAATGACGATTGAAGTGTTGCTGCAATCTCTCATTTGCATAGTTAATGCAGAACTGCTCTAAACTATTTACCTATATAGGTCAAAAGAAGAAAGGTCAAGCATTTACTGTAGGAGTATATAACCAAAAGACAAATAACGATGAAATGAGGAATCATAGGACAGACATCAAATGATTCAAATCCATATATATCAAGAATGCTGATCGATCTTCCTGACCGACGTTTCCCTGCGGAAAGTGATTTGTTGACTTGTTCCACTAACCAATCAAACAAACAAGAATATATTGATTTCGCCAATGCATCCCTTGAGTCAATAGCCTGAAAGATGAAGGGTTCTTTAATGATCATAATATTTACCATATGATGCTTGTAACTATTAATTCTCTTACCTGTGCCAGAGTTAGCTTTTGAATAATACTTTCATTACTAACTGTCATTTTCCGAGTGGAAAAAGCAAGTTGAAGTTGCTCAGCCTCACACCCAAGCAATTTACCAACAGTTAGAAGAGCTGTCAATGACATCATGTTATCAGTTATATCATCGAACCATCAAGTCCAGTCAAAGAATTGGATCAGAAAGAATAAAAAGCTGTTGCAAAATAGAAGGAATTACTAATACCTTCATCAATCAAAGGTTCCGCATGGTTTTCATTATCAACAATTGAAAAGGTTACATTTCCCAGCCACAACACCGCCGCAAGAATGCTACAAACATTTTCTTGGTCCTCTTTGCTAACATGAACAATGTCCAATGCTTCCTAAATGAAGGAAAAGCTTGTGTTTAAATGAAATTATCTGATTTTTTTTGAATTGAAAATTTAAGAGTGTTGATTCGCTTTTTTTGTAGAATCATCGCACATCGATCAATAAATTTAGGCCATATAAAGATGAATAATACAGTACCATTACAGTACCAAATTGTTCAGCATCATTAACCCCAGGAATAGTATAGCAATTGCTTTGCTGCAGATATTTGTACTCATGCACACTCTTCAGGTTTAATTTTTCTGTCAGAGTACATGGGAAATTAAGAAAACATTCTGATAAGATAAACTTATGAATAGATTACCTCTAAGAGACGCTGGAGCTCCTGCACAAAGCTGATAAAATGAATGATATGACCTTTCCCCTTCTGTGCACTGAACAACTCGTGACTGATCATAAGTAGATCAGGTAAGTGGCTTTGTAGTATGAAGAACGAAGGGATAAAAAGGTAGAAGATCAAAGCTGTACCTTTTCAAGAAGAACTGCAACAAATTAAAGATCACAACAGAAAGCGTTCAGAACTTCAGTCTCAGAATAACTTACATAAGAACTTTATAATTACTACTGATGACCTCAGAAGAATATGGCATCTTACATGTTTGGATACTGGCACCCGATATTTTTCCAATATCACTGAAGTGGATTTCAATTAGCTTTCCCTGACAATAATATGATTTGAAAGATTAAAACTTCATCTTCTTCTATAGATTGTTCTCTTTCAACTTTTGTTAGTAACAGGAACAGTAAACTTACAAAACGACTTGAGTTGTCATTTCTTGATGTTTTCGCATTACCAAAGCCCTCCAAAATTGGATTAGTTTTCAATATCTCATATTCTATTCCACTACCGCCTCTAACTGCAGCTAAATATTGCATTGCTATCTTCGCTGTTTCAGTTTTCCCTGCTCCGCTTTCACCACTAGGATGAAATAAAGGGTACACATTAGATACATTGCAGTATAGCAGTAAATTATCAATCAATATATTGTTATGCATAAGCAATGTCCAATAAATAGTGAGGGAATCATGCTTTGGTAATATCTATCACCAATGTAAATTTAAGAGTAAAAAAGGAGCAAAAAGAACTTAATAGATGGGTCTTGATTGGGATCGTTAAACAACCTTATCACAATAGACTGGTTTACTTCATCTGAAAAATGGTAAAAGAGGTATTTAGAGAGCAATACAAACATGAAAAAAACACTAAACTGAAATCCTATAATTGGAAAGAAAATGTAAATAACCTCTAATCATTTCCCGGATAGCTGTATCAGCAATGGCATATACATGAGGGCTATGCATCTTTTTCCTCTTATAGGCTTCAATGTAGTCATCCCCATAAAATGGTATCGGCTTAAAGGGATTGATGGCAACTAAAACAGCTCCTGCTTTTGACTAGAACACAGAGAAATAAGTCACCAGAACAATAGTAAAACTTCAAGGTTTAAACTTCAAAGTTCAAACCATTAAACAGTTGCAGATTCTTACATAGATCATGTCTCGGTCATATCTATATTGAAGATTATATAAAACTGATGGTTCACTTAAATAGCTTAGTTGCATGAGATCATCAACCCCGTCAAGGATTTCTGGATTTGCAGGTAACAGACAATCAGATTGCACTTTTAATACCTAGATTTGGAAGCAGAAAACCAAAAATCATTGCTTGAACTTCCATATAAAAGAAATCATTTAATATCTACAAAATGTAGCTCACTTTCTCTTCGCGATATGTTATGAGTGACTCGGTTCCTGTCACAGATATAATCCTCGCGAGCTCCCAGTTTCCATCAGGGGCTTGAAACCAAGCATAATGCTTCTGCATTATCAATACAAACACACATATATTGTAAGCATTGGATACATGAATAAGTTATGCTCAAAAGTCAATATGTCAAAAAGCTCTGACCTAATTTACCTTCTTTGCAGCATTGTACACATCAACTTCATCCCAACCCGGTGAAGATAAATCCGATTCCTGATTAGAAACCGAAGGTTTCACATCTTTATCATCCACGGAACTTCTTTCGTCTATTAACAAAGTAGGACTATGACCATATGGCGAATCCTCATCATCATTGAACCTCTCATCTCTACCATTACCAACTGCACCACCATTCTTGGGCACACCATCAGATTTCACACTACTATCTTCAGCCGAATCCATAAACCTATAGTCTACGGGCAACGATTTGATAGACTTAAAAATAGGAGCTGTTTTATCTGACAATATGGGTACAGGATGTTAATTCCTTGAATTCAATTCAAGTACCTAAAGAGAGCTGTTCAATTTGAGTCTTAAATAATCAAAATCTGTCAGAAAATTTATTAAACTCTAAATCACGGTCCCGCTAACTGATCGTATATCTACCAAACTTATAGCAGGGGACCAGAGATAAATAATATTGTCAGTATACTATTCTTTCTTCCCTTCAAATCAATCTCAGCATCAAAACTACATAAATTATGTATCGATATTCACACGTATAACAATAAGGTTTTAGAGGAAACGATATCGTTCTGTATGGCTTCTGTATAATACAAACTGATGTTATGCAGACTTAAATATGTATTCTAGCCGCTCCAACAACCTGATGAGATAAATAAACCCGAAACCGAATTCTGTATAGCAGAAACTGTTTTTCTGCATACCTGACTACGAATTTCGACGTATATTTCACGTCAATCAAATAGGTTCGACTTATAAATCAAATTCTGTAAATTAATATACAGAAACTGATCCTAAATACGAATTTCGGATAACTATTGGTTTTTAATCACACGATCAAATAAATTCTGTAATCGCATGATCACATAAATATACCTATAACCGAATTCTATGAATTTCTGCAGACCTATATGTATATGTATATGCATATGTATATGTGTGTGTAAATATAAATCAGCAGATATTAAGCCGCGGATCAAAAACGTATTTCATCATTCAATTCCGAAAATTCTAAATAAAAAAAAAACGCTTTTTGTTCTAAAGATAATAAATGAATTGGATTAAATAATGAAGAAAGGTGAGAGGAATTTTCGAAAAGACGAATGAGAAATGAAAGAAAAGAAAAAAAGAATCTTAAACCCTAAGAAGAAGAGATGATAATGATTTTGAGGGTGAAAAAAAGAAAAGGAGGAGAGGATGTATGGAAAAACCAAAGAAGAAGAAAGAAGAATATGGAAAGAAAGGTGGCCGGCTTCTAACTGAATTTTGTTGCAACGCGGGCGGGCGGGCGGTTTGACGAAAGTGTGATTCGCTCGCACGTCCTCATTGGCTATTACTCCGCGCCATGTCACTTACAGATATTTTGATGGTTATACGCCACTTTGAATCAAAGGAAATCATAACTACATAGTTTAATTTAAGAAAATGCTAAATACAGCCCCAGCCCCTTTGGGCTGTAGTTAACATGCATAAAAAAATTGTACATTTCATATTAAAAATTCACCCCTGAATTTTATAGTAAATGTACAACTATTAAGGTTGTTTTTGTATTGTTTGGTATTGAGTCTTTATCAGTGGCTGTTATTCCCTGCTAAAATATCAAAAACATTGCTTTAATGTTTATGTTGTAACTAAAATATATGCTTTCTACTAGCATTTTACCCGCACGATGCTACGGCGGCGGCGACAGTGGTGGTGACGGCGACAAGTAGTGTAGGTAATTGATGTAAAAGTTGATGTAGATGTAATTGATGTAAATGTTGTAGTCGAGATATTTTAAAAGATAAGGGTTTAGTGTATAAATTAGAAAGATAAGGGTTTAGGTGTAAATTAATTCATTAAGAGCAATTTTGTACTTTCACATGTAACTTTTGTGTAAGAGGGGGCCGGGGGATAATCTTTATATAGTAGTATAGATGATGTAAAAATAAATCAATCACTTGGAGCTAGAAATTCTAGAAACTCAATGAGGCTTTTATGACATCTGTAATAGTTATATATGTAATTCATGTTTTGTGTATCTTTGTGCTCCCACATATTGTCGTGATTCTAAATACAAACCGTGATTTCTTCTAAGAAGGACACATAATCAAATATTAGTGCCACGTAAGATAAAAGGTGATATGGAGGGCTTCGTTAGAATACACGTAAGATTCATCTTCTTATTTAGTTATAAATAAAGATTTTAATATATTTATTAGAACATTAAGCCTCCTAAAAATATACATATATATCATACCACAATAAATTTATGCATGCTTCTATAACATTGATGGTGGGCTAAGGATGGTGTTCGGCCGATGCGGTGCTACGGTTGCCAAAAATTTGTCCACTAGTTTGAAACTTTGAATTATAAAGAAAGGAGGGACCCGGTCCAACAGTACCTATTTGGGGAAAGTGAAGGATGAAGCAGGGATGAACATGGGACTGGTACCATCTCGTACTAGTCCCGGTACCGACGGTACCGATCCCAAAATCGACCAAAATTGGGTACCGATCCCGGTCCAATATAAAGCGATACCGGTACCGGTTCCATATAAAGCGGTACCGTTACCGGTCTCGTACTAGTACAGGACCGGGATATCGATACCAAATCCCGACTAGTCCCGATCAAAATGATTTTATTATAAACATTGTTAAAATGACTAAATTGGTACAAATATTTATTAAATAAGATGGTTTTTGTGATTTGTTTTTTCTAAAATATTACACACATTACTTTCATTGTTTGTAACGTGGATTCCAAATAACAAAGAACATTTATATTTCTGAACTTTTTACACAAATCGCATTAATTTGTAACCCGTACCATAGTATTTGTTCTAGTGAAAGAAACAAACTTTTTGTAGGAATGGAAATGTACCAGAATGCAGAAGACATAAAAACATAGACTAAAAATATAGATATTATAACACTATGGCATACACTTACATAGACTAAAATAAACCAAAAGTAATATCTTTATTATTTTATAGGAATGGAAGTGTATCAGAATGCAGAAGACATAAAAGGACAACTTTTTGTAAAGTTTTTTTCTTCTTCTTTTTAATGGAAGATGCAACTAAATATATAATGAGATTCACTAAGTTGGACTACGGGTCTAAATCCAGTACTAGTAGTATTGGATTTAAGCTAAATTGGGCCGGATAACTAGGCTTTGGATTTGGGTTAAGTGAAAGTCGGGACTAAGTGGGATTTGCAGGATTTTCCTGATACCGATCCGACTAGTATCGATCCCGAAAACTTTGAAAAGTAGGTAACGATCCTGATCCCGCTCGGGACTCGGTACCACTTCCCGGTACTAGGATCGGGACGGTACCGAGACGAGATCGGAATTTGGTATTTTTGGCTCATCCGTAGGATAAAGAGTTATATAATTAATCTTTTGTTGATGTTTAAGACAAATTATAGATACACTGTTATATGACAATAATAGAATTTAGAATTTTGTTAATGACGACTCTAAAACAAGTCAATAAGGTGTTTACAATATAGATATATAATATTATTACATGCTAGTGAAAGGAGATCATTGTTATTGATAAGGGAGTTTCTCACAGGACAAGGTAATTATTGCTTGATAATTTTAGTTTTCTAGCTATTCTAGTTATAACCAAGTTCGACCCTCTATTAGGTAAATCAAAAGTTATAATATTTTAACCTACAAGAGTCTTGAGCAGTTGAGCCTACAAAATATCCTTTTGGGTTGTGTTTAGCCAAAACGTAAGTGTCATTATAATCCAAATTAACACTTAAATAGACTCTTTAGGTAATTTTAATTATGTGGAAGTCATATTGTAAATGGGATAATGCTACATAATAGTAATGAATTTTGAATAAGATGTTTATTTTGATAATTATAAGTTCTTCCTAGCCATTTAGGTAATTGTTATATAACTTTATTAGACCCGGTAAACCAATCTAACCTGTTTTAATTGTTTACAACAAACCATGTGTTGAATTAATTTCTACCTCATCAATTATACAAGTCACAATGATAAAATTAAACCTTTACAAACAAAAAAAAAAAGTAAAAAAATTCTAACTATTATCATTAAAAGAAAATTAAAAAAAAATAATCATAATTAGCAAAATAAATACTCAGTCATTAAGAAAATATAATTACTATTTACTACACTTGTCTTATCATAAAATCACTTTTAGAGTTTTACGGTGATGGGTGTCATGACTCATGACTCACTATTTCTCACAAACCCCCACAATTCACCAATTAAATTTTGTCACCTCATTTCAACTCTCATTTTCGTTTTTTTTAGTGGTTTTCATCACTCACCAACCTTATTTTTTATTTTTTTTATATATTCATCATTGTATTCTCCCGGTATCCCACACGGTATCACAAACCGGAAGCTTCATGCCGTGACCCATACCGCATGGGTGGTGCCGGCGTTACCGTGCGGTATGGGCCAAACTGATGCTCATGTCGTGCCCACACGCACCACCCTTAGCTTTTTGGAGTAAGTTTTAAACAATAAATCCACTCACCTTTCTTTTAGCCAAACGTAACATACACACTTGTGTAGAGTCACAGTCTCCCTCGAAAGTCGAATACCAACAACTTAGTGGACGAGCATTTAAGATTACAGTAGGTCAACATGTTGTACATTGTTAAGTCAATTTATGTATATAAACTAGATTAATACCCGGTTGGTGACTGGGTTTCAAAATAAATTTATACATGTTTTAAACATTGCGAGAAATATACGTCTTATAGTATATAAAAATGAAGTTTACTATGAAATCGAGCATAATGTTAAGATAAACTCTTAACACTTGTACATGTTTTGGAATAACATATATAGAGTCGTTTGATATATAGTAAGGTTGTCAATACTTGAATTTACCCGAAATCCAACTTGAAACCGACACGAAAAAACTGGGTTAGGGATGTGAAAGCT
>JAOXNX010000001.1:17290396-17301968 GCA_028566075.1 Solidago caesia | reverse complement strand
ACCTTTGACATAACCAATTAATTAATGTTTTGATATATATATACATGTTTGACCCCAGATGTCAAGACAAGTTGGGCTTGTTCACGCGGCATGTCGGCCCAGGTAGAGAGTTTGGATACAAAATAGGTCTGAGATGGCTCTATTAATTAGTAGACTTATGTTTAACTTGGGCCTCATTGTAGTGATAGTGATATTGTCATAAAACGAGGTCTTGCATGAAATATGAGAGATAATTAAGAGGTTGGTATGATGAAAGAGCTGTCAATCCAAAACTTTTAGTGGGTTGAAATTTCTGACCTGAAACTTTTAGTGAGTGAGGTCAGAGTCAGAATTTTTCAACCCGACACGGGTCAACCCGGGTCGACCCGATTGACAGCCCTAGACTACTTAAGACAATATAATGTATCCTTAATAGTACCCTTATTATTGGAAGTGAGATTCGAAACATCCTTTAAAAATACAAAACAACCAACAAGTAGCGTGTACTTGCAGCTGGTTTCTTTACTCTCCCCCACACGCGCCTTGCACTTTTATTCTCACTCTCTTTCGCTCTTTGTTTTCAGCAACAGCAGCAGCAGAAAATAAAAATGGAAAAACCAGAAAAGAAAAGGGTGCTATTATTCTACTGTGTTGAATCGGAACAACTTGCTCGCAAAATTGCTTCTCAATCTCACCATATTCACCTTCAATCCATTAACTGGAGGTCCCTCCTTTTTTTTTTTACTGCCCCCCCTTTTTTTAACTCACTTTTATTATTAACTCTTCTTTTTTCTTAATTTTCTTCTATGAAGTTACTGTACTCAATTGTCATTGTAGCTTTAATATTTACTTAAAACAAAAAGAAAGCAAATTGCTACTAGTAAAGATGATATTTTATTTAACTCCAGTTACTGTGTCAATTTTGAGTTAGGGATTGAAACAGTAATTTTTAATAAATGCCAAAGTGCCTGCCTGCTTAGTAGTATCGAATTACAGTAAACAAAATTTTGTATCTACAATTTTAGGGTAATGTATGTTAAAATAAATAAATATAAACAACAGGAGGTGTTTTTTACACCGAGAATAATTATGCATATACATAGCCCCATAGGGTGTAACGTCTTGCTGGTATTAGTCGGGCCGAGAATTAGTCGGTGTCTCGGTGTTACATGCACTTTATGTGTACAAAGTACTGCAGCAATCAATTTTAATTGATTTTCTTTTTTTCTTTTGGTTTTTCTTCCTGTCATTTTGTTGTTGTTTTATTTATAGAGTGATTGATGTATTTATTAAGGATGTTGACGTGTGGTATCGCGTTTCAGGAGTTTTGATGACGGATTTCCTAACTTATTCATAAACAATGCACAAGATATCAGAGGCCAGCATGTGTCGTTTCTCGCATCTTTCAGCTCCCCAGCTGTTATATTTGAGCAGCTATCGGTTATCTTTGCACTTCCAAGGCTCTTTGTGGCTTCTTTCACGTTGGTATTACCTTTCTTTCCAACTGGATCCTTTGAAAGGATGGAAGAAGAAGGAGACGTAGCTACTGCATTCACCATGGCAAGGATATTATCAAACATTCCAATATCAAGAGGTGGTCCCACTAGCATAGTCATATATGACATACATGCTTTGCAGGTCGGTTTCTTTATAGATGGTGCTTGAAGTTTTGTATATCACATATGCACTTCAGTTATTTCGCTTTAACGAAGTTGAAAACATGATTTTTTTTCTTCTTTGAACATTTGTATCATTGTATCTCTTGATTAATATATTTTAAATCTTCTTTGCAGCTCATAATTTTGAATGTTTGAGCAAATAATCTTAAAACTTCACTAAACTACTCTGTGCTGCAATTTCTTTTCTCACAGGAAAGATTCTACTTTAGTGACAATGTTTTGCCTTGTTTTGAAACTGGGATTCCTCTCTTGAAGCAACGTCTTCACCAGCTTCCTGATGCTGATAATGTAAGTCCTTGAATAATTAATTATATGAGTTGTTATTGGATGTGTTGCCTCTTTTGTGAATTGTTCAGTAGAGGTGGTCGGAAATATGTAAAAATGGGTTTGGGTTGAAACAGGCTTTTACAATAGTAATTCAAATCTTTGACTAAAAACGATTTAAGAAGTTTTATAGATTAAAATTTGACCCGTTTGAGATCCAACACAACCCAGATAGTGGCCAGATTAACCCATTAATAAGTTAATGGGTCGAATCTGGCACCTCTAAATGGTAAGGGATAAAGTTCGTCTTATCTAGAGCTCATCAGTTTATGTTTCAGTTGTATGTCACCTATGTGCATTTCCATTGTTATAATAGAAACTGCTTCTTTGAGACTGCCGTTTCCACATATTAATGTTCTCTTTCATGTAATCTTTTAGATTGTAATTGCCTTTCCTGATGATGGAGCTTGGAAACGATTCCACAAGCAGTTGGACCACTTTCCCATGGTGAGCTGAACCTTTACTTATAGAATGGCAAATTGAAAATGCATAATCTAATATGCTTTTGTGGTAATGATATTGGCAATGACAGGTTGTCTGTGCGAAGGTTCGTGAGGGTGATAAAAGAATTGTACGGCTGAAAGAAGGTAATCCTAAAGGTTGCCATGTTGTAATTGTTGATGATCTGGTGCAATCTGGAGGCACTTTAATTGAATGCCAGGTACTTTTCCAACTGCTATGTCTGTGTGCATGTGCGTGTGTGTGTGCGTGTGCGTGTGCGTTTGTCGGATCTGATCTTTTTAACATATGTATATACATAACATTATTAAGTAGCTAACTAATTCTCTTCTTTTTGGGGGACCTGAAGTTTCTTTTTGTCAACAGATTTCATTATATCAATCACATGCATGTTTGGTATTTATGGGGACATTTTCCAATTAGCTATCATGCATTATTAGTCATTCGTTCAATTTTTTCATAAGTTAAGAACTCATTTTTGGAATTTACAATGGACTGGTGATAAAATTTTGATCAAAATCTAGCTAATGTAGTTTTTTCCGTTATCTCTGGAGGATTTTTTTTTTCTTTTTTTTTCTATCATGGAAATAATAAAGTTTTTTGCTGCAGAAAGTTTTGGCAGCTCATGGTGCAACCAAAGTTAGTGCGTATGTTACTCATGCAGTTTTTCCTAAAAACTCTTGGCAGAAATTTATTCACAAAAATGGTGGTAAGGATCTCCCTCCCTATCTCTACCTCTCTTTCTCTCATTCTGTTTTTCTCCATAAATTTGCAAAAAATTTTGTTTCATGGTGTCACATGTTTATTGCAATGATTTCCTGGACTGAAATTCCAAGTTTAATGAAATGAACGTGTAGTCCTCCAAAATGCAGCATAACATGTTCCAAAATCATTTTATTAAAAAATGTAGAGTATTATTATGATTAAAAGTTTTTGCAGACTAAGGATTGATAGAAAAAATTTCGAGAAAAAGTGTTTCAGGTCGACCTAACACCATATGTACAAAATCACCTGGTTTGACTCGAATCAGTTTTGACGTGTTACCGGACCCACTCAATTGCCATCTCATGTTATTGCAGTTTTTGGTGGAATTGACATGGCATAAATATGCATTCTCACATCCACTGATAATGTGTGCAGAAAACTCGAACAAGGCGTTTGCCTTCTTTTGGATCACTGATTCCTGCCCTCCTACTGTCAAAAGCATTGAAAACAAAGCCCCTTTTGAAGTCTTGAGCCTTGCCGGATCTATTGCAGATGCACTTCAAATATGATGGTCTATGATTTGGAGTATTTAACAATTAAACCAAGTATTTAACTATGGTGATGGCTGATTTTATTACCCATAACTTCAAATTTTCTGTGTGCCTTTGATGCAATTGCAATTCAGTTAATGCATCTTCTTGTAACAGTCTTGGGTTCCTAATAACAAAGAAAGACAAGTATGAATATTAACGCCATTTGAAGGAGAACGATATTTTGAGCTATTGTTATTGTCGTTATTAACCATCATCGTATTTAGTTACAGAAAATAAATTAGGAGCTTGGTTAGCTCAAGGAGTTGTGTTAACGGTCATTCACTCAAGTCTAGTGTGTGATGAAGCTTCAGCTCTTTTATTGAATTCCACCGAATGTTTTCAACTAATTAGTTGCTATATTGGTCAGAAAACCTAAAATTTCTATCTCGGCCATCTGGAGGGAGTTCCATGTATGGTCCTTTTTGTTGACTGACTGAACCAATGTGACAGATAATACACTTAGAAGGAATCACAGAGATGGTTAAAGACAACTTTTTAATGCTGTTTTACTTTGTCATACGAATTACACCACCCAGCATCGTGGAAATTGAACGAGCCATTTCGTTACTCCTCATGTACCGTCCATGTTAATAGCCTAAGTTTTTGTGAGCAAATAAAATGATGACAATAAGAAAAACGCATTTTATGTGTTCTTAACGATTTGACGAAGAACAATGATATAGAAGAGTAATGATAAATAGTAGTCTTATAATGTATAATAGCTGGAATGATGTAATCCATTTTTAAGCTTCCGTTTAGAGACTGTAATGGTAACTAAGACAATGACAAAATTGGTATAAAATTGTCATTTGGAAGATCTAACAAGAAATGAAAGAAAAAAACGTTAAATTGACCAAAGTCGACAACTGGTCTGATAGGAAGGTAGAAGAAATGTAACTCAATCTTAAAACAAACAAGGACAGTTCAAAACTAGTTAATACGGATGTTCCAGTTTTATAGTGGCTTGAACGTTAAGATCCGGAAAGAGGAACTTACCCTAGAAACCAGCTGTCTGATAAGTGAGGATTGGATTTTTACGGCTCAGTCGGGATTTTGGGTTTTAGCTCATTTTGAAGGGTGTCGAATGTAAATACTTGGAGGACTATATAAAGCTCGAAAATCTGCAGATTGGGGGATCTTTTGGCTGCCATTGAATAGGAAAAGCCTAGAAAAAACACACACACACCATTGAATCATTCATAATCATTCCTTCCATAATTCGATTCATGCATCAAGGATTTCTTTCATCAACCATTGACGATCTAAAGATGGAGATGTCCAGCTAAGTTCTTGTTATCTCTCCCGATGAACAATTGTTGGTTATTTCATTTGATAAACTTTATTTTCATTCATGTAAACATTAATCTCTTTGGATTATGATTCATATGATTGATTGAGTATTTATTCAATAATTATTTGATTTGAACTTTCATAAGACAATTTATTGTGAGTTAATGGTTTGTGTCAAATCCATTTAGTTTAAGGATTAAGACAAGTCGTTTAATTAACATAGGTTGTGCCAAAATTGTTCATTTCATTTGTTTTTACAAATTATGTATATGTAATTTGGGATAAATACTCGGTAAAGTTTATTAGGTGATTAATGCGACTATTGGGATTCGGGAGGGATACTTTTTCCGTTATTGCTTACAACCTTCAATTCATTTCTTGCTTGTTTGATTTCATTTTCATTTAGTTAATCTTTGCTTAGTTAATTAAAGTTAGATTTAATATTATCTACAAACTACTTGAAATTGTTACAACTTGGCTATAACCACCAACACTCCTCGTGGATACGATACCCACTTACCCTATCTAGCATAAGGTTTAGTAGGTTTATTTTTGATCGGTACTTCGACGTCGATCACTGTCTCTAAGAGTTGGTTCCAAGGCGCAGGTCCTTTTCTTGCAGAATGATCTACATCAAAACAATTCTGCCCGTGTAATACAAACTACTTGCTCGATTAATGTGTCAATATATACATACAGGATCAATGAGATCATTATTTGGAAATTTCACATTGTACAGTAGTAGTATTACCATCTGGGATCTGTTGTCTCCATTCTATACACTTGAAAACAGCCCTTTGGCACTACATTCCTAACTCACATATGTACATATATAAACAAGTGTTTGACAGTTTACCTTATACAAAGACTGCAAATTCTCACAATACCTCAGTTTACCGTTTTCTCATATTTCTATAAAACAACTTGTTGCTCTCGATACAACAAACCAAATTCTCATTAGCGTTATTTTCCACCAAAATGATGCGGAAAAATGCAATCCCGTTATAAATAAAGTCAGGTCTGGTTTTCTTCCAGACTGCTGGTTGAACTATCTAGTGAATCCACAGTGTAAGATCCATCTGGTTGACGAATACATATGTTCATGTTATGGTAGGGAATGGATTCCTGAAAGATTCAGAATCCAATAAGAGATGCGGTTAGCAGATGATAATTACAAAAAATTTGTGGGAGGGAGAGCATTTAAGACATCTGGTCAATAGTCAAACACTTCTATCAAATAATATATGTCAAGAGTCAAACGCTGCAATTTATGGTCTTCGACTCTAAGTTAAATTAATTGAAGTAAAGTAGAGCGTAACAATAATAACATACAAAAGGAAAGCAGATCTATTAGCTGCAATTCTCCTATTCTGGATTGTAATATATGATCACCATTTTGCCACATATAAAAGCACTTGGTTCTTGCTTTTCGGAAAAATAAAGCACTTAGTTCTTTTCAATACATAGCATATAACTAGAGGTTGCAAAATGGGTGGGTTGGGTAATGGTCAAAATGGGTAAAGCATATAACTTGTTGGCTTGACCTGGAACACTTTTTGTCCAAAATGAGCTAAACTTTTTTTCATAGATAAATAAAATAATTGTATTCATTGATTACATATTTTTTGTAATAGAAAGATTGAAGTGGTTCTATGCTAAGAATACAATTTGAGGCTTGAGCAATTTGACCCATTTTCTTTTTAGCTATTTCTGATTTTACCCATTTGACCTGTTAGATAAAGCGTAACCCAAATCTACCCAATCATTCGAAATGGCTACCCTTACAGAAGAATTGACAACATTTAGCAAACGCACAGCTACAATGGGTGTCAAAATGAGACAACAAAGCATGAAAAATACAAAAAAGGCTATAATATTTAAATATCAGTACCAGATCATCATTCCCTTGAGCCTCTGACTGGAAGAGAATTGGTCTACACCATTTGTCCTCGTTCATTAGACTCGAATTCTGGAAATGTGTAATAAGAGCCGCCTTCCCTTGGATCCTTCCATATGCCAAGGAAGCAACCTTTTCACTGTTAAATTTCTCCCACTTTTTTCCATTAAATGCCTGAAAAATAGGTAAATGTCAGAAACATCCAATATATGTCGAACTACATAAAAAGGGGAAGAATCAAATGAACAAACAAATAAAAGTCACATGTGAAGAATAGAAAAGCGGAACCTCAAAAAAGGAGACAATGTGTGAAGGAGACACCATGTTGATGAACGCATAACCCACGTTACATTTATTCTGTGATCACGCTAAGTCTAATCAGAAATGGTTTGTCAATGAAGGTGACTAGTGATGCTATCTAATTATCTACCTAACATAAAAATTACCTTAAAATCTATCGGCAAATATACAAAGTCATAGGTACCCTTGTGACTTTCATCGATGGCTGCAAGCAACATCTTTGAAGTATACCTGATATCAAAAAGAGAAAACAAATGAGAAACCAACAAACTACTTTCAAATGATAACAAAGGAAAAAAAATTGTAACTTTCTTACTTGTTAGGGATATTTTTTATCACCAAAGTTGTTCTAGAATCTTCCCCACTCGATATTTTATCCAAATCAAGTTGATACTGCTTGTTTCCTATCTGGTTCACAGAATAATCAACTCGTCGACTTCGATTACGTTCAGTTAAACCCTCATTTGATGCTCCCCGTCCTTAATAAGAACCATTACCAAGAAATATCGGTCCTTTACTAGGAAAAGATGACATTCAGGAAATAGGAAAACCACTTCCACTAAAGATGATTGGGTTCATAAATGCTCTCTCTGAAGATTCAGGGTAGGATGTGAAATGGCTGTCAAAAGGTATGCCAGATGGAGCGGAGCCTACATGATGATGTCATCCTATAAATGTACCATGCTGGCTGGGACTTGAATAAACTTGTCTCTGTTCGGTGGGTGGAAACGGGCCCACAGAAGAAGCCCACCATGAAGAAGAACTGGTTGGACCTCCCCAGAGAAACTCTGGACCAGATAGTCTACCAATACTAGATGGGTCATGAACTCATGATTGGAATTGATGAAAGATCGCTCATTCTCAGAGAAGGAAAGAGCTTGTTGATTGTCAAAGCCCTGTATCGACTTGATAAAGCTGTTTCTCGTGCCTTGATCTTTACCAATTAGCCAGGCCATGTAATGGAGTGCTGTTCAAGAATGAACATGATATGCTTTAGAGTATTTGACCGGAAAAACAAAACAAAACCTAACTCGATCTAACTAGCAGTTTCTAAACAGTCTCCACTTACAAAGGGGAATGAGAACAGAAATACTAGGGAATATTAATGACTATTCCATGTTTGGTTGATACTGAGGTACATCTCGTCGTTCATTGAAAAACCAAAAAGCAATAAACCATCAATGAGGTGGTGGGGTAACCCTCTTTGATCGTAAAGGGAACCAAATCTCTGAGCAGCTCATTTGATTTGAATTGGGAAACACGAGACTGAATAAATGTTTGGAAAGAAATTGACTTCTCAAATGCTGCTAAAATGGGAAGAAGCCCCTAAATTACTTTATTAAAAAAAATGTAACTATTATTTATATAACATAGTTTCTGTAATATACATTAGTGCTATTAAACAAGTTTATTTTCAAAAAGAACAGTTAGAAAAGTATTGATGGTTCGACCCAACTTACTCCTACATGCCCATTTTGTCACCTCCAAAGCAAATAGATGGCTCCCACTGCTTTTCCAATCAGTCCCCGTATATTAAGAGTTTTTGTTGCTCTCAAGTTACGAAAGCCTCATTTCATATCACAGGATAATAAATAATTATTCATTTAAGATTCCCATTATGCCATTTTGTCACCTATAAAACATCTGGATGCTCTCATTGCTCTTCCAATCCTTCTCGTCAATTTAAGAGTTTCTGCTCCTCCCATTTTACAAAGGGAAAGGCTCATTCAGATTCCCATTATGCCCAACCATCCAACTCTAACCATCCCATTCCCTACTAGGGCTGCAAGACGAGCTCAAACTTGACTTGATCTTATTCCAGTCAAACTTTATTGCATTTGAGCTCGAGTAGCAAAAAGGGATCTCAAAACATATAATAAGCCGATGGAGAGGTTATACAGAATTCACTTGAATTCTAATCAAGCTTTCGGGCCCTTTGTAACATATAATTGTTGTGAATCTAAGGCTGCTAAAAAGTCAAGATTTTTTGTAGTTATTTGAGCTCTTCAAATGGAGCTCAGATCGAGCTTTCTTATTTGAGTATGGGTCTACTAAATATCGTCGGAGTTGTTGGAGATTTTAATAGGAACTCAACTTTGCATCATGAAAGTTCGTCCGGCTATATAATCGAGTCATGAAAGTGCTATGGACTAAGGTGGTAGTTGATTTCGACTTAATAAGAAAATGTCTTGATGTAGTAATTCAAGAAAGGTCTATATGTTTTAAACTTATTCCCTAAAGAATAATTTAACTCGAAAAGTCACCAACGTGTTGCTCTATCCATTAAGTAAGTGACTCTTCAATATTTGTCTTTTACAGATTGTTCATTCAACACGGAAAATAAACAACAATACCACTCAATCAATACAGACTACATTTAGCCAGAAAATTTATCTAGACATTACTTAATGGGTAGAAAACAAACAGACACAAAAACCCTGCATACCTTTAAAATGTGCCATCTCTAGAACCAACTAGGCCACACGATGGATGCACAATCATGTCTTAAAACTGAATTTCAAATGAAACTCTCTGAAAATGGAATGATCTAACACATTGAACCATATTCCATCACAAATTCAGGATATGGTAATCTAACAATCCAAGAAAACCGATGTTATTTTATTATCAACAGCAATCCCATTATTAGATGCCAAAAAACCTAAAACCCTAAACCCGAAAACAACAAAAGTGATACACACAACCAACTTTAGCTAAAACTTCGATTTCAGTCCCACCTTGAAATAAAATCTAACATAACACCTCAACATTTGTGCGTAACCTGTTATTCATACTCGGAAAGGCTCCACTCGATTATGTACCTATTACCTAACAACCAATATCGACAAAGTTCACCAGTTTTAGAAGAATAATTAACCAAACAATAATGCACATCATTACCTTATCGCTATCTCAATTACCTCAAATACTGAATTTGTTGATCAAACCTCATACCATATAACAAAGATAATCATACAAAAGAACAAAAAAAACAGCTCTTAACAATGCAAACAGATTTCACATTCCCGTATCAAGCATGATATCAAAATTCAAAACATATCAATCAGAATTCCAACATTACTTGTATAAAATCATCATCAATTTGAGGTGATCAAATTCATGTTAAAACAAGATTAGCCAAGCAATCAATCATTCGGCTCTACACTATAAGTTAACCGATCATAGAAAAAATTTATCGCCTTTATTACTCTAAAATCACCAAACTCATGTTTAATTACCTCAAAACATCCCTCTTTCAAAAAAGTACCTAACTTTCATGTTTCGGTACCGGTTCTTGCTCCCCTGAATTCACTTCTTCTGCAACACCTTTTTCTTTCTCTTTTTCTTCCTGTTTCTCTTGATCTAACTGATTCATAACTTGTTGTTCGGCATCTTTTTCGGCTTGCAAAAGTATACCATAGTAGTCTTGATTAGCTTCCATACATTTTTTCAAAGCAAGAGTAACTTCAAAACATTTCTCCACAATATCGTCATCATTCTTTTCACCTTCTTCAACACATTTTTCCCAATTTATAAATGTTTCTCTACATTCACCACCTTTCATAAATAAACAAAACCCACATTCCCCTTCTTCTTCTTCTTCGCCTTCTTTATTTTCACTTTCTTGATCCGGGTTTTCTGTATCTGTAGGTTTCTGATCTAGGTTTTCTGTATCTATCGAATTATGATCTGGGTTTTGTGTATCTTTGGATTTTTCATCTGGGTTTTGTGTTTCATGATTTGAGTTTAGGGTTTTAGGGGTTTCTGTTTCTGGGTTTATAGGTTTATCAAAAAAGGCTTCAGCCATGGTGCCGGCGGCGGCGGCGCCGCTTTTAGGTTTGCGGTTGGGATGGAATGGAGGGAGACGGGGAAGAAAGTTCTGAAAAAACACCACCCATTGTTTGATATTCTTGAACCTTAAACCCTAATTTTTGAGAATTTTTTGAAGGGTTAAGTTGCCAATTTCGTCCCCGTGGGTTTTTAAAAAATGGCTTTTTTTTCCCGGCCCGTTAATTTTGGTTTTTTTTTTCATCCATATGGACTCTGGTTGAATTTCTGTTAAATCGGGTCGTCCTTGTCGTTAAGTCCTCCTACGTGCAAGTCACGTGATGGGCATTTATGTTTTTTCAATATGCTTCTTTTTCTTCAAAACTACATTTTATCTGTATTTTTTTCTTCAATAAAAAACCAACCCTTTAGGGGGGAGGGAGTGGGTCGGTGTGGGCCTCGGTGAGGCGGTAACACAGTCGCGAGTGGGTCGGCGTTTGTCGGTGAAGGGGTGGAGCGGCTTTGTTCGCCGAGGAGAGAGGAGGGAGGGATAGGCAAAGGGGACCACCCCCAACGGC
>JAOXNX010000001.1:17200204-17219496 GCA_028566075.1 Solidago caesia | reverse complement strand
GTTGAAGGGATTCTTTGGGTTTGAATGTAGGTACTTGATGCCCAGCTCCTCTAAGTGTTACAAACATCAATCCGTCGTACGTAATTGTCCATCCAGCAACCTATCCATCATTACATTCCAAAGTTAAAACATTCATTTCATTCTTTTAATTTAAGAGGTGCCAAAGACACTAAGAGGTGCCAAAGACACTGGCTACCGTAAAGTTAGCTAGTCTGAGATTGGTCGATGATCGAGTGCTCTCAGTTGAAGATGTGATTGCACGTGTTAATTATGGATTGAAAAAAAGGGATAAACAAGGAAAATTAAATCTACAAAAATGATAGAATTTTCGTGGGTTTTTTTTTTCTTGTTACGAAAGAAGATATTTTTACTTGATTTTATGTCCGGAAATGATAATTTTATTCCATTTTTTAAAATTACCTGACTTTTGCTGTACCACGGAGTCCATTCTTGAACTGTTTTTAAGCCGAGCTTTTTCAATGAGAGTCTTGTAGAGGTCACGGGAACCCTTCCATCGGTATCTCCGCTGAAAATCCATATACGAATACCACCGGCAACAAGTTTTCTAATTGTCGGGAGTATAGAATCTGGAGAGTCGTTCCATAAACCTAGGTCGCTGTTTGAGATATAGCTCATAAGAAGTAAATAAAAACAAGTGGTATGATTCAGGGGAAAGGCCAGAATAGTATGAAAACTTACTTACAATGCTTCCACGGGTAGGGAATTTTCGTGGTATTAGCATGAAGTGCCCGTTGGACCTTCGGATTATTCATATACGACTTTGTATATTGTGGTTGACACGGGTCGTACCTTGTTGTTTTTTTGTGCCATGCTTTCTATTGTCAATTAAAACTTCCGAAATAAGTATTTCAAACTCTTAGAGGTAATAGAAAACTGGAACCATAACTAAACCACAGGTGAAGCCAACAAATAATGATCAATGACGGACAAACTTAAACAGTTAAACTTTTCGTAATTAGTACTTACGTGCTTGGCAAAAGTTTGAGGAGAAACATTGCCAAGCATATGCGTACGTTGAGTTGAATTCGGCGTAGCATCAACACACTTCGGTGCATACAAGCTATACATGTCAATAATATTGTAAACTTCAAAGTATGCTTTCATTGCTGCATCACAAGCAATAGATGATTTGGGGTCGCTGAAGTTGCAATTTTTCTTAACATCATTATACACACGTTCTGATATCACTGCGTGATCCCAAGCATAATCAATTATCCCGGTATGATCAATTGCATCATCTAACGCTGCGTTTCCAATCTGCTTTTTTGTGGTTCATAAATGCTTTGCGACAAAAATATAACAAAAAATAATGCTTTTCTAGATGGAGTGATCGAATGCTAACCATAAATCCCTTGAAGTTTATGCGATCCTGCTTTGAAATTGCCTTGTTTTTATCGAATATAACCTCTGATAGTTGTGGAACATAGTGCCCTAAAAATGCAAACACATATGTGACCATTTAATCTCAGGATAATGATCCGTGCTGTAGATTTTCAATAAAATTTTCTTTTACCCTTTCAGTTTTATCAAATGTACATGTTAAATCCCTCACGTGTGAGGGCAACAACACCATAGGTGCTGCTGCAGCACCTATGATTTCCCCTTTAATATCTTTAGCTTGTTGTTATTATATTAACTCTTAGTTTTGCCATTTGTCAATTTATTAAAACAAAATATCGTCTGAATAGGTATATTACCTGCATAACTTTCACCTGAAATATAGAATTCATGGGATTTGTACTGCGGAAATCTTTTAAACCAGTTGAGCATAAATGCGTACGAGTCTTGGGCTATCAATCATTGATTTATTACGAAATTGTTATTGATCAGTGAACTAACTAATATACGATGTAAAGACGTGTGTGTGTGTGTATATATATATATATATATGTGTGTGTGTGTGTGTGTATAATGTACCTGTTATAGTGTCTCCAAGCTGCTTCATATCAGTACTAGTGTTGGTGTACGAAAATCCAACACCAACCGGGGACTCGACAAATAACAAGTTGGCAGCTATATATATGATACATACACATAACGTACATTTGTAAATATTATCATCCACATTACATTTAAAAAGTGATTAACTTATGTAAGCACACTAATAAATATTAATAGTTTTCTCATCCATTTGATTAATTAATCATAAAATTTAATAGGTTATGAAAATATTTTTGTAAATATTACTGTAATATTAACTTGGATAAATATAGACATACCATAACATTTTCATGTATTTTGCTTCTCCAATAAAATAAAATAAAATATTTTCTTTTCTTTTCTTTTTTTCATTTATGTATTTTACCTTTGTTCCAAGCTTTATTGTTCAAACGGAGCTCCGTCTTGCCCTTGAGAGCTACAAAAGGTCCTAACTCTTCTAAATTTCCATATCCAATAGAAGAACATCCCGGACCTGATTTATTGTTTAAATAAACAAGAGAGTCTCAATCAAATCAAAAATATTATAATAACACAGAGGTGGCTTGTTAAAAAGTTCAAGAACGGTCGTAAAGATAACTGGTTAGACCACGTACCTAAGTTTGAGTCAAACATCGACTTGTCTTTTAGAAAACAAATCTCAATATCATATTACATAATCAAATGTATCTTTCTTACCAATCATATTTTTGATCAATATACTACAATGTACAGTTTTTATAACTAACTGTTCAAGTATATAATGTTCTGTTATGTAGTTAACAATCAACTATTCATTGATAGATTTGGATATATGTCTATTCATTTCCAGTAACTTTAAGGATGATGAATGGTGTCATGACTAACACAAAACAGATTTGTATTTTGAATTATCAGTTTGTATTATTCATATTGTAACTATAGATAAAACGATAAATAAAAGTGAAAAATTGACTTCTGCACTAGTTTTAGTTTGTTCAAGTTCAGGACCATATTTTCCACTAGCATCATCCCCATGTTATAACTTTTAAAGTTATTGAGTGACTTTCTGTCAAAATGTCGATCAATCTAATTCACTCATTATAATTATTCGTTTTGTTATATAGTTATGTATGTATTATTCATAATATATTGTTTCTTTGAATATTACCAAATATCAAACAAACATTTTTGTGATGCATATGAAAGGGATGCTACTTCGATATATGATACAAAGGTAGATATCAGACCAGGTGTCGGTGTGGTGCCCATTTCCAAGACACTGGCAACACAGTGGTAATTACCACGTTGTATTTTTGTGTGTCATACATTTTTTGTTTTAATAATTTGTAAAAACTAGTCTTAATATATACTCGTACATTTTTTGTTTTAATAATTTGTAAAAACTAGTCTTAATTTTGTTTTAATACTCATATGATGTACGGATCGATTATATAGATGCGATATATGATTTTATTATATATGAGTTGTGAGCAATGAGTTTATGAATGATTGACATTTAAAACACCAACAAAAATAAGTTATAAAGTTTTGAACACAAATAAACAAATACGAAAAGAAAAAAAAAAAGTAAACTAAATTACAGAATCAAAATTTATGATATATAAAGAAAAGAATATGAACAAATTACAAAAGACAATGTTTACCTTGTATTTTGTATTTATTTAAAGGTTTAAATTTTATATTAGATCTTAACTAATATATGTAAAAAGAAATTATAAAGTAAGAATTATATAAATTAAGAAACTTTATATAGTATTAATAATATTATAGCTAATATAAATTATATAAATCAACAATTATATAAATAAAGAAATCTCTTATAAGGAAACCGGTGGAGGATTTTAAAACCCAAAAACACATGTCGATCAAGCAAAGTGTTACATGTCTCTTTAAGAATGCATCAATTTGTTTTTAGTTATATTGGTAGATAGATTTTTTATTATAAGTTATAGCTTATAAGTCTTGAATAAAAAATACTACGACTAACAGATTGGGCATATCTTATCGGCTTATAGATTTGATGTTGATAAATATTAATACATTGTGTATATCTTTTTCGTTTTATCTACAGAAGGTTTAAAGAATTACATATTTCTTGAACAATTGATCAATAATTACTCCATCGTTTAAAATTTTAAAATCCTCTTTTACGCAAGTATGATGGATTGTCTTTCTACTTTTAATTAGTATATTTTTTATGGAATGGCTTAAGTCATTATTATATATAAGATTTTTAATAACATATATAAGATTCGTTAATATTAAAATAAAAACTAGACTCATGCCCGCGCGATGCGACAAATTAAAATATAGAAGATCTAAATAGAAAAAGATAAATACGTAGACTTTTATTAGGTTTATCTTTTATTATTATATTACTCCGTATTAGATATTATACATGAAATCTAAAAAATAAGATTTATTTATTAATATAGACTAAAAGAACACGCTGCTTAAATATTGATCCACATGTCGATCAAAGAATGTTTCAATCCTGATTTAGTTTATTGGTAGATAATTTTTTGTTTTATTAATTAATTTGTAAGTATAATTATTTAGTGCAATAATTACAAAAATTTATCAATTAATAGTATTTTATAATTGTAAATTTTATTTTTAAACTGACAACCCAATAATAAATATTAAGAATTAAAAAAAAAAAGATACGTATCGCTTAAAAAAATTACTACATACCAAACACATAAAAATCTAACAAATCAAATGTTCCACTTGATAATATAGTAGCATGCATAATAGTAAATCAAATTTAACAGAACATTTATCTCATATAAAAACGTACATAAGTACCAACATATTACTATTTATTAGATGGAAGCTCGCGCAATGCGGCGGCGATGATGGCGGCGGCGACGGGTGGTGGTGGTGTGGTTATTGATGTAAAGGTTATTGATGTAAAGGTAATTGATGTAAAAGAGGATGGGGTAGTTATTTTAGGAGTTGAAGGATAGATGTTATAAATTATTTCATTAAGAGTATTTCAGGTATATGGGTTAATTATAAAAAGAAAGCTTTTGAAAAAAGGGGGACATTTTTGATATTTCATAGACGGAAAGATGAAAAAAGGAGAGGGGAGACATTTACTTTATATATACTATTTATATTTATATTTATAATATATGAAAATAAAATTTATTGATTATAATTCAGATGACATATTAAATTAATTAATTAATAAATAATTTTTATGTTTCTAACTTATATATTAAGAGTACTTATCATTTAAAAATTTATTAATCTACTAACCTTATTAAACGTGGTTGAATTTTTTAAATGCATGTTTACCAATATCAAAAGTAATATTATATTTTGACAATACTTTTATGATACATGTCTCTCACATTTAGGCTATTATTTGATAGGTCAAACGCATGTGATGAAACATGTTTAAATATTTAAACAAAAATCAATTGTACAATATATAGTCAACTCATACATCGTACGGATATTAAGACTAGTATATATATAATATAAGAAGTTATAAATAAGACAAAAGAAAAATGGAATTTGTCCTGTAGGTTATATCCAAAATGTTTTTTTTAAAACATAAGAACTTAATCATACAAGTATTATAAAAAAAAAAAAAAAACCTGGAATTTGTTGGATTCATATATCATTTTCGGGAACATATAGAAATTTCAACATTGGACATGTGCCTAACACTCAACCTATGTAAAAGTTTCAAAATAACATTACAACAACATATATTTATGAGATTGAGATCTCTTTCGTCTTCATCTTCATCTAAGATAATAGACCTAAGGGACTCATTTCTTTTTCATCACTTGATATTAAATATTTAAACATGAAAAAAAATCTCAATCTTAATCCAAAGTGATATTGAATATCTTTCGTCTACATACTCATAATAAATTATCTTAAAATAGAGGGGTACTATGCATAATGCTGCGGCGGCGGTGGCGGTAGCAGCGGTGTGGTGGTGGCGACGACTGGTGGTGGTGGTGGCGACTGGTGGTGGTAGTGGCGGCGGCGGCGAGTAATATGAGTAATTGATATGAAGGTAATTGATGTAAAAGGGATAATGTAGTTATTTTAGTAGTTAAGGAATTATTGATGTAAATTAATAAGTGTATTATAGATATATCAAGTGGAGATGTTTAAAATGATAAATAAAGGTTAAGGCATCTTAGATAAATCAAATCATCTTTTGAGAAATAGAAGAGGGAGAAATGCTTTATATGTATTTGATATGACATATTTTTGAGCATGATTATGATATTGGTTTTCAATTAAGAGGTTATTGATTCAACCCAAGTAAATTACCATAACGAATCGCAATAATTACCTAGTTTTTATTATTATGATGATATGATACTAGAACACATAACCTTTTAGTTAATGAGCTTATTTTTTGTTTCATTGATAAATTTATAGATATATATTTATATTTATCAAAGAAATGGAGAAAATATTCAATAGTGAAGAATTGATTCAAGAGTTTGAAGCTTTGACCAAAGATGCCAAAAGAATCTAAATTGAAACTCTAAGCAAAATCTTGAAAGATAGTAAAGCAGAAGGGAGGTGATAAACTTATATGAGTTTTTATCCATCCACAATAATTACTGCATCATACAGTTATATTGTACAAATATATGATGCAGCAATTGTTATGGATGCATAAAAACTTATGTGAGTTTATCACTACCCGAAGCAGGATACTTGAAAAAGTGGGGTATTGATGGTTGTACAACTGATCCTGGAACATATAGTTGTCGTGTCCCTCCTATCTTCTTGGATAGATAATCGATTGTCTTTCATTTGGATAGTGAGTTGTTTTTGTTCAAATTAAGTTTCGAACTAGCTCGAGTATGAGTATATATATATATATATATATATTCTTCCAAAATCCTATCATTATATATGGTTAAGTAGGATTTGTATTGGGATCAACAATAACAAGTTGCAAGAATAAAACAAAAGGTACTTTATGTAATTCAACAAATTGCCCCGCTTTATATAACGATTAGGGTCAGGGGTGTGACATCGTATAGCATCGGTATACCAAATCCGGTATGCATGTCATTCACCCCCTTGCTTTTGGTACCAATTTTTGCATGCCGCTCACCCTAAAATCGGCATCACTACACCGATGAAAAGAGAATCAGTATGGAATGACATGCATTAAGAGACTTGTACAATACAAGTTTTAAAGCATGGTTGCAATGCAATTTTTGGTATGAGAAAATACTTCACCCCTTTGATTTGGTATGGTTTGGCAAAACCATATGACAACTTTTTCATTGATTATGCCCGTGTCAATTTTTGGCAAATTGAAATGGACATATTTCACCCTTAATTTCACAATAACAGGTTGCAAGAAGAAAACATAAAGGTATTTTATGTAATTCAACAAATTGTCTCGCTAAAACAAAAAGGTATTTTATTTAACATACTCTCGATTGTGAACAATGGCGGCTGCCGTTTTACTTTGTGGGTAGTTGTTTGAGACTATTCATAATGACGGTTCAGTAATTAATGCCATCTTTATAGCTATTTTAACAATGTCTATTATTTAATAACGGATACTTTTATACGTCGTTATATTACCGTGATTGTTATGTTGTTATTCGTTTAACGTTGTTCGCCCGTTACGTTTCCGTAATCAACGTCATCTTTATGGTTATTTTAATTGTGTTTGCTATGTTATAATTCGTTTTACGTTGTTCGCCCGCGACGCTTTTGTAATTAACGTCATCATTGTGGTTATTTTAATACCACGTGTTAGATAATAGCGGATACTCTTAAACATTATTATTTTAATGTGATTGCTATGTTATGGGTTGGGTTGTGTTAAATAATAAGTGATATATATACGTCGTTTTCATGATCCGATTATTTAATGATATACAAATTTATATTTAGTCAAAAACTGATGTTCGAGATGTTATTACATGTTCTAATACAACAATAACAAATATCTATTGTTAGTTATTTAAGTTCGATAAAATGTATTCAAAACAAATGTTAAATAATTTGTTAACAAAAACTAAACATGACAAAACCGCAGCAAAACGTGGATAATTTTTCTGGTTATTACTCATTAGTCATACTCGCATAATCAATACGATTTCCACCTGCTTCTAGTCGAATTTTATAGATTCCAATATATTTATGACTACAAAATTAGAAAAAACTAAGTTTTTTTTTAGCTTAACACAAGTGAATCTACATCAATAAACAAATTGTAACATGATATATCCTATATAATTTAGCTAACAGTTAGCATGTTGTAATCCGGCCAATTATCAACTTATGATTCATGCAGTAAATATTTTTACTAATTAAACATAATGTGAAAGAAAAAAAATATTAATTGTTACCTCCGTTTAGCCATAAAAGTAAAGGCTTCTTTTGTGGGCAATCCATTGCTTCAAAAAACCAATAAAACAGTGCTCTACCATGGCTTTCATTCACTGTAATATAACCAGCATACTGCTTGAAGGTAACCGGAGGCTGCCCCGGGAGACGGGTCACTCGGTCGGCATTTTGTTCTAGCAATGCTTGACCGATTGGAGGGAGTTGGCCCGAAACAACCACCACACTCCACCTTACAATGACTATGCAAGTTATGAAGAGAAAACTACATGTCCATGAGGGGTTCATTTTGTGTGCGTTATGAAATGATTGAAAGAAAGATAGTATGATATATATATATACACACAAGTTGTTATTGACTCCATAAATGATTGAAAAATAAAAAGTTTCAATGGGTTGATCCGATTTTAGCTCGGACTGTTTTGACTTGTCAAAATAGCTCATTTTTGACATAAATACATTTTACCTCGCTCATATAGTCGACTGGCTTTTACCACTTCTTAAGGGTTTTTTAGTGTATATCATAATATGTTTTAGTTCATGTTTTTTAGTATAGGAATCATAAGGATTATTATTTATGATTTTATATTCCAGGTTTATCTTTATTTTTATTGTTATTTTATTTTGTTTCCTTATATTCGTTTATTTTGTTACCCATTTTAGTGAGTCTAGATTTATATTTATAGGTGTCTTTGGTTATTGTAAGACCAAGTTCAATATTATTAAGTTTATGAGAAAATTGACGTTTTGTCAAAAAAACCTTTATGGTTTCCGTCTTTGATTAATCAATTTTTCTTGAGCCATTTGATCGCGTGCGAAACTGCATAAATTTACTAGGTAACACATTTGTTTTAGGTCCAAAATAATGCAAATCCTGGTTGAATATGCGCCACTTGGTGTGCTACGATCTATTGTAATGATTAGATAGATATATGATAGGCATGGTCTCAGTTGTGCTTTTGATGGCTCTGTGCATGAGCCCGCTTACAATTTTAGATATGAAAATCTAGGCCGGCCATCAAAACCTCGAACACCAGCAGTAAAAGCTCTAAACGGTACAACGTTAACTTATTAATATTGTAGCTAGGTTTCTAATCTTACTAAATGCATTATTTAAAACATTAATGAATCTGTCAAGGTACAATAAGTATGCCAAGGAAAATCGATGTGTGCAGTCAACTAGCAAGCACATTACGAGGGTTCAATATCCATTCGGACCACATTATAGGGTACGTCTTCATGTTCATAATCAACATGTATGAAAGGCGCAGTCATTGGGAAAAGGTCTTTGTGACAAAGCTATATCATGTGTTGTTATCCGATGAATGAATTTGTTCATGTGCTTCCATAAACACCAAAAGTATAAAGGCCCCCCCTAAACAGTCTTTGCGACGTTCTAGGACTCATATATCATAAAATTACCCAAGATTCAGAGCAGGTGAGCGGTTGATGATACAAAATATCCCGCCAAGCCCAGATTTTCCTCATCAGTGGAATGCGATGGAATCACATAAGAAACGGGAGCTAGAAACAATTTTCATGTTTGTGCGCCAAGAGGTTGTCATGGGCTGGTATGATATTTTGTTAAGGCTCTTAACACCGAAGATACTTTTTGGATCAAAGATCCAAAGCCACAGGTAAACACCCAAATGAGGGGTGCAGTTGCTTATATAGTATTTAAATTTTTTTGCAGATTTGAGGTAATCCTTCTCGACAATGCTTGTTTAAAGTCACAAGAGCCGCATATGTTTATTATGGTAAACCCACCAGTCACTTATAACACAAAGTGTTAATATAGGCAACGGAGCAATTGTTTTAGGGACAGCCAGCAGGAGACCAATAATCCAACCAAAATACAGTTAAAACAAGAAACCTTGCAGACAATAGAAATATGGAATGGGACTCCCACCATAAAGCATCATTTCATTAAGGAAGCACCACTTCCATTTACCAAAACAGGCCAAATTTTTTGCCCTTAAAGAATGGAATGTTCTACGATATTGCGATAAAGATTGGAATGGAATGGAATCACATAAGAAACAAGAGCTAGAAACAATTTTCATGTTGTGCACCAACAGGTTGCCATGGGCTGGTATGATATTTCGTTAATGAGGGGTGCAGTTGCTTATAGTATTTGAATTTTTTTGCAGATTTCAGATAATCCCTCTCCACGATGTTCGTTTAAAGTCACAAGAGCCACATATGTTTATCATGGTAAACCCACCAGTCACTTATAACACAATGTGTTAATATGCTACTATTTACTAAGGCGAATAGGCAACTGAGCAATTCATTCGGGGACAGCCAGCAGGAGACCAGTAATCAAACCAAAATAATGTTACCACAAGAAACCTTGCGGACAATAGAAATATGGAATGGGACTCCCACCATAAAGCATCATTTCATTAAGAAAGCACCGCTTCCATTTACCAAAACGGGTCAAGCTTTTTGTCCATAAACTTCCAAATCCTTTCCGGACTTATTGGAAGTGATGGTATGTTGCAATTTTATCCATACCATTTTATTGCCATCATTCAAATAATCGCACAAAAAAGCCACAGCCGAGATTCAAGCCCACCAATAATGAGTAAGATCATAAGACCTTTACTCATGAAAGGGATTAAAACATTTTAGTAGGATCTTACTATCTTGCAATCCAGATTTTGCAAAGACAGGAATGACCCATATTAAAATCTCGATTTTAACAACTTTGCCTTATAACATCCAAACAAAATGGACAAGAAAATCTAGTAGCAACTTAAAGCAAAGCCAAATTTGACCTTAAAGACCACCCATATCTCTCCGGTTTTATTTTTAAACAATACCATACCCATCTGACATGCCAACAACCAGCTATCAAAACCAACAAAATTGAATGTCTTATCCAGACAGCACGTTAAATTATATGAGACATTGCGACATCATTAAAAACAAAAACCAATTCTTTAAAAAGGTCACTAATGATGCATAAGACATTGTTTCCAAACGACTACGTGATTGGACAAAAATAGTAGAGAGACATTGTCCCCAACCAAACAAGTGAATGGACAAAAAACAGAAGATGCAAACACTTACTTGAATTCTGAAGGCTTCAAAACCATAACCAAAAGTATTAATACGTAACTCCAACACGTGAATAACGGCAACCATCAAAATGTAGTGAAATTCAAAATCTGTTTAATCATCACCAAAAACAGTCTTCTTACCTGCAAACATAGGAAAAGATTGATCAAATTAAACAGATACAAGTTTAAAAAATATTATACCAAAACAGCAAAAGAAGCACGAAATAAATGCATACCTGTGGCAAGCGTAGCCATGCTTGGTTTGCTAGGTCCTCGACGGCTACCATCTCTACCTCCCGGACCTCTGCCACCCGGACCTCTGCCAAGGCGACCTCCCGGACCTCTGCCACCCGGACCTCTGCCAAGGCGACCTCCCGGACCTCTGCCACCCGGACCTCTTCCAGGACGACCAACATCTCTGTTGACATCAACCCCGCCTTTTGGCCTAGCCTCCTCCACAGTTATTGTGCAGCCTCCAAATTCAGACTGGTGAAGGTCCAGTGCTTTATTGAATCCATTAATATCTGCAAAATCAATATAAGCGTACCTGCAAAAATATTTATAAAAAACATATTTTAGTGCAAAGGGCTCACAGAGTGGCATTCAAATGCCCATTTTTAAAACATGAAGGCAAAAAAAGTACAAACCCTCTAGGAACCCCAGACTCGTAATCTTTTGGTATAGACATTCGTGTTATCTCTCCACATTCACCAAAATGCTGTCCAAGATTAGCCTTGATCTGCAACAGAAATCAATTCTGCATACTAAGACTTGGATTTGAAGATTATTGGGAGGTTATTCTTTCAACAAATTTAGATAAAAAGGAAAAAACTTACATTCTCTAAACTGTCACTGGCATCAAACCCACGCACATATACAGTCCCCTGAGCCTGTTGTCCCTTTTTGAAAGGCTTTTCGTTGCTACGGTCATAAATAAATAAGATCACAATCACGAGTTGAGTATCTTCGGACACTAGAGGTGATAAAATGAGCAGGTGGGATATTGGGTCAAAAGAAGAATTATATAATTTTGTTAAGGCATCATACCTCCGACTACCAGGAGTGAAAGCACGCCTTTCCTTTGCTAAATCAAGCCTCACTGGACGACCTATTAGCATCTGACTGTTTAATTTGAGTGCCTGGAAAAGATAAAATATAGTCGTTACTAATGCCATGCAGCAATGACATGCCGTGATAATGTGACATGATTACAGAATTAAACAGATAACAAAATAACGATAGAACCAACTGTCATTCCATATTATCACAGTTAATGGCAACATTTGCTGCTATTGTTAGCGAACATATACATGGCTGGAGAAGAGGCATGAACTTGTAGAACACGTTTTAGCACAGAACATACCTTCTGAGCTGCTTCCACAGTGGCAAACTCAACATGTCCATACCCTGCAAGCTGGCCATCTCTAATAGCAAAGCGGACTTCAATTATTTTACCCGCATCTTTGAAAAAAGTCCTTCTGTGGCATCATGTAATTGTCAGAAATGATATATATGTAAATAAAGTTGCAAAAGAGCAAGTGAAGAGCACATACACATTTTCTTCCTCGATTGAGTAGCTTAAATTTCCCACACACAAAGTCTTGGATCCTGTGGCTTGAGGGGTAACTGGAGTTTGGGGCTGCAGTTTTTATGTGTGTATTAGTACATTTAAAACATCAGTTAATAATAATATATAATACAATATATATATATATATATATATATATATGATTGTATAACACTAACCGTTTTCGTTGTTGATGGAGCATCAACCATTACCACATCAGTGCCCTACACAAAATTATACTTTTATAAATCCCTTTATTGCAAAACTGTGCTAAACGGAAAGCGTGTGTGATATGTGGACACCAAGATTTAATGATTCTAAAAAACTAGGGATACAGGAATGAATTACATTGATTTGTGCATATGTATATACACATACGTTCAAGCAAAATGATAATTTGATAGAAGTTATTTCATGATTAATATACATTTAATATGTAAAATACAAAACAAAACCTGAGTTTTGTCATAATTTATCTATCATAATTCCAACTATGTAAAAAATAAACTTTTCAGGTAACATGTGTTGTAACAACACATACAATGAAAAAAATCTTAAAAGATTCTTACACTTCTATCCGGGGTTTTGGTTGGAAGTTCTTCTTCCTCGGAACTATCATCTTCTTCAGACTCCTCATCGGAACTGCTGCTAGCTTTCTTTGTATCTTGTTTAGTCTGCCATATTAGTCACATAGTTAAACAAGTAACACCTAAAGCCAAAATCCTTGGTGCAAACCACCTAAATTCAACCCATGTGCTTGCATCAATCTAGGCTATGGTTTGCCTTTAGCGGGTCAAACAGGAAAATAAAAATAAATAAATAAAAAGTAGCTAAAGCAAAAACCGGTTGGGTAGTGATTAAGCCCACCCAGCCTGCTACCTCTGAGTAAACCATCAACTACCTTTTGCACAGGCTGCGGCTTAGATAGCTCTTCATCAGAACTCTCCTCTGAAGTGTCCTCAGACTCGCTGCTCTCCTCTTTGGCAACTTTTGTGCTGGATTTTACATCTTCTGTAATTGATGGCTGTATAATGCACATATAAGATGCATGATAACCCAAACAGAACAATGACATCACAGGTTGAAGAAAATTAGTTGAAAGAATCTTAACAAAACAATAACCTTAAACTTTTTCTTCTGAGGCTCTTCATCATCCGATGAACTATCTGATGAACTCTCTTCTGAGCTTTCCTCTTTAGTATCAGGCTTCTACTCAAAAATAAAAGGGCAAGAACCAATGATGTTACAAATTTCGATTCGGTCTACTTACTCAAGCAAGTCAAAAGTGACCCAAAGTGTACTTTAGTACAAATTACCTCCTAAATTACTTTGTTTAGTATAACACTGAACTAAATTAAACTCAAAATTCTTTTCGGCGACCCGATCATGCGAATAATTACTGGATTTTACCCATTACAAAACCCACCCAAGTTGCCATGTCTACTATGCATACAGAATAGCAAGTGTGTTTCTATCTGGCTGGAGATGACAATAGGAACACACCTTCTTGGTTGCAGCAGGCTTTTTAGAGGGAGCCACTTCAGCCTGAAAATTTCAACCAGAATCAATTGTTCACCAAAATCTCTGCTGAACCCCGTGATTCAATATTAAAGTTTTACAAATTAAAAAAAGGAAAAATCGGTGGTACCTCTTCATCAGAATCATTCTCATCCGAACTATCTTCCTCTGAATCATCACTTGTCTGCTCCTCCTTAGCAGCATCAGAGTGATTTTTAGCAGTGGCTCCCAATTTTGGTTGAGCTGCCACCTTGATATTCTTCTGCAATTGAATTTAGTTTAATTCATTGCAAACTTTGTTTAAGCTTCTAAGATGAAAAATGGCACAACATTGCGACAAGTAAAAACAAATATATATGGACAAGAACCTCTTCTTCATCAGACTCGCTCTCCTCAGAACTCTCACTTTCATCTTTCTTGGCGGATTCAATTTTAGCATCCCTGGATGGTGACTTGCTTGGTTGCTTGGTCATCTTGGCATCCTTTTTTTACATAAAATTTATTTTAACTCTACTTAGTCATAAAGTTGGAGACTGAATTGATTATTTAAAAAAACTCAACAAAGAGAACTAGAACTTGTATAGAGCTTAATACCTCTTCATCAGAGTCACTCTCCTCTGAGCTACTGGCTTCGGAACTCTTGCTTTCTTCTTTCTTTGCAAGAACCGAAGCAGACCCATTTTTAACAGTACCAGATACAGACTTATTTGACTGAGTTGCCACAGTATTATCATCCTGAATATACGCATTTATTAGTTCAAATAATGCGACACCACTATGATTAACAGGTAATTGCTGGATATGAGTTTCAAAGAATATGACTTACTTCATCGGAGGAGTCAGAGGAGTCATCACTGCTACTTGGATCCTTAGCAGGTTTCTTTACGATATTGGTACCCTTGTTGGCCGCAACCACAACCTTTTCAATCATCATTATAGCGTCTCAATAAATGGTATAAATTGTGCACCAAATCAAAATTCACCAAAAGAGAAATATTTGTATAAGAAAAAGGCAAGATTACAAACTTATACCTTCTGTTTCTCCTCAGACTCCGAAGAACTGCTTTCTTCTGATGAACTGCTTTCTACTTTCTTAGCATTCTCATTTAAAGTCTTATTATCACCCTTCTTTCTCTCAACAGTCTGGCCAACACATGCATTCATTTAGTCATATTGTAACCACTGTATAACTTGCAGTATAACTTGAAGTTTAAGAACGAAAAACATTTTGCTTCCTTCTCGGATGTATTATATATATTGATTGTGAATATACAAGTGATCTTTACTAAATTCAGTTCCAATTTTCACCCAAAAAATATAGAGATTATGAGATAAAAGTAAAATCTCAGTATTAAAATATCAAACCTTCTTCTGTTCCTCCTCGGACTCTGAGGAGCTACTTTCTTCTTTCTTAGATTTCTTCTTCCGCTTGTTATTTTCAAGCTTCTTTGTAACAGCCTGTCCACACCACGACAACGCCATTGATTCATGTTTGTTTTATGAGAAGAGAAAAAGAAAAAAAAATTAAGATCTCATGAATAAATAGGGACACCTTCTTTTGTTCCTCCTCGGACGACTCGGAAGAACTGCTGTCTTCTTTCTTAGTGTCCTTCTTCTTAATCTTCTTTGCAACCTTCTTTTCCTCAACGGCCTGGTCAACGTTAACACCACCTTTGGCTATCTTCGGCTTCTTTACTTTCTTCTCAATGATCTCCTCTGCATCCCTCTTGCCTATACATACGAAAACACTCCATTAAAACACATGAAACATAAGGAGGTACAGTATATACAGTAGAAATTAACCATAATAACATTAGTCATTAGCATAATATATACATACAAAGAAACAAAAAAATTAAAGAAATTTACCGTTTTTCATGGTTTTAACTTGTGGGTCTACAACAACTGAAACAGCTAAATCAACCTATAAATAAAAAACCAAATATATTAACTTCATGATAATCATAAATAAATACATGCATGCAGAGATATTTCCATACATGTTCATATAATATGTAACAACGAACAAAACAGTAAAAATATATATAGATATATTATAAAAAGTTTATGTACTTTTGAGGTGGACTTGTTGGGCGTGGTTTTACCCATTCGATCGGACGATCGAAAGTGGTTCGATGATTAAAAAATGGAATTTAGGGTTTTAATTAGTGTGTTTAACGTATATATAGATTTTGGTTTTATTTTTACCGACCTAATTTTATATTACAGGCCTAATTTTATGTATAGGGTTTTATTTTTACGGACCTAATTTTTACGGACCTAATTTTATACAAGTCCATCTTTAAAGGCCCATTACTTTATCAATAGATTTCTTCCCAAAATCTAAAAGGATGATTTGATGGGACAAAAATGCCCCTCCTTTTCTATTTTTTTTTTATTCCTTAAAAAATACTAAACTACCCCTATCATTTATTAACTAATTTAAATATCTCCACATAATATGCCTATAATACTCTTAATGAAATTATTTACAACATACATCCTCCAACCCTTAAAATAACTATTATTTACAACATATATCCCTCAACCCTTACAATAATTACAGTACCCCCTTTTACATCAATTATTTTTACATTAATAACCACACCGCTACCGCTACTGACGCCCCCACCACCCGTCATCGCCGCTGTCGTTACCACCACCACCACCCGTCGCCGCCATTACCTCCCCGCCACCGCTACCACCACCACTGCTACCACCATCGTCGTCGCATCGCACGGGCTTCCGGCTAGTAATGCATTTATTTATACAATAACGAACACCAGGTGACATAATATTTAGGATGGAGGATGTGGTTGTCAAAATGAACTTTTGGCAAGTTTTGTCAAAAAAATTCAAGCTATGAACATTTGACATGTGGCCTTCAAGATACAAACCAAATTTAGCCAATTTTTTTTATCAAATAACAGGGTGTGGTTATCAATTTTTACCAAACTAATTCAACAAAACATTATCCCTTTCCTTTTAAAAAAAACTACAAAGTTCATTAAAATTAAACATACAATACAACTAAGTTAAAAACAACAATACTAAGACAACAATGTCACAGCCTAAAATCCAAGGCTCATGATTACTAGCAAATCTTCAAAAAAAAATAATATCTTAACGCTCAAGACAATTTCAAACTAAAATGCGGAAGTCTTACATACCAACTTGTCACATCATAAACTAACCAAAAACATTGTCTAAAATTAATTAAGCAAACTAGAATAAAATAAAGTCTTGGCCATCTGCTAAACTGCCTTTCCCTTAGAGCTTGATGCCTTATCCTTTCCTGAGATACATACTACTGGTCAGCTAACGCTGGTGAGTTCATAGTTTAACTATAATAAAATACTTCATTCAACATAAATAAAATATCATGCCGTTTTGAAATACTGTAAATAACTGCGAAATAAAACTGACTAGCATGCAAGAATATATATATCTTTATGAACAAATAAAACTGCAAAATATCATGGTACCAGATAACTTCTAAATAAACTGCCAGTTCATAAAATTATATAATCTACGCATGCATAACTGCCGTAAATCAAAACAAAAGCATGATAACTGCACTTTACAAAACTAACTATGCATGTATCCCAGTTTGAGAAAATCTGATGAATTCATCTGATAGTGTCTGCCTAACTTTTCTGACTTTCTCTACGAGCTTCCTACAATTTATAATTCACGACTTCTTACTAATCTTCTTTATAAGATAACTACCTTCCACATAGGAACCTTCGTTGATTGGTTGAGCCATACTTTCGTATTAAAACAAAAGACACGTTTTAACATTACATAACTAAATTAACAAAACTAGACCATATATCTTAAATCTGGAATCATTATGTATACGAAAATAATTTATTAACCTTAAGTACACAAAAACTACCATATAAATACAAGATTACTACATACATGCATGATTGCACCATAATATAAATTACATAACAGGTGGCATGAGCTTTGCTTATTAAAAGCCACAAATATCTCCCCTCTGCTATTGTTCTTATTTTTTATAGTATAGAAATACCATATCACTTTGCATCTTTTTCACATGAATTTAATGGTACGTAGCCATTGCTAACCTGCACGCTCAAGTTTCGATTTTTGACAAATCTAAGTTTTTATTTTTCATAATCTTAACATGATATATCTATCAATACTTTGTAACATGAAACGCAACAGATTCTGATCAAAATAACAAGTACCCGTTATTTACGTATGAAACCGCGACTCGTTGTGAAAAACATATATTAATCGACTCATTGTTAAATACATATATTAATCGACTCATTGTTAAATACATATATTAATCGACTGGCTAGCTCAACCAATCACTTGTAAGGTGCCTATGATTCTATTGATAACGATATAAGTTATAGCGATGTGAGAGTTACCTTAACGAAACCGCTACAACGATAATACTACCACAAAACTCAAAAGAAAAGCTCTAGCAATCCTCTCTTTGCAGCCGTGATCTCTTAACTATCCTAGGGTTTTCTGTTTTGTTTTTGCTGTACTATACGTAGCCTTCAACTAATGAGATATATATTAGTTGAAAATAGGGATTGTGTGATATATACCATTGAGAGTTTCGCTCGAATGAGAGCCGGCCCTTTAGTATAATAGGGTTAGGCGCGGGCTAAGGCCCCTAATATTTAGGGCCCTAAATTTTAGTTTTTTGGACTAGGCATACAATGAGATTTTTTTTAAAGCATAGTTATTCAGAATTAGGGAAACTAAACAAACAGTCGCTCTCCTTTTTTTGTATTTGGAAACTCAAGCTTTTTGCTTGGTAATGCATAATTAAAATTAATGAATAACCTTTTTAAAGAAAA
>JAOXNX010000001.1:17174120-17194578 GCA_028566075.1 Solidago caesia | reverse complement strand
TACATAAAAATGACTACAATCAAATGAAGAATATGATTTATACCTGTAGGGAATGATCTCTCACCAAAAACACTATCAATTGACTTGAAATCTTCACTAAAATCACTAGAGTTGCAAAGGGAGGCTAGGGCTTGGAAGGAGAGTACTTAAGAGATGCTAATAACTGAAAATGAGGGTTAATGAGACCTAATGACCCACTAAACCTGCTGTACCACTTTGCAAAATGACCATATTGTCCTTCTTATTATCCCTTTTATCACCATAAGTCCTCTTAACCATCTCAAGACCTCATTTAACGACTATAACTACTAACGGGAATACAAACACGGTTTTAACCTACTAATTAACACAATTAAACACATAGCATATAATTAACATCACATAGCATATAATTAACATCACATTAAAACACATAAACACCTAACGGAAGCACTATATTGACTTAACGACTCAAGTCAACCGTAATCGAAAAGTTAGGGATGTTACATCATACCCGACTCGATGGAGAAACCTTACGGCGGTCCATCATTGTCGTTAAGGAAAGACAAAACCAATCCAGGAGTAGTCCGTTATGCTCGTAGACATTAGGTGGCTGGTAAGGCCTCCCCGGAGTTACTCAATCACATGGATCAATGTTGCAAGGAGCTACCCAAGCAACCACCTCAATGTACAAGCCTGAATTGGTAAGCACGGGTTAAGCTTAACACTTTCCCCTCATTAAATAACTCGAGCATTTTCATATAACACATCACATCACATTAACGTTTGGACCCTTAAACGTGCAAGTGTCATGGCAACCTATATAGTCTAGTGAACTAGATGAACAAGCCATGATACAAACACATCTCACATATACACAAGCACATATTTACATAACAATCACCATGGCATATCTTGTCGTTCCCTATTTGCATATACAAACTACAGAAGCATGCATATATATGTATTATGTATCCCACGAGCCTCCCGAAAGATCCCGGCTACCCATATTGACACGAGATATTATTTGGTGAAGTTATCGCATGCAAAAACTATGTTTTGTTGTCCCTCATATGGCAAAAGTCGTGTATCTTACCTCAATCGAGCTCACAACAATTCACTAACAAGTTTACCGTGCTTCATAAAACTTATGATATAAGAAGGATTGAAACATAAGTCAACTAGACGCTTAAACGTACTCAAAAGTCATTTTGAACAGTGGTCACGCCGTAACCCAAATGTCGAATACAAGGTTCTAACAAGTTAAACCATTGGTCACGCTGTGACCATATTGGTCACGCCGTAACCCAATTGTCGAGCCCACTAAAAACACCATTCTAGCCTATGGTCACGTCGTGACCATATTGGTCACGCCGTAACAGGCTGTCGATTTTTCCAAGTTCTTCATGATTCATCTCTTTTCAAAATCCATTCAATTCCAACACCTCCCCAGGTCATAAGAACATCCAATACACATAAAATACGACCCAAATGACACCTTGAAAGCAACCATTGAGTTATGGACCAACTACAATCGTTGAACAATTGATTAAGCACTCGAAATGACCTAAACCAATTCGAAATGACAATTGATTCTAACCCAAACCTTATAACCTGAGATGAATTGATATATTTGACCAACAATACATGAAATCAATAGATCCTTACCTATATTACATGTAGATGATGATAGAGAGGCTAAATCTTGATCCAACTAACACCAAAACACCACGAAATGGAAGAATCACACATGAAATGCTTAGAGGGAGGGAGGGGCAGTTAAGGCTTGAGGAAAGAGAAGAAAATGAAACAAATGAGGTCAATTAGACCTGGACATAACCTAATCTCAGCCAAACCACAATTACCATATGCCAACTTTAGCCCCTCTAGTCTTTAATCTCATCATTAAGCCACTAAAGATGCTAACAGGAGTTTAATCGACATAAGAAACACTAACGGGAATACATTTAACCTATCAAGCACGTTTATTCATTAAAAAATGCATCTTAACACACATTATTAAAGCATTAAACACCTTTCACACAAAGCACCTTAATCACATAAACACGTTAAATCATAGAAACGCTTAACGGGAACAAAGGGTTGACTTAACGCCTCAAGTCAACCGTTAATCGAAATATTTGGGATGTTACACCACCAATATGACTGATGAGAAAAAGTGATATGAATGAAAAAGCGATACTTTCTTCTTGCAATTATTTTTGGGTTTAGTGAATATGAATGAAAAAGACAATATACTGTAACTTTTATAATAGCTTTACACCTCTCACCTAACACTCTATTATAATTATAAATAATAAATTATATTATATTATAAATTATATTTATTATATTAATTATGAATTATACTTATAAATTATATTATAAACAATAAATATTATAAAAAATAACTGTATAACTAAACTCATTTTAAAATGACCCGTTTTGACCCGGGTTCGTTTTGACTCGAACTCAAATGATACTATTTTCAAAACGACCCATATTGACTTGAACTCATTTTGATCCGGACCCGTTTTGACCCGTCACCCGATTCGTTCCGCCCCGTACATTTAGGCTGTGAGGAACGTGGGCGTGGAGCGGGCGTGGTGTGCACCTTTTTTGCACTATTGGTTTTCGTGTCACGTGAAGGAAGTAACGGAGGTGCCCGATTTATCTCACACACATACATATATAATACTAATATATATATGAACGTTAGCCTAAAAAAATGAACGTTAATATTTGACAAAGGGGCGTGCATGTCCGCCCCCATTCCCATTAGTCTTATATAACGCATATATATAATGTTACGGAAAATAATCTAGTTTTGAATTATATTACAAAACAAACATACCCTATTGGCCTATTGTCATTTTCAATATTATGACCAAAGAGCCCACGGGTTCCCTCCATAGTCCACGCTTAAGGCCATTGCCATAACGCAGGTGGATCACGCGCCACAAAACCAAATCTGTACCTACACAAATCCATCCATCAAGCGAGTGAACCCAAATACAAACCCTAAATTCAATTCAATTTTATAGTAAGTGCGTTGGTTCATCCACTCGCTCAACACCCTCGCGTGGATTTCCCAGATCTATCTATCTCAACAACACAATTTTCAGGTATTCTTCACTCACTCACACACACACACACACACACACTATATATATACACACACACACATCCCTCTTTTTCTTTTTCTATCTTTCACACAAAACCCATGAATTATATACTTTCATCTTTTGATTCTTGCTTTCAAATATGTTAAAGTTTTGAACTTTATTCTTGGTTTTATCAAGATTGGGCTATAATGGTTTCATTTTGTTTGATTTTTTTAATATGGGTTAGTCAAGATTCATGGGTTGTTTTTAGTTTGACAGATTTTGATATGGAGTTATGTTCTTAGGAGGTGTTTGGGAATTGGGATTGCGTTTTCAAAATAGATTTTGCGTTTTTAAAATTGCGTTTTGAAGAAGCATGTCTGCCAAACACTCTTTTTCAAAAGTGTGTTTCTTCTCGAGGAAAACGAGGATAATCACTTGTCTGCCAAACACTGTTGGTAATAAAGATTGTTAATTTACTCAAAGGGAGTTTGATCAAGATTGTAAGGATATATGTACCTTTAAAGGGCCTGCATTTTCAGTAGTAGAGACCACTTTAGGTGTTAAAAGACTAAACTTTTATTTGAATTAAAAGCTAAAGCTATATGATTATATGACTATTGAAGGAAATCTTGTACCCACAGTAAATGTTTAGCAGATACTTTCGTTTTAAGACATGACAATCACTAGGTGTGGATGTGTCGATGATCTTCATAGGTTTCTTTTTGTACATGTCTTCATTGGTTTTCATGTTAGTATATGTATGCAACATAACAACAATGATCACCCGCGTTAGCCTTACATTTATTCCAGGCTTGACTATCTTCATTGATTTTCATGTTAGTATATGTCGTTGATTTGAATGATTCTCATATTGGATGCATTTGTATTTACTTTTACTTAATAGAACAAAATTTTCAGGATCTAACTACACCTATAAAGTGCCGTTTCTAATGTCATTGCTTTCATGTAATGAACCAATGATTCACTACGCCTATAAAGTATGGCCTTCTGTTTGAAGGTTATCTTATGACTATGATGTTACTAAAATCCATGCAAGATCATTGGTTGCACTTGGACTGCTTTAAAACATGAGTTTTTCACCATTCAAACGAAAAGATCAGGATATAGTGTTCTTGTTTCTGTTGAATGCGTGTTCTGTCTTTTTTTTATTACTTTGTTGCAAGAGGGTTTTAATCTGCTAAGGTAATCTTGTCTACCCTGGCAGTAGTCATTTTGGATTTCTATGACTTCTTTTGGGCCCAGCTTCAATGTTGTTATGCTTCATGATTCTGTGCTCCTTATTTGACATCATCAATTAAAAGAATGTAGCTTTTGCAAATATTGCCCGGCAGTTAAAAGTTCACATTTTGCATCATGATTTGTTTTTAAATGAGGTTATATTACTTATATGGCACTTGGTTTAAGCCAATAGTGAGAGTAACAAATGCTATAAACCTTAAACATTGTTGGTTACATCAGCAGGGTGACTTACTTATCTATTAACTTGGTTCCTTGCTTGAAATTACAAGTGGAAAGATGGCCTGGTAGTATTTTTTAGTGCAAGCCAAAGCAGTCCTGTTCCACCCACAAATCCTTTTTTATTCATTCTGTGAGTTCTATAATTAGTTAATTTGTTAAATATGATCACAAAAAGTAAGGTTTTTACAATACAATCTATATTTTTCTAAGTAAAGTAATCTGGGAAGTTTTGTGCATCTGAATATACTTTAGATGGCTCTCAACCCGTTTGAAGTTTGAACCCTTTCTTCTATAGTTTAATCTTTTAGGTTGACCCAATAGGCATAAAATATGGCCCAAATTGAGCTCTTGTAGGTCAAGGGGTCACAATTTTCACCTCTACTTGGGATGGAGCAAGAACAACATCTGACATTAATAGTCCAAAATGTTGATAACCAACATCGGTCTTTCAGACTGAAGGCTTAGCTATGTGGAGTTAGCTCAATATTTTGATAGAAATTTCCAATTGCTTTTCTTTACTAATTTTCATCATCTCTTATAGGTAGCAACTGGAAGAATTAAGTGAAAAACCTTAAATTCGTGCCATGGATATTAATCTTAGGCTCCCTTCAGGAGAACATGAAAAGGAGGAAAAAGAAGAGTCAAGAGAGATAACCATTATGATGGACGAAGAGCATAAATTGCACAGTGAAATTGCTCTAGGCCAAAATATGGATGTGAATTCTCAATCAGTTGATATGGTAGACTTTAAGGACGACATAAATCTCGAGCCTATATCGGGTATGGAATTTGAATCACATGGGGAAGCATATTCCTATTATCAAGAGTATGCAAGATCCAAGGGTTTCAGTACCGCAATACAAAACAGCCGTCGTTCAAAAACATCACGGGAATTCATTGATGCAAAATTTGCTTGTTCCCGATATGGAACGAAAAGGGAACACGATAAATCATTCAACAGACCCCGTGGTCGACAAGTAACCAATCAGGATCCTGAAAATGCATCGGGCAGAAGGTCATGCTCCAAAACCGACTGCAAAGCAAGCATGCATGTGAAAAGACGACCTGATGGAAAATGGATTATCCATAGATATGAAAAAGATCATAATCATGAACTTTTACCTGCCCAAGCTGTCAGTGAACAAACAAGAAAAATGTATGCTGCAATGGCACGCCAATTTGCAGAGTATAAAAATGTGGTTGGTTTGAAAAATGATTCTAATAATTTATTCGATAAATCCCGTAATGCGGCTCTAGAAGCAGGAGAGTCGAACATTTTGTGCAATTTTTTCTCGCAGATGCAGAGTTTGAATTCAAATTTCTTTTATGCAGTAGATGTAGGTGAAGATCAACGGTTGAAAAATATGTTGTGGGCCGATGCAAAAGCCAGGCATGATTATGTCAACTTTTGCGATGTTGTCTCATTCGATACATCATATGTTAAAAACAAATATCGAATGCCACTTGCTCTTTTCATTGGGGTGAATCAGCATTATCAGTTCATGCTCCTTGGATGCGCACTTCTGGGTGATGAAACTATGAACACTTATTCATGGATTATGCAGACATGGCTGACTGCAATGGGTGGGCGGGCGCCAAAAGTTATAATAACCGATAAAGACCCGCTTATAGAGTCTTCTGTTTTACAGGTGTTCCCGTCTTCAAAGCACTGTTTTTGTTTATGGAATATAATTGGCAAGATTTCTGAAGTTCTTAAGCATGATAATTTCATGGCCAAGTTTGAAAAGTGCATTTATAGGTCATGGACTGATGAGCAGTTTGATAAAAGATGGTTCAAAATGGTGGACCGGCTCGGACTCAAAGATTCGGATTGGGTGCATTCATTATATGAAACCCGGAAACAATGGGTCCCGATTTACATGCGGGATGTTTTTTTAGCGGGAATGTCATCACTTCAACGATCTGAGAGTGTGAACTGTTTCTTTGACAAATACGTACATAGAAAAACAAGTGTACACGAGTTTATTAGACAATATGATGGTATTATTCAAGATCGGTATGAAGAGGAAGCAAAGGGGGATTCTGATACATGGAATAAACCACCAACATTGAAGTCGCCATCACCTTTTGAAAAACATGTGTCGGTTATATATACACATGCGGTATTCAAGAAATTTCAAAGTGAGGTTTTAGGTGCGGTTGCTTGTTTACCTAAAAAGGAGGCAGCAGAAGATATGATCGAAACTTATAGGGTTTCAGATCATGAAAAGAATATGGATTTCAGTGTTTATTATAACGAGTCAACATCTGAAGTATCATGTAGTTGTCGTTTGTTTGAGTTCAAGGGTTTTCTCTGTAGACATGCATTGATTGTTCTCCAAATTTGTGGGCTTTCTACCATCCCATCACAGTATATCTTGAAAAGGTGGACAAAAGATGTGAAAAACCGAGGGTTTATATCAGAAGGATCTGAGGTAGTGCAGTTTAGGGTTCAGAGATATAATGATTTATGTCAAAAAGCCATTAAATTGGGTGAAGAGGGATCGTTATCTCAAGAGAGTTATAATTTGGCAATTCGTGCACTTGAAGACGTTTATGCAAATTGTGTGTGCTTGAATAACTCCAATAAGAACCTTATTGAAGCGGGAAATTCAACTGCTCCTGGTGTTTTAAGAATTGAAGAAGATAATCAAAGTAGAAACATGCGTACAAATAAAAAAAAGAATCCTATGAAGAAAAGGAAGGTTATAAAAATTGTTATCTATCTTATTTATCATTTTATGTTTAAGCCCCTGAAAATATGTTAATTTATTATTTTATTTTTTTCCCTTGTTGTAGGCAAGCTCAGAACAGGATGTTATGACTGTTGGAAACCAAGACAGCTTGCAGCAGCTGGTTTACCTTCTACATTCCTTTCTTATTGCATATATTTTATTAATTATTGGCAAAAAGTTATGTAGTTATTTGTCACATCGAGTTCAGCTTCTATCTGCTTTGCATAGTTACTTTGAGTTTAATGTAAGAGAATCATGCATAATGAACAATGAGAATTTTGAACAAGATTTAAAAAAGGGACAGCCGAATTAGTCATATATGAAAGTAATAGGATTATATTTATATAGTATCTTAATTATTGTATGCATGTTCTGTTATAATAATACTGTTGAAGCATCTTTATATAACTCATTTTTACCTCAAAGAGCATTGTTTGGTTGAATTTATTTTCTTTTCATCCAACTTTTACAGGACAAGTTGAGCTCACGGTCAGTAGCTCTGGATGGTTATTTCGGACCACAACAAAGTATGCAAGGAATGGTAGGGAATCATTTATAATCAGACCGTATTCATGGAATCTTCTTATTTCGAAGTGTTTATAATTAAATATTTGTGTGGTTTATACAGGTTCAGCTTAACTTGATGGCACCTGCAAGAGATAATTATTATGGAAATCAACAAGCTATTCAGGGGCTGGTACATCGTTTTATATCATAAATATTATGAATTATGATTTAAATATGTTATTCCTATTTATTTTGTTACATATATTTCTGAATCGTAAGTTTTTTTCCCTTTCTATAGGGACAGTTGAATTCAATAGCACCAAATCATGAGGGCTACTATGGTGCTCAGCCGACCCTTCATAGCCTGGTATGTTAATTATGAGTATGTGATTATTCGTGATGGATGTTAAATCTTGTGATATAAGAGCAGCTCAGAATTCTTGCATGCAGGGACAAATGGACTTCTTTCGGTCACCAGGGTTCACATATGGCATTCGGGTTGGTATCTCACTGCCTTGTTATTGCATTAATTTAGAGGTGGCATAATGGGTGGGTTAGGGTTGGGAAACAGGTCGAAATGGTTGTCAAAACGGGTAATTTTTATGTATGCCGGATTGAGTTGAGCCAAACATCTGCCGTCCAAAACGTCTATCTATAAGTCAAGTAGTGTGTCAAATCTTATATCATTAATTACAGTATTCAATAACCGTTTGATTTTCTGAATAAATAATGGTTTTGGAGGTTTTACCCATAAAAAACGCATTTTGGACGCCTTTCGATACGTTCGTCCCATTTAACCTGCTTTTTAATTCTTGTTCTACCCATTTGACCTGTTACTAAACCATACTCTCAAATCGACCCGTTTATAAGAGAATAGCTCGAAATTCCACATTTACATTAATGGTTTCAGTTACATTATGAAATACACGAGATATATAACGTTTAACACTTTTTCGATTGGTAGGAGGAACCCGGTGTGCGAACCACCCAATTGCATGATGATGGGTCTAGACATACATGAGCTTGTTTATTTGCCAACCAATAAGCTTGTTCATTTGCCAAGGAATCAGATTGAAAGGGAGTATACTGGACTTGATGGGAATTTACAATATTACCCAGTACACCGAAACAATCACCACTTTGAAAGGTAAAGAGGATGGTTGGGGCATCGTCATTCTATATGTGTTACGGAGACCAAATTGGAGAGCGTTATTTCCTAAACTTTGTTGTATCGTATTAAAGAGTGTTTTTTCCACAGCAAGGTTGTGCTAATACGAGGTTTACTTGAAATCAGTAAGTTAGAATCGGCATATGTAAACATTTATCCTTTTGTAAAAAGGTTGTGTATTACAATTATTATTATTATTATTATTGAAGTTAGATGTGTATGTTTCTTGAAACTTGTTTCTTTCGACATTGATTGTTAAATGGCAAGTCTAGTGTTACTTCTGGAGCAAATATATATAAAAGTTTGAAGTCAATTTATGTGGCATCTTTTGACTTCGGGTCGTTGGTTAACATACAGAAGCGATTTGGATTTTTCTTATGTGTAACGAGTTAAATACGTAATAAGTGAAACTTTTGGTAGATTTTTGTGCATGTAATTCTATCACTCTTCATCATATATGTGACGAACGTACACAAGCAGTTTGGATTATATCCTTTTCAAAGGTAAAATCATGATATGAAACAACTGTTGTGTTGTATAACGCTTCATTACATATGCGCTTGGGTTCTTTCAACTTCCGCCTTCATCCACCTTACGCATCATCGTTTCATTATTATGCTGCTACTTTTAATGTATAAAAGTTGCATCCATTTCAAGTTCAGTTGACGTTGTAATAAAACCAGCCTAACATATTTTATTCCATTTTCAATGATTTTACACAACTATTTCCTCTTATGATTTGCTACTATATACATTCACACCTCAAACTCTCAAAGTACGTTCTGGATTCAAAACATTTATTTAAAAGTAAACTATCAATTGTTGCCATGACAATTAACAAGTTTCACATGACTTTAGCGTCGGCGATGGTATAACATGCCCAATTCTTACCACATAAAAGAAAAAAACAGTAAACACAAATAATACAAACTTTGAGAACCTGTACATGCAAGTTTCTTCAAGATAACAGATATATAAAAAAGATTATTTGAAGCAACCGCACCTTGAAACCCCCACCCAGCAAACACCAACTATCCAACCCCGACCTACTACGCACATGCTCACACACGGTATTTATAATCTAAAGTTTACAAATTTCATCATCCATGACAAACTTCACCCACCATAGGTCCCATAAAATCACCTTTAACTGGCAGATAAGTATGTATTAGCAACTCCCCTAATTTCTGTAGGTACAGCAGACCCCTGTGAGCCGGTCAACAATTGACATAACCATTAACCACCATTAGATAATACCCATCTCAATTTACCCTCTTACTGATTCAGGAGCAACCTGACCACTGCCTTTATGACCACTGAATTCACCAACATGTATTGACCTGTGAGAAAAGTCGACCAACATCTTCCTCTGATTATCATTTGTATGAGGCAGACTAGCACGAAGAAGCTCCACGGGCATTTCTCTACTAATGGTCTTTGCAGCTTCAGTTAACACAATCTCCGTGCTTGGTGAAACCTGTGCATACATAGCTTGCACCAAACTATCATACTTACTCAAACAATACTTTGTCAATAGCCCGAAAAACGCATCAAATGAAGCCTGCCAGAGTGTTGGATTTTGCGAACCCGAGTTAGCACCGGTTAAGAGCTGAGTAGCTCTTTCTAGAACTGACTTGAGAATAATAGAAGCCCCGTCTCCGGCTGGACTACCAAGTGGGCGTAGGGGCGGTTGTTCTGGAGAACACACCACAGCAGCAAGACAAGCACTAAGAGAATTAAGATCCATTGAACTTATACACGTTTTCACTATCATTGCTAGTGATGTAACTGTCTCAGATGCTTCATGTTCAGAAGGAAGACCACCAAATAAAAATCGTAAGTGACGAAAAATGGTCATGCATACGATTCGTGCAAGTTCGCTACTTGGTGAGAGAAGTTGAAGATATCTAGACATTAATTTCCGACCCTTGGGAAGAGATACAACCCGTAAGAACACAATATCGTCTTTAGGTGCCAACCCATTAGAACTTACCCCGAGTGGGTCCACAAGCTGAAGTGCCGCCGCTAGGCCTTCTAGAAGAATCTGACGCCTCTGCCTCGCCTGAGAACCCCCATCTTGAGGTTGAGTTGATTGCAGGAGACGATCAATGTCATCTACATCAAGAAGTACACAAATGCCATCTTCAATCATGATTCGAGCAGCAAGCATCGGTTCTTGTTCCAGCGGTTTCTCGGATCTTTTGTTTTCTGAACCACCATCACCGGAACCAGATGGCGGGTCAACTTCAAGAAGCGGTTGAGGTCTACGAATGAGAGAAAATGAAATCCTTCCATGAGAATCGACATTGATATGAGGTTGGGAATCTGAACTATTACGGGACCGGTTTGAAGAATCCCTGAGGTGAGCTGGGCTGAAACGGTTTTTAGATGAACTCTTGGCAAGACGAGCTTGGTGATAATAATCGTTTATATAAGGATCATTGCTATGTGTTGCAGCATGCTGCATATTAAGAATACCCTCAATCTCTTCCGCTGACATATATTTGGATCTGAATTGTACCCGACACTTGTCACTCTTCTGATTGCTACTATCCGAGCCCTGGCGGGAAATACGTGCACTGTGTTTACCCTTTTGTTTCGGTCTCTGATCTCTTGTATCAGCTAACCCATATTTATTTAAATGTAATGCATGTGAAGAAAGCGAATCATATAAGTAAGGCTGGAGTGCAAATGGGCTGAACGAATGCTGACGTAGAGAATGTGGTGACATAAGATGTGGTGATAAGAACCCATTTTGGAGCAACTTTTGTTGATAACTGTTGGTTAGTAATCCAGCATGATCCACATGTAAGGTGTGGTTAGCCCATTGGTTTTGGGCCTGAGCGTACTGGCTTTGGCTTAATCCTGGATGGAGCAGTTGGCTTCGGTTCCCACTATAGCGAGAGGCGTGAGGAACAGAACCTAAAGGTGAGAGATTTGGTTCTGAAAACGGCATCTGAGGACTACCCAAGCCAGATGAGCGGCTTAGATGTGAATGTTGGCGAGGCGAGGGAAGATTATTATGGCCACCAGGAGAAAAAGAAGGTAATGATGAGCTCGGTACCAGTAAGGGTTCGGAGAAGAATTGGTGTTTCTCATGAGGGTATGATGATGCACGGTACAACGGTTTAGGATCTGAGAGATGAGATTGTGAAGACCATCTCCTGCTTCCCTGGCTGCTTTCGGTGTCTGAAATATGTTGATCTAACCACTCAGGTAAATCTCTATCTTGTACCCAATCAGATGCAGATGAACCTGCAAGAAATTAATTATTAAGCTATTAAACAGACGAACCAAGAATATAACATGTACATAGAAGTAAAACACTATAATGAGATGTGTACTCACTTTCCCTCGAAATGGAACCTGACCCTCGATCGCCAATAACTCCAGGATGTCTAGGTCCACTAACTGATCTGTTTATCTGCAACACGAGGCATTTTTATAACACACAATCGCTGAAACACACACACAGTGGAGAGTCTTGAAATGGACTTGTGGTCCTTAATTAAGGAAGTCAAAATCTTGATATAAGACTGTGACAGCAAACCTAGACTGTAAAGAGTTTTTTGCGAGTAGAAGCTGACCTTTGAAAATATAGTCGTCAGATCATCTAATTCCAATAGGGATCCCATACCAGGTTCCTGATGAGGTAAGAAAATAATAAAATTCAGATATATAATATCACTTATGACTGCCAATTAAGAATCTGCATTAACAAAGCCAGCTACAACTACTGGAAAAAACGTATTCATACAAATTGCATAGGTACCACATGAAGCAGCAATCAACCATGTCTTCTTCAAATTCTCAAAGTGTAATCACAGGCATTTATATATAAAAATCAAAAAGATGGAAACATATATATTGCAAAACCGAAAATATAAGATGCACAGGGCGTACACTAAAAAACCAGCAACTACTTATATTTTACCATATAATTTCATTTGTTATTGGCCTGCACGTAGAAGAATCTAGTTTCACATAGAAGTTATCAGGCCAAGTTAAATAAATAAAACAAAACTAACTGTTAACTGAAAAATATTACTCTTCTTCCAATAATGAATATCTCTTCCTTATTGTATTGTCTCCACATACGCATAAAACATATCCACAACTTACTGTTTAACATAAGCAATTAGTATTCACATTACGCAATACAAATCCATTCGTACTAGCATTATTCAAGTATTCAAACCATTCGGAATCAATCACAAGCATAGTGACAAAAGACGTTCAGTCCAACATCGAGCTGAATCTGACCTATACTTTTATTCACTCAAGCAGCCCTAACTTCATACCTCATTATCCATTTCAACTCATACCATCTATAAACTTCAAAAATCACCATATATCCACGAAAACCGAATCACTACTTATAACAACAAACAAAATACTTATTTCGGTTTTACCTCTTCTCGGTCAAACAAATGGTACTCATCATCAGCAATTCCAGTCAAAGTAGTATCATCATTTTCCTCTAAACACCCAAAATCAGCTTTTTCCATACTTTTTTGCCCAAAAAAAGCATATTGTGAAGCATCAAACACTTTATCATCTGCACACACAAAAAAAAAAACTAAAATTAATTTTTTTTTATCAATAACAAAAATCCAATCTCCTAAACAACATATACATATATAGTAATATAAAACAAACCCTAAAGAACAACGTAATACAAATACATATATACATATGGTCATATGGATAGATATAGATATAGAAAGAGTATATAAAAATAGGAGTAAATTGAAATTGAAAAAAAAAACCCTAAAAAAATGATTGAATTGGATTACCGGAGACAGAACCAGATCTCTCCATGAATGGAATGGGAATGAAACGAAACTTTCGGGTTTAGAGAGGGAAATTAGGGTTTTTGAGAAATGGGGGAAATTTGATTAGGAATCAGAATCACGCAGCTAGAAACATAGAAGAAGCGTGTAGCATAAGCAGGTAATAATAATAATAATAATAAGGGGGATTGGGTTGAATAGAATCGAATAGAATAGTGGTGTTGGTGGTTGTAAGTTGTAATGTAATGAAGAAGGCTGAAGGTGTGTGTGTGTGTGTGTGGTCTTTTTTTTATTTGTGTTAGTTTTGTTTTGGTGGTGTTAAGTGGTGGAATCAAGGTCGGAACGCAATCATTTTGTGTTGTAACCTAATAAATAGTTTATAAACAAAATGTATCTTAATTTTTGTTGAAACCCATTCTCCGGATAACATTTTGCTCACACTATAAATTTAAACTCAAGACCTTTAAGTTTTAAGTCCCTATCTAATATCAATTCATCTATTGATGGTTGATACAAAATATATCCTAATACAAAATTTTAATAATTTATTATGGGAAAATGATCAGTGCTGCAGCAACAATATCTAACTGTATGTTGTTGCTGATGTTTTTTATTACGAAGACAAATTTTGTTTGTCCCTTGAAGTTTTTTAAAAATGGGTGTGAAACACTTGTCTGTATGCTACTGCAATATGGATGATTTCCCCATTTATTATTGTGTTAATATAAAGAAAAAGGTTTATATCAAATGGAAAAATTCTGGCATTGTGGTACTTTATATTGTAGAGATATATGAGAGTTTTGTTTCCTCACAAAAATTTTCAGGTTCAAATCATGTCTTGGGGTTGGCTAGGAAAATAGTTAGACCGGTTACAAGTAAAGAAAACCTAACTAGACCGCTATATCTGAGTCAAAAATGACTCGACATCTTCAAGTAACCCGAATAAGGAAAACATCTTCTAAAAAGATAGGTAAGAGAATACATATACGACTATTTTTTTATATACCACTATCAAATTGTGTTTTATGGTTTTGTGAATATGATGATGCAAAGTATGAATTGGAAGTGTAGGAAGAAAAATGGTGTAATCGTGGGTGTGTTTGGTTCGGTTTTTCTTTAAACGACATGTATACTTCATTCGAGAAAAATGGCGGATGTTACAATTCATCAAGTAATGAAACATCGAAAACTATTAAGTGAGGAGTCCATAAATATCTGAATTAGAACCGTAATCAGAGTCGGGATATAATCGTCTTCATGATAATATTGTATGTATGGCTTTCATTAAACCTATTAAGTGAAACCCAAAACACCAAATAGTGTACCACAATATAGCTTAATTACATTTCAAACTCATATGCTCAATTCAGTTCGACATACAATTAATATTTATTCTTCTTCATCCGGTTAAGACATTTAACTCTAATTAACGATTTCAAATGATTATCAACGTGTCTCATTCCATTTTCTTTGCTTCAATGTACAGCCTCATTATATATTATATATAATATGTTATTATAGAGAGACTATTAATAATGGAAATTAATGGGCATAATAAAACTAATAATTCTGCTAATCCAGAATACGGACAAAATGGATATATTTTGAAATTTCATGCTTTTGGTCATGTTTAAATTGAGAAAATGATATGTATGTGTTGGCCTTGTAGTTCCCCAATCAGAAGGTTATTATGAAAGGTACCATCTTGGGGACAAGAAATAATATCGTGGGAGCTCTTAACATCGCTCACAATGTTGTCAACAAACTCACCAACATCAATATGTTCATTAGGCCGGTCCCTATCAAGTTGTCGTGAGCTCGTCGTTTGGTCATCGTGTTTGTCAGGATAGGCACGAGCCCGTCAAGTGCTCGTCGTCGTCTTCTCTTGTTAAAATTTGGAAATGTTTCGACGGGTTGTGTGGGGCCAAAGTTATTAATGTGTGTATGAGATTATTTGTTTTATATTTGGGGATGAGAAGAGAGAGTGTATGTGTGTGTGAGTTTATAACTTTTTAATTGAGGATAAGGTGAAAATGAGGTTATATTAAGGAGGGGATGTTCTTGGATGTGTCTTGGAGAGAAAAAGCTAATGTAACAGTCAAGATAGGGTGAAGACAGCGTCATAATAGGAAGAGGCCTTAACACAAACATGAAACAAATCATCTTTTGTTTTTCGTTTAGATTATCTCTTTCATTTCAAAACCATATCAAATTTGGCGCCGAAAACTCATATTCTACTAAAGAACACTCTTCTAGTGAAACAACTTGATTGTATTATCTCACTCCCAAGTCTATTTCAAAGGAAAAGCGGATTTGAATTCATGGACACCTGTTACTAATTTTAAAAAAAACAAATGGACCCCACCTTTACTTCTTTCACCTATTCACCTACACCCTTTCACTTACCCTCTTCACCAACCCTCCTTAACCATTCACCTACTCACCATCTCTTTTCACCCACCCCTTTCACCCACCCTTTACCAATGATCTAACTGGTGTAAAATAAGCATGCATGTTAACCATCAAGAAAACTTGTCCATAACTAGCTAGTGTAGACGAAGCCTCTTTTTGTATGTCACACAAGAAGCCATAGAAAGAAGAAGCGGAAATGGCGATAGTTGGAATTTTCGTGGCGTGTTGATGCTTGTCACGTGTTAAAAATGGCAAAAGGTTTTCAAATAAGGAGGTAAACCCGGAAAGGATTGTTCAAGATGTCAAGGCTCTTGAATTTTTTTGGTTTAAGAACAGAACTAAATTTAGAGATTTAAGTTTGGGAACAAGGGCAGTACAGTACCAAAAGGGGACAAGAGGGGCCAATGTCCTCCTCAAAATTTAAATTTTGTCATGAATTTTTAGATTTTTTCGTGTATTTTTAATTTTTTCGATGAATTTTTAATTTTTGTCCCCTTTTGGATTTTTTTTTAATGGATCATTTTGACCCGTCTTGAATTTTTTTCTGGTACAGCCCTATTTGGGAAGATTAATGCTTGTTCAATATTTGTAATTATATCTTATTTTGTAAGTTGTTTGTTCCCTGCAATTTGTAGGGAATGTGAATATAAAGTTTGCCTTTTAAAAAAAACTAAAAGTAAAAGGTCACGTTTGCGTCAGACACAAAAGGACATCACTTATCTCGCAAAGTATAAGTGTAGCGAATGTAAGTATATATCATCCATGCAATAGAGTTATAACGACGTAGAATTAAAAAAAAATTTGTGAAATCTAATTTAGTTTTTGCAAAAACTAAGATTTGAACATGGTTGTGTGTGAACATCAATTGTTTGTTGCAAAAAGTAAACAAACGAACATGTGGTTTGTGATTGACATTAGAAGCCAGATGTCGTGGGTTCTAATCTCGCTTCTGGTTTTTTAATTTGCTATTTAAAATTGATAGAATCACATGCCTATGTGGCTGCTGACTGGATGCTTATTTGTCAAGATCTAAAAGATAAACAACATATGAACACCACACAGACAAAATGATGACGTGGCGAATAGAAGCGTATGCCACGTGAGATCTTAAAGATAGCAAAATATATATAGGGAGATATTACAGATAAAGTTAAAAAAAGTAAAGAGTATTTAATTCACATGAGTCATTAGTGAGCTTTGATTAACCTTTACTTGAACTACTAAGTTTTAAAAGTTAAATAGGTACCGGTTGCACCAAACCAAAGGTTCACCAAGTGCACATGAGTCTGCAAGTGGAAAAATATACCAAAGCCCGAGGAGGTCCAAAATTTAGATTGCAACAACGCTGATAAAGAATAGATGGGTGTTTGATTCTTTAGCTCACAACTTCGATACTTAAAGCAATATATCTTTGTCTTTTTAAGTATTCAATTTCAAAGCTTTTGAACAATTAAAAACTCGTCTTAAAAAATAACATACTAAAAATTTAACAAAATTAACAAAGTTGTGATTTGTAACCAACACCAAAAAAAATTTTCTTTTTAGTGACGAGTTTAGCGTCACGTATAGTGGACATAGCGACACAACTTTTTAATTATAGGAAAACAATTTACTGGTATGTGCTATTATGGAATCTCACGTTGATATATCTCGTTTATTTAATACGTGTAAAAAGATCTATAGGACATGGGACTGGACATCAAACGGTGGTCTGTGTAGTAAAGGTACTAGAATAATTATTGGGTGGTGATCTGTACACCACCAGATTTTGGCAATACACCACCAAATGTGCTTTATAGTGTTGTACAGTACAACATTATAAAACACATTTGGTGGTGTACATCCAAAAACAAGTGGTGTACAGATCGCTTCCCATAATTATTGGATGGAATGCAGATCATGTGGATGTTATGGTGCTGTCTCAATCGAATCAAGTTATACATACACATGTTGTGTTTAAGATTGACAAAAAAGCTTTCTTTTGCTCGTTTGCGTATGCTTCGAACTATTAAAAGGAAAGAAGGGAACTTTGGCAGGATCTACGTTCGCATAAACAATTTGTTCGTGATAAACCTTGGGTTGTGTTGGGCGATTTTAATTCCTCTCTGAATTTGGAAGATAATTTATTTGGTTCTTCGTCTATCAACATAGATATGAGATTATTTAAGGAATGTGTTGAAGAGGTAAAAGTCATGGACATTAACAGCACCGGGTTTCATTACACTTGGACTCAAAAACTGAAAAAGGGTATTGGTATTTTGAAGAAGGTAGATCGGATGACGAGTGATGTTCACTTTACTAATTAATTCCTTTCGTCTTATGCCGTGTTTCAGCCCTATAGAGTTTTTAAGCTAGTCTTTATATGTTCCAACACCTTATCAGTTCCCTCATTCATGACACACAGATCATCCCAAGTTTCCTTGGAAGTTTTGTTATCAATCATTGAGTTCATTACATCCTCAGGGAGGCATGTGATTATCATGCCTTTAAGTCTTGCATCTAAGCTTACAAGTCTTCTTTCTTCAGAGTCCATTGAGCCTCTAGTTTATTGATGTTAGTACCAGCAGTGGCTCTTGGAGCCATTGAAACATATGGACCATTTAGCAAAATGGTTTTTAAATATAGTTTTATTCCAGCTATATGGGTCAAAAATCTCTTTTTTCATGACGTGAATTGTTAATCGTTGGGTACTTTGGGACCAATAGCATAATAGCGAGTGGCGGATCTAGGATTAAAAATAACGTATGTCCAATTATAATTCATCTACTTCAAATGCTTTAAAATGTTTACTTTATAATTTACCTAGGTCCAAGTCTTTGGATAACATGTGTCTAAACATAATTTTCCATATGCTTGCTAAAATATTTTTCAATCTAACCTAGGTCCATGGACCTACGTTAACACTACATAGATATGCCCTTGATAATAGCCACCATTGTTTGTATTTGTCAAATTAGGTACACTTTGGGTCGTCATTTCGGATCCCAGGTTATTATATCAGCATGTCCGTTCTGATACCACTTGTTAGTCCCAATTTTGTGTATGTAAATAAACAAAACAAAAATAATGCACAACACAAAGGTATGTTCAATTGATAATTCTTATTGATAGAATCAAAGAATTATAAGGTGTAATTCGAAAATAAGTTAGTGAAACAATGAAACACTTAACTAATTATCTATAAACTCAAAGCACTAGCTGACTAGAGTTGATGATGAAGATGAAGTTCAAGGAGTAAATTACGCAAGATAAATCTTTCCTATTTAATAAAAGTGTTAAAGATTATTTGTGTCTTATAACAACGTACGGTAATCCATATTTATAGATAAATATTCCTATAAAGGGTTTGTGAGTGGATTCCACATGTCAATCATTTATTTGAATCCGACAAGAGCATTTAATACTTATGTTATCCTTTCTCCCAATAATAAATGTGGTGGCCATGCACAAGACTCAAGGCAAATTGAACGGCCAGTTTGTCAAACATTTGAGTGTATTCTTATCAATCACTTGAGTGCATTTTTGCACGATACTTAGCCACTAAGTCTTGATAGGTTGCAAGAGGTCAGGGAGTGATTTGTCAATATCCTCTAACCAGAGATTGGGTTGTCTTGTTCTAATTAGAGAGACATGACATGTTTTCAAGTATTTCTTCAAACTACTTGAATCTTGCTATTTATATGAATCAGAAGATCAACTAAGTACTCCCTGAGCTGCATATAGCGAGCACCATTATAATAATATGACAGCGAGATTTTCATCCCAACTGTAAATACTTAAAATATCGATTTATTTACCTTTTTGGAAAAGGTAAATAAACATATCCTCGATAACTAGGAGCGCCGGTGTCCTCACTGACGTTCTATTGGTATTTTGTGGAACCTCTCGTAACAAAATTTTGTTGTGTTAAACAACAATGCACCAAGTTTTATGAAGTTTTACTCATTGAAAGTATAAAGATATCCTCGATAACTTAGAGGAGATTTTCATACTTCAATTTGGTGTTCGAAGATGTACCCTTTCTAATCCTCACATAACGTACGTGCGGGTTAGAAAAACTTTGTTATACACATATATATTACATTACATACATTAATATAAGAGTTACCATAAAAACTTTATATTACTTCAATCCTTATAAATAATCAACAACGATAAGCCGTCTAACTTCCATCACACTTAAGGGGAGCAAAACTCTCTACCCAATAACTTTTGAAGCTTAAATCTCGTAGTATAGCACGATTATCCTAAGTTCAGTCAAAGAGTTAAAGTGGCTGG
>JAOXNX010000001.1:17145686-17161580 GCA_028566075.1 Solidago caesia | reverse complement strand
TGGGACAAGGCGAAATAAGGTTAGCTTTGTTGGGATGATGATTGGCCTACATCGTTGATTAATGTTTGTTACGAAAGTGTGGTTATTAAATCTTTGTCGAAAACTTGGAATTAAGAAAAATGGATTGATACGATTTTGTGACGTCAAACAGAAGCGTATTTCTATATCTGGGTGATACCAACAGGATGTTAAACGAAATAGAATGACTTAATGACTTAGGGAGCGATATAATTTGGCTGTTCTGAAATGTGAAAAGGCCAAAGTTGCCGATTAAAATAAATTATGATGCTCATGGCGTGAATTTATAGTGTCATAAATTGTGACATGATTTTAACTGGGTATTCGTTGTATTATTTTTTTTTCTTCTTGTGATGCATTGGATGTTATTTATTTATTTTTTCTCTGTAGATGAGCGTTTCTATATTAAATGTGATTATGCTGGTTTACTCTTTCTGTATTTGACGTTGCATTGTATATTAGGTGGCTGACATAAAAAAAATGAATGGTCTGACAACTGATCTACAAATGTTTTCCCGCAAGATGCTTCACATACCTCTACCAGGAAGGCATCCACCTTCTCCCATCATGTCAAATGGACATGATGCTCAAAGGTAATATTTCACTTGCCGCCTACTTCTTTGTTTAGTCATACAATTTCTCAGCCTGATGTGTTTTCTCTCATGTTTGAATCTGATGGATATTGTGTGTAGTTTACTCATCTTTACAAATGATAGCATTTTTAAATATAGGAGACAGGAAGTGCCATTCTTTTTGTTATTCACCGTTTCCTGTTATATCTCAACAGATATATCTTATAAGGATACTGTAATGAAAGAAGTACTTGTAATCATTTTGTGAGTGGCAAACCATATCGAGTGACAAGGTTCACTTCATCAAATTTAACCTTTTGTAAATGTACACATACTACTGTTAACATACATAATCGATAAATAAGGCTTTTATGTTTAGCTAATTAAATTTCAGGATTGTGTGGTTGAAGTGATAGGGCACCTACCTCATAGTATTATATGAGTTTCATCTTGGTCATTTTAGTCAGTCCATGCTTGCTATAAGTATAGATTGTATTATCATAGGTGATATCATTTTTTAGGTATGAGGAAAGAAGTAAAGAAAGACAAATTTATTGTGGTAGTATCAACTAATTGACTTTTTATTGATTTTCTTGCAGGTCAAACAAGTCGGAGATGACACCACCATCCCACCGTAGACATTCAGATTTATTTGACTCAATCAGATCCTTGAAGTTGTCATCTTCTTCCCCTCGAACTGTTTCACCATCCATGAACGCTTTACGAGACTATTATGGTCTTAAACCAACTAATCAAAATGGTATTGATGAAAGATTAGAAACAGATGGCTATCAAAATAGAGGTACTTTCAACGTAGAACACGGATCCAAGCCACCCCAAAGTTCCCACCCGCCTCTGGGTCTTCACAGAAAATGCAAAAGCCTAGCTCACGGGATGTCAGAAAAAGGTGCCATGGATGCTGATGTGGCAGTTCCAAACGGAAATACACCCGATTATGGTACATGGTATGACAAGTTAATGAGAAGGCGTAGATCAGAAGTGGACCTCCAAAATCACACCCCGGAAATGATGCTTAAACCTGAGACGACCAACACTACCGGTGCATTTTCAGCAGCAGCTGGTAAAGGCCTAGCATTGAGGCCAAAGGCTGCCAGCCGAACCAACGGTGATGCCGACGGTTTGCCAACCATGCCACCTTTAAAATTGGGGGATTCAGTGGTTGCTGACACTTCTAATGGAGTTAAAAAGTCTTCAAGCTCACCAAGCTTTCACGACTCTTACAATAACAGTAATGGTAATAACTGTACATCTACATCAATCTGGCCAACTTCTATGTTAAATTTGACAGCCGATCTTCAAGCGTTGTCTACAGCTGCCATCACGAGACCAATCTTTGATGGGTTGCCAAAGCCAATGAGTGGTCGGAAGAACAAGGCGGCAATTGATTAGTAAATTATCTTCTGTTTGTTTGGAGGAATTGATTTGGTTGGACAGAGGAAATAGAAAGAAATGGTGATAAAGAAAAATAGAAATAAAGCAAGCAATCCATTGATAAAACCATTTAAATTTTTGGGGCTAAAAGTATACATTTAGATAGAAAGTTGTAGTATATTAGATGTGTAGGCTTGTGTATTGAGGAAACGCAGGGAGAAGGTTGGATGCTGTTTATATTTATTTTTATAAATTATTTTGGAAACCAAAATGTTGAACATAATATTCTTTATTGAACTTATATTAAAGGTTCATCTATGCAAATTGCAAACTTTACAGCGCTGCTTCCTTTTGTTTTTTTCCTTTCTAAGGCTATGGTCATATTCTAGGCATTCGTGTAGTTTGGCGAATAAGAGTATGATAGTTTGTTGTTTAAGAAAAAAATATAAAAAAAATAGTCTAATCACATCGGATGAAAAGTGGGTTCAATGTAGTTTTCTACCGTATGTGTTTGAATAATTCATATTTATAATTGGTATGTAGGTATTTTTATCATTGTAAACACAACTCATAATACATTTCTTTTTTTAACCTTCATATGATGTTACATTTTGCCTGTCACATGATCCCCAATTTTTGCTTTTGCTAGTGCAGTAAGAGGGTTGGCATCGTATGGATCATGGGTGAGTGGTGAATGTGGTACCACAAAAGAACATCGCCGCCATGGATTAAGAATGCGGCAAGGGGTGTGTTTGCGTGGTGAGACCACACATTTGAATAACGAGTGGTGGGTAAGAGATACAACTTTTTAAGCATAAGGTATAAGTGGTATGAGCGAGTGGTGGGTGAGATATGGGTTGCCAACAAAATAGTGGAATGTAGTATGAGTGAGGGGTAGCTGAGGTGGCATAAGAGGATTGGTTGGGAGTGAGTGGTGGGAAAATTGGTGATAGGTGGGATGCCAACCCTCTAAGACTAAGGGGTATGGTGCATCTTGGAGGAGGAGGGACTTGCGTCATGTGACGCCATGTCACACCCCAAGATGCTATCCAAAAATGAGAGAGTGATGCATCTTTGATAGGTGAAGGGACTTGTGACATGTGACAATGTATAATAGGTTTGGATGTATTAGAAGTTGGAACAGTGAATTGGGTGTCTGTGGATGTTTATTTTTTAACCGGTGGCATGTGGACGACACTTGGAACAAAAGAAAACAACAAAATGCCGAGTGGGGGTGGTGTAGCCGGCGGCATGGCCTGACGTCGCCACCCACCCCGCCCCATACCCCTCAGCCTAAGCCTCCTTTCTTGTTAACTCTTCCGGTGCTAGGAATACTTGCTCTTACAAAGAGCAAGATTACTAGATGTTTCCATCATATTTTAATTATCCATCTTTAAAGGTGTTTGTCTCTTAATGCGAATGAGTTATATGGCGAGATTAATCTAGGATCATTTGAACAACTCATTAATCTTACTAGCAATCCCGCTCCGGTGGGATTGGGTAACGTTGTTGTTGTAGTATTAATCTTACTAGCATTCTTCTTTCTCTTAAAAATTTCAGAGGTTGTGTTTGATTTAGAAAATTGTTATAATTGACACTAAAAATTCCTCTTTCAACCCTTGTTTTTGGGCATGATTATTATATGTAGTTTCATAATTGATAAAAATAATATGATTTGTTACATGTATCATTTTAAAAAGAAACATTCAATAAAAAAAATCATATTATTAATAGCTAATAATATATTATTTACATAAAAATTTATTTATTTTTCATAAATCGTGTTATTATGTGATTTTCATAACAAATTAAAAACATAAGTTTAAATAAATTAAGTTAGTAATTAAACTAAATTTAAACCTGTGTCAAATACACGAGATATTTATGACATTTTAAAGATAATCCGTAATATTATAATTTTAAAAAAAATATTATTATGTAATTATTATGATTTCATTCTTTCATTTTTTTATATGTACTGGAATTGATGATACTATAAATATAAATATGTATATTTTGAATTGTTGAACGTTATTTTATACACACATTTATTTAACATATATAATCAATAGTTTCAATCACTAAATCATCAAATAATAAATTGTAATAAAAAAAGATCAGTAATTGAAATATAGATACATACCTTAAAGAGTAAAATTATAAATTTGTTGATTTTTTCATCTTCTAGAATTCAAGATGACAAACCTTTTTGCTTGGATAAAAAAAATCCGAGGAATTTCTCTTTTAATCTCATCTTTGGACCCGTATGTTCAAGTTGATGTATGCCGTGAATTTTGAGTTTGAAAAGTAATTTTTTAATAATTATATGAATTATCTTGATTCATATCATATCAAGTAGACTTATTTATTTTATTAAAGTGATTTATTAATGTATTTTATTTATATGAATTAATTCTAAATAAATAGATGACAAAAAATATTTAGGATAGATGTATATTTATATTTATCTAAATATATTGGGATAATAATGGGCGAATTTATACAATATATACATATCAAGTAGACTTATTTATGTTATTAAAGTGACGTATTAGTTTTATTAATGTATTTTATTTATATGAATTAATTTTAAATAAATAGATGACAAAAGATATTTAGGATAGATGTGTATTTATCTAAATATATTGGGATAATAATGGGTGACCGTATACAGTAAATCACATATCAAGTAGACTTATTTATTTTATTGAAGTGATGAATTAGTTTTATTAATGTATTTTATTTATATGAATTAGTTATAAATAAATAGATGACAAAAATATGTAATATATAATTTTGCTTATCGTATATTGTAAAGCAAATTAGGTTTAAATATATAATTTGTTAAGTTAGGTTTAAATATATAATTTGTTGATAAAGTAATAAGGATGCTGATAAATTAAGTAAGGTATGTGTATTTGATTATTTAAACAAGTTATTTTTAGATGAACTATTTTTAGTATATATATATATAAAGAAAAAGATAAAAATTGTAAATATTTAATTAACTGTAAATAATGTTTAAATTGTAAATATTATTGTAGATATATAATTAATTGTAAATAAGGTTTAAATTGTAAATATAAAGATATATGAAGATGACATAAGCAAGGTTTACTTTGGGAAAATGAAGAGTTGCGATTGATCAATAAGTAGTTAGAACACTTGTCTTTTAGTATATATAAAGAAAAAATTATATAATTATAGAAATGCAAGAATTTGACTAAACATTTAAGAATTAATATTAAAAATTAAGGTAACATTTAATAAAAAAAAAAACTAAAGGGGTACCTGCGTAATGCGGCGGCGGTGTGGTGGCGGCAGCGATTGGTGGTGGTGGCGGTAACTGGTGGTGGTGGCGGAGTCGAGTGACGTAAGTAATTGGTGTAAAGATAATTGATGTGAATGAGGTAGTGTAAATATTTTAAGAAATAAAAGATATATAATGTAAATAGATAAGTATGGATAATATGAGTATTTTTCATATCCCCATCACTGGGTCATGTAATTATTAGATAGAAGTATAATAAATATTTGATTTCAAATGATAAGAATATTTTAAACATTATGCTAAAATCTTTATAAAAATTTATAAATAAAAAAATAAATAAATCATTTGTTAAAAATAATTTCCAACCCCTCTTTCTGATTTGAAGCCCTAAAAACATCCTTCAATTCCAATTCATCAACAACATTATAATCAATCAAAATGCAGAACCAAATTACTCGAAATTTAGCCACTTTCTTTAAGCACGCAACAAGAAAACCATTACTAGTTAACAACAACTGCCATCGATCATACAGTAGTTTGATCCCAATGGTCATTGAGCACTCGGCGCGTGGTGAACGCGCCTACGACATCTTTTCACGTCTGCTGAAAGAAAGAATTGTCGTAATTAACGGTCCCATTTCCGATGATACGTCTCACGTTGTTGTCGCTCAGCTTTTGTTTCTAGAATCCGAGAATCCTTCTAAACCTATTAATATGTATCTTAATTCCCCTGGCGGTGCTGTCACTGCAGGTTTCTCTCTCTCTCTCTTTTTTTTTTTCTAATTATTATTATCATTCTTATTTTGCTAATATATATGTTATTATGGGTAAACTGCGTACAAATGTATCCATGTTTTGCAATTTATAAGTTATTTGATATTGTACGTGTCCGGTTACCTCGTATTATTATTGTTTTTGCTGACGTGGGAGCCATATAACGTGAAATGTAATCTGGACTGCCGACGGTTTATACAAGTTAAAAGAGGTCAGATATATCAGAAAGGAAAAAAGTTGAGATTTTGATACGTACTTTAGCAAAATGTGATAAGTTGGATCTATTTTCAAACACTTAGGCAGTTATTTAGCGATGTGAAATGCCTCAATACTTTACTGACCGATGTCCTTTTCAACTCTGATGCTAAATTTAGTTGATTGTGATTGTCCTTTTCATCTCGCACTCGAGTATTGAATACTATTTGTTGGATGTCCTATCATTTTGTGAAGTTTAGAATCCATATCTCCTTGAGGTGCCTATAGCCATAAGGAGAACAAAGTAGCCAGTGATGCACGGTTTTTGAATGAATGGGGTGTCTATGCTAGCTGAAGTTGGTGATAGTGTTGTTCCAATATTTTTCCTTTTTATGTACAGTGTAATTGAATATGTGCTTACTTCTCTTGATATCTGGCATTTCTAGTGTTAACATGCAATACTTAGTTTTTAACTACTCCCTACATCCTAAAAGTTGCATTAGGATCCAAAATGGGCGTGGTTTTATATTTTATTTGAAGGTTCAGAAGTTTGTTGTCAGTTGATGCTCCTTTCGTCCCAAAATAAATCCACATACTACTTTTTTGCCAAATCACACAAGCCAAAAAACTTGTTAAGTTTTCTAAGAGCATTACATTGCTTTTGATTTTATAGTGAGGTTCACGTCATACATCAGTTCACTAAAACTATGAAAAATATAACTAAAAGTCTAAAATATTTACCTGTTAACAAGTCTTTTTAAAACAAACCTGGCAAGCTTTACTTGCTTCACTCTATGGAATGGTAAACATGTATTTAGGTTATTGAATTGGGTTGGCAGTGATTTGCATGTTAATTAGATGAAAGGTCTAATAATTTTATAATGCTTACACTTGAAAAGATCATTAATACTAAAGCAGATGTACTCTAGTTTAGTGTTATACTCTTCTTTCCTGGAAAAGTTAACACACTCTTACTAAACTTTATATCCTGAAAATTTGTGTTTGACCAGAAACTTTCAATTTTGCAACGTGTATTTTTCCATCAAACATTCAATCATTATTGGAAGGTTAAGGAGTTGATGTCAGTCATAAAAACTCGTGTGCACACTGATTTAGCGATAAGTATTTCTTTTGTTTCATTCGGCAGGAATTAAAGTAGATTTAGGGTTTTAGTATCATGTTTTATTACATCTAAGAATTACTATACGTATAATCATTTAGCATATTTACTCTCTCCTGTTTAATCATCTTACCATCATATTTTCCTCCTATTAGAGTTAAGTTTCTAGTATAATGATGAGTATGTGTATTTAAGATTTTATGTTTTCGCATTAGAATGTTTAAAAACATTTTATGTGTATTTTATGTGTATAACAAATATAGGATAAATTTCCACTTCTCATTTTTCTGCAGGTCTTGCTATATATGATACAATGCAATATATTCGGTCTCCAATCAATACCATATGTTTAGGTCAGGCTGCATCAATGGCATCTCTGCTCTTGGCTGCTGGTGCAAAGGGTGAAAGGCGGTCTCTTCCTAATGCCACCATCATGATCCATCAACCTTCAGGTGGATATAGCGGGCAGGCTAAAGATATAACTATCCACACCAAGGAGATTATTCGAATTTGGGATTCATTGAATGCATTGTATTCAAAGCATACTGGACAGCCTGTTGCTGTAGTTCAGAAGAATATGGATCGAGACTACTTTATGACCCCATATGAGGCGAAAGAATTTGGTCTGATTGATGAAGTCATAGATGAAAGACCTGTAGAACTGGTGACGGATGCTGTTGGGAGTGAAGGGAAAGGAAAAGGTTCTGAGTGAAATGTTAGTGAATTCAGTGTAGAAAGCAGATTTTGGGGTCGTTTCTCTTTGTAACTGTAACAGGCAGACTAATTGAAGAATTCAGCTGTTCTCAAGAATCTTAGCTTCAAGTCTAACCTGTTTTCCTCCCCTTTTAATATCGTTACATTGGTTGATGTTTGACAATGTTCCGTTACATCTCTTCGGATGGGCTCATAAAAGGGTTCCTTTGCTGGTATCTTCTTGAGGTTCACATGACTATTATTGTGAACAAAAACATTGAGTTGAATATTTTGCGAGTCTTTAGTGTCGAAAATGAAAATGGGAGAAGAAATAGTCTATTTATAAATTGTCAATTTAGTTGAGTTCCATAAATTAACATTGGGTTTAAGGTTGTTACCAAATCTCACTTAAAAGATAACAAAATAACAATTACTGTATTTACAGGTTCACTTTGAAAGTTAATTAACAAGATTAAGCCATAATCCAATACAAACACTTCAACTCAAAGTTAATTAGTTCTTATCTGCTTGCAGTTGAATTTCTTTGGATCACCCCCCTTTTAACATTATTTCTGTATAGTGAAAACTGGACCAGAATTTAGAGAGTTCAAACTCCAATAACAACCATCTATATCCAAACAACCAGCGCGCCACTTAATTTCATAAGAACCCAGGGGGAACTTAGAAACATTAAGCATGCAAGTAGAGAATCCTTGTCCTCTTACATTAGGCGTAAAACAGACAATCGTTTCTGCAACCTGCCCATCAAACGTATCATCTTTGTCATAGTTGTTCACATGCTTGACTAGCTTGGCATTCAATTCTAGTACGTTATCATCAATCCAATCATGAAACACAGTCTGTGTTTGACTTTTACCTTCTCTACTTTGACCTGGTGGCTGATGAGACATTTTACATTGAAGGATGCAATACAGTTTAGTCAATCGAGCTTGAGATTCTGGTAGAATATTGTTTAATTGAAGACATAAATCTAGATGGAGATAATATCCTGGCAGAACAGTGATCTTTTTACCATTTCCAGAGTCTCTGTTCATGGCAAACAACTGACAAGAGACGGAAGGCCTGTAAATTGTATGTAAACTTGATTAGTACAACCATTTAGGGTTTAAACTAAAAAGCTGAAGTAAGAAACCCTAAATTAGTAGGTCTAGTATCAACTGGACTAAGAGCCTCAACAACAAACGAATATTGGAGTTGGCAAAATGGGTGGGTCAAGTGGGTTGGGAAACAGGTCAAAAAGGGTAATTCGGGCAGGGATTGGGTTGACCTGAAACTCTTTTTGTCCAATTTCTTTTTTACATATACTTAATACGTCAAATGTGATTAAAAGTTATATTATTTCATTAATAATCTAAATATTAGAATAAGATGATTTAGTAGGTTTTTAGCATTAAAAGTAAACTTTTGGGCTATTTTGATCTGTTTGACATAATGACATGTTCACTTGAAGCTAAGTATCAAACCCATTTGACCAGTTAGTTATAAATAGAACATAACCCCAGTCAACCCCTTCATGGCTAAATGGGTCAAACTTGCCTTAGAGATATATACACTTTCGAGACAAAATGAAAAATAGAATGTTGAAGTGCTATTCATAGTTTAGAATCAGAAAAAGAAAAATAACAGAATCACTTGACATACCTTACACCAAAAAAATACGTTGGGGTCCTGAAGAAGATGTTCAACCAGTTCCTTAAAACATCTAGTTGAAGCCCCAATCCATCATTAATTATTTGCAACCGAATCTCACCATCATTTTCATGCATTCCTTTTGCTGCATTCTGGAGGTCAACAACTCCCTTGACTGCGAGACGGCAAATCTTTATAATACTTCTTACGTCATATGTATTTCCCAACCTCTGAGTTTTGGAATGTTGACCAAAGCACCTCCTATTTTGACCAAAACAAGTCTTCTGAAGCAGCACAAGCTCTTTGCTACTCTCCTCGTCTGTAAGCCAAAGTCGTGCTACTAGATCATGTATAAGCATAGCATGGAAGTTACTCTGTACTTTCTGTGAACCAAGATTTTCAAAATCTAGGTTGGCAAAGAAAAGAGAAAATCCAGTAATGAAGGCCAAAACTGAACAATTTAGAGCATGTGCAGAAATGATCATTATACTCGTGGGGTCCACGCCAATACATGATGTGGCAACTAGATCATACTCTCGCGCTACTTTCATTAAACGAGTCGATAGTTGTGTGAGTGGTTTAACCAACGCTGCACCATGATGCAAATGCCTGTTTTCCCTGTTGCTAAAGGTAATAGTACCCAAGAGCTTAAAGACATGAACTACAATTTCCATAACATTCGCTCTTAGAGACAAAAACTGAATCTGGAAGTAGTGTTGGGCGGATGGCGTAACAGAATTGGCCAACAACATTTCCTTTGAAACCTGGAGAATTTTACACACCCCATCAAGATTTTCGATTTCGTAATTTGTTGTTTTACCTATGTCACCTAAAACTCCTATTATCTGTAAAGCAGATCTGTTCTTTACTAACCAACTTAGTAGAATTGACCGCTGTTTTGGTAAACCGCAATACACGATTTGCATTTCTGAATATGCAAATAAAGTCAACGATGTTAACCACTGATGGAGGGAATCAGATTGAACCATTGTTATTAACTCTCCGAAAATAAAAGCAGCTGCAAACCATGCTCCTTGAAAAACCGCATATTTTCCAGCCTTGTAAGCAGACCAATAGTCTTTCGCTTCCATAAGTTTCTTTGCTTTCTCAAGAGCAAGAATTTCATTGTTGATCAAATATGCATAATCAGAATTCGATTCTTCTGTTTCTTGTAGGGTGTAATGGCTGCTGGGAAGAGGATGCAATAACAGATAATAAATAATGTGCACATAGTAATCAAAATAGCTGCATTCACATACATCTTTAATCAGAAGCCACGCGACATTCTGGATTTGGCCACTCAGAGTTCCACCTTTGACCATGCTTTTTAGACACAAAGCAGCCACTTTGGCTACACGAACCAAAAGCTTTGACTTGATTGTTCTATTATCCTTATTCAGTAGGCATTTGATATACAGATAGAGCTTATTTAGAGTAAATTCACCAAGATTGGGGCATTGATTTAGCAGGAGACTTGTGGAGTTGAATAAGCTCCAAATTTCTTGCTCCAATTCTATGTTGGGTTGATTAAGATTTAAAACTGAGTTTGTCAGCGTAGTGATGCGATCCATGAGAAACAAGATTGCTTGGGACGCTAGAGAGTTATCATCTCCATCATATGGCATGTCCATTCTTCTCGTGAACTTCACAGATATATCAACTAGAAAATGCATGGCAAAGAGTCTGTTTGATATTGATGGAGAACGCATTAAAATCTCAGCAACTTCTAATATCTTGGTAAAACATTCATTTATTTCTGAGCAATTGAAACTTAACATCTTGGACATCAGGATCTGCAAATTCCCTCAGATATATAAGAAACAAATACTATATGATTATCATTTGTACTACCATTATTTTCATTAATAATGATGATGATGACAACAACATATAGAGGTGGCACAATGATCGGGTTAGGCAACAGGTAAAATGGATAAATTGGTGCAGGAGTCAACATGCCAAAACAATTTTTAAGAGTCTATTATTTCATCTATTATTTAACTTCTAGAATGAAATAATCTAGGAGGCTTTATGCATTAAACTTAAAAAACAATTCAAGTAACATCCAACCTGTTTGAACCATTTGACTTGTTGCCTTCTAAGCTAAATTTCATCTTATTTTACCCATTTGACTTGTTAGAGATTACACATAACCCGAATGAGTCAAAGGGTTGAAACTCCCACATCCAGTGATGTATTTAGCAGACTCAAGTACAATACCAACCTCATACAATATATGAACAGCATCATGCTGCATCACTGGTGAAAGTTCTACATTTAAGATATTGAACATTGAAATGATAAGCTCTGTAGGAGGAGAAAAACGAAATTGACTTCTTGATAAGACAATACGCATACATCTTAATGATGTTGCTTGTTGTGGCAACGACTTATCCTGGCTTAAAAATGGAAGGAGGAGATCTACCTGAAACGGGAATGACATATACATTAGCTTTTATCACTTAAATTAACATTTAATTCACATATTTCATGTTTATACTTTATACATGCAATATCTAACTTGGCCCGGATTTTTATTTGAGTTAGAAGTCATGTTAAGTTACATGATGAACAAAGTAATACCTGCCTAGAAATCAAAAGTGCTGATCTGGAAGCAATTATAGATAGTGAAATCAGCATAGTCGTTACAATTTCATCTTCCACAGAACCTAAAATCAGCTTTCGCCCCTCCTGCAGTAAGCTAACTGTGAGTTTCGGACTATCGTCAAGAATATATGAGTATATATATTTAAAGACTCGTTCACGATCGTCAAAAACACACGATAGATAAAAACTTATCGAAGTAAATGTGCATATGTACACCATGATAATCTTTGGAAAACAAAAAAGAAATATAAAGGTGAAAAAAATAAGAAACCTCGTAAGCTCTACAAGATAAAGCTGAAGAGCATCCTAACTTTGAAAAAGCACGAACTCCTGCTAGCCTGCCAGCAATTGGCATGTCAGACGATGATATCATATTTACTAGCATCTCCAGTAGTACACGAGCAAAATCATCTGAAAACTCACAAAAGCATCCGGCAGCAAATAACGACGCCTTTACCTAATAACAAAATATTTATGTAACTATTAATCACGCATCCAGGTATTAGCTTAATATAATATAAAAAGCAACAAAAATTCGCGGTATAGCAAAATCAATGATCTTATTATTACCTCCAAAACATGGCATGATACAACACTAGATAATACCAGATAACGAATCTCGGCATTATCTTTAGCAAAGTCAGACCAGCAACCAAAAAGAACTAACGACAGTGCTCTAACATCCTCGTCGCCAGAGTTAAAACACAACTTTATTCTCCTCAAAAGTTCCAAATGATTCTCTACCTTATACTTCGACAGAATTCCTTTGTTTTTCCTATTGAAAGTTCCAATTTTCCTGTGCTTCAATTCAGACAGGAAAATCTTTACAACAGAAAGCTTGGTGTGTTTGTCACCCGACATAAATGTTTCAGCCAGTCGTAAAAGAATGGCATTTGCAAATAACTTATCTTCTCCAGGGACTAACCCAAACATGTCAAATTCAGCCATAGAAAGTTCTGGTTCCTTGCTCCACCACTCCAGCCTAGCCCCAACCACTTTAATAGCTTCCGTACGTTTTGCTGAGCACACATCATTTGATAAATTATGATTTTCAGCATATGCGATAATAAACTCATAACTAAGCGTAAAAGTAATAATAAAAAAAAAGAGACCCCACAAATGGAACCAAATTCACTAGAACTTAACCCAGAATATCAACTTCTTTCCAACACTGTTTCCTCTATTCTGATATGACCAATGGCCCTGAAAACTAGTGTTGCCTCTATTCCAATATGATCCATCCTGCCACTATCCTAACTGACCCCCCAATCAATTTGACATCCTGACTAAAAGCTTCCATTTCGGTCTGAGCTTAATCCTTTCTGATCATCTTTTCATGTTGTTATCAACCTAACGAAAATGAAAATGGCATGGTCCAACTCCATAATTTTAAGTGCATTTGCTACATCTTTTAGAATATGGTGTCATGGTCATCCCCTTTCAAAGCCTTGAGCCATCGTTGAGCACCCTTTTCCAATAAAACACAGGTGTAATCCAGTTGTTATCATTTATGGGTATTAAGATTCCACGAAACAACCCTCGGGTAACACATTAGTTGATTATAGTTACATGACTAACTATAATTCTCTATTTCCTAATTGCTTTAGTGATTAATCCATTAGGCCTGGCTTCATTTGAGTGGCCAATGGGGCTTGCTTTTGGAAAAGATATATAAAGTTGTCAAAGTGTCTCTACATATGAGCAAACATATATATATAAAAAATAAAAAGAGAATGGAAGAAATAGATAGATAGAGAAAATGAAAAGCAAACCAGACCAGGGTTGTTGTTGTTGGAGCGCAAGGATTTGTCAAGATGAATACTCCAATCCATGGCGCTTGCTGCCGGTGTTCTCTCCATTTCTCCTCCTCCTCCTCCTCCTCCTCCCTCCTATTTATCTCTCAATTTGCTTCTTCTGCTGATGCTATGTATGTATATGTATATGTATATATGTATATGTATGTACCAATATCAGCTAAGCTAAGTTCTTTCTTTCTTAAACCCTTCCTCAATACTGGAGTAGTATTTATTAGGGTTTTTGGATTTCAAATCATCTTTGACAATAAAATGACTCCCTGTTAAAAATTTTATTCCACAGTACATTCAAAATGACATACAAATTGTTCAAAAGATTCCTTAACGATTATCAGTCTCTTATCTTTTAAAGTATTTCCACTATCACCTTTTACTTCAATTATATTTTACATCAACTTACACCACTTCTCGACGCCGCCGCCACCACCAATAGTCACTGCCACCACCATCGGTCGCCGTCACCACCAGACCGTCGTCGCCGCATTACACATATACCATGCTAGTAATCGTTAAAAAGAGTCATAACTATAATTGAAACTAATTCATAACAACATTTTTTATTATTATTATTACTTTTGTGTCTATAAAAAGTTATATATTATAATTAGAATTATTTACCAAATTTAATAATTAATTTAATTTTAATTACTATTTATTTATATTTATAACTTATTATATAATAGTTCTTAATAATAAAAACCATTCAAAATATGAGTTGTAAAATAACTCAAGTTATTCGTAATTTAAAAACATATAAAGCATTGTAAATTAATTATCTATGACTTGAATTTTCTTATTAATTATCTTTAACTTGAATTTTCTTATATAATTTATTTATTAATAATTATTAAATAGCAAAACATGAATTTGTTTATTGTGTTTTTTAAAACGTCATATGTTCTCTCATCCTGTTATATCATTCTCAATAAACACCGTGAAAAAAAAAACACAATATATCATTAAAAACACTCAAATCCGTTAGAAAATTATAAAGTTACAAAATTATATTTACCCTGATACATGGTATCCTGCTAATTGTTTATCAAGTCAGCCATGTGCTTCCGATTAGAGACTTGTTTAGTTTGTAACCCCACTAATTAGTCAATTTGTGTTTGTTGTTTTTAACACTGCGCAGGCCCCATTTTACCCGTTCTCACATTTCCAAAATACGCCACCCATCGACGACGACGACCCCATGATGGGCTCCTCACTATCCTGACAAGCAAGATGGCCATCATGACAAGCAGACTCAAGATAAGGACCAGCCTTATTAAGCCAATAATGAGTGTTTATTATAAATTTCAGTCGCTTACTTATTAGAATAGACAGTATTTGTTACAACATGTTTGTAATCATACTTTTCAATCACAAAGTCTTCTTGATATGATATGTCTCTTCGATTCTATTAATAAAGTTCTATTTTTATTATGTATGCAAAATTATGTTAGATTAAATTTAAATTAAACTAAAATTTTTTTCTATAGCTATCTGCTCATCAATTCCCAAACAACATACAAATTGTCTCGAATCATCTCGCACAAGTACTAAAAGACGATTGAAACAATTCTGAAACAAAATGTAAGACTGTATTTAAATGACACGTCTCGCTTTGGTCCCACCAAATTTATCTCACCAATATTTTTAATATAACAAAGCAATATTATTGAATTATAGATTCTAATATTTATATATATAAAAAAAAAAAGAAGCAATATTATTGAATTACAAACTTTATTAAAATATTAACAAATTTCAAGTGTACTTATAATACACATAGTATACTTGTCC
>JAOXNX010000001.1:17112687-17137023 GCA_028566075.1 Solidago caesia | reverse complement strand
TAATGGATTTTAGTTTGGGTAGATGGGCTTATGTAAAATGTAATGGATCAATTTTATTGCTTAGTATATAAAAAAAAATTCACAATTAAAATGGGGGGTCGAAACCGAGTATACCAAAATTTTTCTACACGAAAACTATATACCCCTTATATCGCAAAAAAAAATTCGGGGGGTCGGGCTGCGCCCCTGCCTGAGACGCCAACAGAAGTCAGACAGTTTCTTGGATTGGCTGGTTATTACATGCGATTTATTGAGAATTTTTCAAGGATTGCTCAACCGCTTACTCAGCTAACTCAGAAAGATAGGCCTTATGTGTGGGAGAAAAACAGGAGGAAGCATTCCAGATTCTGAAGGATAAGTTATGCAACGCACCGATCTTGAACTTGCCAAAAGGATCCGATGATTTTATGGTTTACTATGACGCGTCAGGTCAGGGTTTGGGATGTGTATTGATGCAGCGGGTAAAGGTGATTGCATATGCCTCTCGACAGTTAAAAGTTCATGAAAAGAACTACACCACATGACTTAGAGTTGGGAGCAGTGGTCTTTGCATTGAAGTGTTGGAAACATTACTTGTATGGGACGAAGAACGTCATATACACAGATCACAAGAGTCTGCAACACATATTTAATCAACAACACTTGAATATGAGGCAATGACGATGGGTCGAATTACTCAACGATTACGATTGTGACATTCGTTATCATCCAGGAAAAGCCAACGTAGTGGCTAATGCCCTAAGCCGCAAGGAAAGGGTTAAGCCAAGACGAGTACGCGCCATGAGTATGACAGTGCAAAGGAGTGTTCGAGACAGAATAATAGAAGCGTAATCAGAAGCCGTGGCTAATCAAGAATTTCTCAAAGAAGAGTTGCGAGGTTTGGAGAAACAACTAGTGAAGAAGGAAGACGGTGGCTTATACTTTGTTGAAAGAATATGGGTTCCTTCGTGTGGTGATGTACGAGCGTTAATTTTGGATGAAGCCCATAGGTTGAAGTTTTCAGTACATACAAGATCGGACAAGATGTATTATGACCTGCGAGAATTGTATTGGTGGTCTGGAATGAATAAAGATATTGCTACCTTTGTTGGTCAGTGTATAACATGTATTATGACCCGCATTGTATCATCGAGTTGGATTTCTTAATCGGAAAGTGAGATTGATTCACCCTCTTCCACCTCGATATTGTGTATGTCTTGTTCAAAGTCATATGCATCTTCAAGAGTTGATGTGTTTTGTGTACATTCCATGGCGTCTAAGTGATCTTTCAAGCAAATACACATCTCCAAGAATGCCGGAGTCTTGTTCTTCGTATAGATAAAACCCTGCCACTAAGAGAAAAAACGGATTCCGAAGCTACCGTAGAGGCTTGGACACTTAGTAAATCTCGGACCATAATGGCTAGCACGGGAAATTGAGATTCCCTTGTTTTCCACCAAGCCAAAATATTAAATTGGATTAATTTTTCATATCTCATAGTTTTCAAAAAATCGGTTCCTGTATACCTTCCAAATTCGCTAGTATTAGAACTTGAACTGTCACCCCTAGCAGTTTAACATTTTATTCTCTTACCATATTATATAAGTTCATTTGTTTATTTCGGCTAGTTTGAGTAGAAAAAAACGATGAACCCGAACTTGAAGTTGCATTTGTTGAACCATTTTATTAAAATAAACCATAAACAACTCTTTAAATTGTTGGTTAAAAGTATCCTTTACTCGCATCGCATACAATGGCTCCTTCTCATACAACCCCAAATCATAACTTATATTTTCCAAAAGTAATTACACATGGGTTCAATGCGACGACACAAGTAAAAACCAGTGACATTACTTTAAAATATTTTCTTAGCTTCTTTTTCATTTCCTCAAGCATTTTTTCAAAAAGCTCACCCTGAAATTCATAATCGCTCAACTTTTCACACATTAACCAAATATAATTAAGTACCAAACAACTAGTGCGATAATAAACACCCGATAACAAAGTTGTAGCATCTTTAAAAACAACTAGTAAATCGGTTATTTTTTGAATGATATCCCAATTTGCATCCGAAAATTGGGTAGTTACCCGACCCCTGCGAAATAGTCCACCATGAAGATGTTTCAAAGTATTTTTTGACGTAAAGCACATTGAAACATTTTATAAGTCGAGTTTCATCTTGTAGGAACGTCCCAATTAGGTGTTAAAAAAGTCGAATCCATTTCTTTACACAATTTCATATAATTTTTATATCTAGCTTTACCCCCATAAAATACATCTTGTAACATCCTTTTAAAATCGGTTTTAACATCATTTATGTCTTCAACACTTAAACCGTTTTGCACAACCAAGTTTATTATGTGTGCAACACATCGACCATGATAATAACGACCATCACAAGGCGGTTTATATCTTAGTTTTAATTTTTGAACCGCATTAGTATTATTACATCTTACGCTTCATTATTTGCCAATTATTGGGATCAACCCAATGCGCCGTAAAGCAAATGTAAGAACCGGATAAATCATGAGGAGCCAACCAAATATCCGTTGTTAAGTTTACACTAGTATTTAAGTTTTTGAAACATGTTACAAGATCTTGTTTAGCCGTTTTTCACATTTTCATACAATCACGTTTAAGAGTAGAATGGCTTACTTGAGTATAGCGAGGTTGAAGATTGTTTTGAATGACTTTAGTCAATCGCGGGTTGTTGAAGTGGTTGAACGACAAAGCATCTTGAATCACCAAAAGCTTCACAAGTTCTTCTCGGCGAATATGCAAAAATAGATCCATCTCGTGACATCGAAGCTTGACCCTCTTTCGGAACTATTATTAGCCCCTCACAATGTTTTTCGATATGATTCCTCAACGTTGTGTTGAAATCTTTAGCTAAAAATTTCGCGCATTTTTTACATTGCGCCTTAACCACCACATCCGACAACCTACACAAAAGGAAGTTATCCCAAACATCTTTGTTTCGTTGACATGGTAATATTTCAACAATTGTTGGTGCATTCGAAGAACCAACACTGATGGAAGCAGGAGAACTTTGAGTAGCCATTTTTCAAGCGTTTTTGATTATTTTTATTAGTTTTTGGAGTGTTTTGAGAGCATATAAATGTTGTAATTAAACCAAACCCAAGTTACCTATTTATACAAGTTTTAGGATGAGAAAAAAAGCTAAAAAAAAGGGTCAAAAACGCTCCCAAACGGTCAAATTAATGGCTAGTAAAAAAAAGTTAAAAATCGGTTTTTCGATCCGGTTCAAAAAAACAGGTTCGGAACCGGTCCTAACAGTCGAATGTTTAAATCGGTTTGAACCCGCCGGTTTTTCTAAAACCCAAACCGGTTTTTTTCCAGATATGATTCGGTTCGGTTCATACGACCCGGTTAGACCGAACCGGATTTTTTTGTCACGTCTAATCGTGTCCATCTAATTGAAAGTAATTTTTAAAAAAAAATAATTGTCGTACTCATCTATACAATCTTATAAAGAATACATCTCCTTTGTTGAAAGTTACTCATTGCAAATTGTCTAAATTGCCCTTAATGATTAAATTATATTATCAATCCTTTATCTTTTAACATATCTCCACTAACCCCTTTACATCAATTACCTACACCACTAGACACCGCCACCACCATCATCAGTCGCCTCCATCACCACCGGTTGCCGCCACCACATCGCCGCCACCACTCCCTCCGCATTGCGCGGGTACCTACCCCAATGAAAATAACCTTCATTAACAATCTAATCTACCTTTGAAATCTTCTTCCTCCTGATCCTTCCCCAATCCCGAAGTAACAAAACCAAAGTCGGTCCACACACACCGATCATCAAAACACACACACACACAGTCGGTCCAAACCAATATATATATGTAAATCACCAAAAACCTCTCAAATGCTCCCCAAATTCATCAATCAAAACCCTAAGTAACCGCTAAAAAAGTTACAAAAAATGTATAATAATAATAAGGAATCACTAATATTAGAAGATTTCGGCCAAAAAGTCGATCTAACAAGAAGAATCCGTGAGGTTTTATTGAATTACCCTGAAGGTACAACTGTGTTGAAAGAGCTTATTCAGAACGCCGATGATGCCGGTGCCACGAAGGTGTGCTTGTGTTTGGACCGGCGAACGCACGGAACGGATTCGTTGTTGTCGCCAAAGTTAGCTCAGTGGCAAGGACCTGCTTTGTTGGCTTATAATAATGCTGTTTTTACTGAAGATGATTTTGTTAGTATTTCGAGGATTGGTGGCAGTGGGAAACAGAATCAGGCCTGGAAAACTGGTCGGTTTGGGTGAGTTTTTCCTGCGATATTTACGGTAGTTTCTATGTATGTATGTATGTGTATGTTGAGCATGAAATTTAGTTGCTAATATGAGTTAGGATTTTGTAGGTATGGATTAGGGTGAGTTTTTGTTTACTATCGATATTTAGTTATTTACATTAATTTATGTGTATGTATGTGTATTTTGAGCTTGAAAGTTAGTTGCTATAATTAGTTAGGATAGAGTAGTTATGGATTAGGGTGTTGTAGCGTTTGTAGTTGTATTGATGACTAGATATTGAGAATGTGTTTTGTATATGTGGTTGTTAGGGAGTACGGATGTATGTGTGCTTTAGGAGTAGTCGTATGCTAATGCAATTATACGTTTAATGAAATAATGAATTTTTATTTACCAAAAGGGAAAAGGAATAAAAGGAATGTAAAGTTAGTTTGTTTAAGCCGAATTTGGATATAGTCGTATCAATTTGAAAGAATATTTTATAAGCACTAAGTAGGTGCTTTTTGAAGATAATTGAACAATGTTGTAGACAATGTGGGGTACTAGCCCTCTTAGCTGGGTATGTAAGAAAACCTCGAGTCTTTGACACATTCAAATATGGTGAAGGTCTCTTAGGGAGCAAATTAGCACCTTCACAATGACTATAGGGTGCTTAAGTAGGTGCCAAAACCGCCCTAAAACCCTCATAGGCATTTATAAAATGGATCCAAAAAGCCCTTCTGGGTAGCCTGATATCACGAGCTTGACTTCGCCATAATATGCTTTGAGTTTTGCTTCCAAAGTCATGGTTGCGACTTTCATTCCCAAAATTTGTCCATTTGCTCATTGAGTGGAACATGTATTAACCCTTTATAGTATAAGTCATTATTCATGGTAACACTTTATAATCAACCCTAGATGCGTGTAGGCATATCTAATCCATATTTGAATATATGATTAGTATATTGCTTCCAGCTTGTTGATGCGTGCAACCCCTTAGCTTCATATAGTTTCGGTAATGTCACTGGTAATCTGGTATGTGGGTCACAATATATAACTCGTACTTGACCAACATTGTTTTTTTCTTTTTTGAAAAATGTGAATAGCTGATAATGTTGGTCTTTTAGTTATTATATGTGAATATGATTTGAAAGGGATTGCCGCTTTCAAAATTTATTTTAATGCAAACAGAGTTTTATACCAAAAGAAATTAGAAGCCTTGGTTATTTCTAAGATCTCTATAGAAGGTTAGTATTCTTCGTTAAATGGGAGTATGCCCTTAACATTCTTGTCGAGATGTGGATGCTAGCGAATTTACCATTGGTTCTAATCTAAACTAGATCCAAATGATGGAGAACCATCAGATGATCTGGGTAAATATGCTAGGGTGTTACGCAAGCTAAATACCTTGGTCAATCAGTTGTTGGTTTTTTGATAAATGTTACTAGTTTCCCAATGAACTAATCATTGTGATGCTGAAGTTCATACTTCATACACTAAGAAACCTTAAGATAGCATGAGGAAACTATCTTCTGTACTATGATCACGACATAAACATATAGTTAATCTTGCAATACAGGCTTATAGTACTACCAGCTGTTGTAGCTCTTACGCTAAGAACCTTATTGCATCAAAAAGCTAGAAACACGGTGTGGTCTCATGATCTAGTTGAAGCAAAATATTAAGTGATGCTCAATCTGTTTGCAAGTTAACTTGGACTTGATATGGGACATGGTAATCGGTGGAATCTTCAACCCAATTGGTGGAGATGTATTGCGATGATAAGACAGTATATCTCTAAGAATCTAAGTTTTCCTGTGATAATAGGAAACAGAACCATTAGAAAATATAGTAGTGTTTGGTTTGATGCCCCAAACGATGGAAGCCCAAGTTGTCGAGAAATGTCATTAACTAGAGGGTTTTAGATTAAGCCTGCTAACGTATCCAACATATCGTATGTATAGAGACGGTCAGAACATCGCATCGCATGCATATTAGGGAAGCAATTAGGGATTATTCATATGAATGGCACAAGGTGTTTTAAGAAGTAAATTGTTATTATTTCATTAATTAGATTGATATTTTGGAAGGGGGACTGACTGAGATGATATTTATAAGTGATATATGGGTGTTGTCGCAACACAAATGCCTTTTGGCTAAAAAATTTAACCGACACTTCATGGGAAGTTTTATATGATTGTGGTGATGCCTAAAATTCGTGTAGGCTCAGTATTGCTTATGTGAGTTAGCTCTTAATATTTATGGTATATTGTGAATTTGTGATCCTCTTTTTTCTTTCAGTTATTGGTTTCTTGACATTTGCTTGTTTGCACAATATAGAAAAATAAATAAGTATTAGTAAATCATTATTCTGTTAACTAATTTGTAACTAACTTACCATTCCTTCACCATTGAATTCTTTCTCAGGGTTGGCTTCAACTCGGTGTACCATCTGACTGATTTGCCATCTTTCGTCAGTGATAAATATGTAGTCCTATTTGATCCTCAGGGTGATTACCTTCCAAATGTCTCCACATTAAACCCCGGTAAGAGAATCGAGTATGTCACTTCATCAGCCATCTCTAAATACCGAGACCAACTTTCTCCATATTGCGCTTTTGGTTGCGACATGGAATCTTCTTTCTCAGGAACTATATTCCGTTTCCCTTTAAGAAATAAAGAGCAAGCAGAAAATAGTAAGCTTTCAAAGCAAGCCTATTTAGCAGATGATATTTCTCTAATGTTTAATCAGCTTTTCGAGGAAGGAGTTTTCTCACTACTATTTCTGAAGAGTGTAATATCTATTGAAATGTATGTATGGGATCCCGAGATGACTGAACCCAAAAAAACTTACTCCTGCTCTGTCGGGTTAGCAGATAATGATACTGTTTGGCATCGTCAGACACTTTTGAGATTATCGAAGTCTACAAATTCATCAGAAAGTAAAACAGATGGATTTTTATTGGATTTTTTGAGTGAAAATATAAGTGGAGAAAAGAGGGTGGATACATTCTATATAGTGCAGACTATGGCATCATCATCCAGTAGAATTGGTTCTTTTGCTGCAAGTATGTCTAAAGATTACGACATTCACCTATTACCGTGGGCAGCAGTAGCTGCATGCATCTCAGACAATCTGTCCCAGGTATGTATTCACTTTAGTCTATAGTTTAGTCAACCCTTTCTTTCCCACACCCTCACGTTGCAAAATTTTGCATTGGAGGTGGCAAATGGGTGGGTTGGTAACCCTTTCACGTCATAATGTACTGTTATGCTTGAAAATTGTCAGAAACAGGTTGAGTTGGCCATAAACATCTTCCGATCAATTTTTGTATGTTAATTAATGATTAATGTGAAATCATAATTCATAATAGATATACACTAAAAGAAGGTTGACCTTTAATGATATAATTATTTAAATATAGCAATTAGGAGGTTGTATGTATTAAAAATACACTTTGGGTAATTTTAGACTTGGTTATCTCATTTGATCCTTTTGTTTCTTTAGCTAGTTTTGTTCTTTTCACCCATTTAACCTGTTAGGGATTAAACATGACCCAGATCGACCAATTCATAAGAAAGTGGGTCGAAATTGTCATCTAGTTAGACTTCTCTTTTGTTCCCACTTGCATACCCAGATTACTAGAATCTCACTTGTTTTTAATCTGTTCATGTTTAACAGCGCAATGTCCTTAAAGATGGCCGGGCATTTTGTTTCCTACCTTTGCCAGTAAAAACCGGAATGAGTGTGCAAATAAATGGGTACTTTGAGGTGTCGTCAAACCGACGTGGTATTTGGTATGGAGCTGACATGGACAGAAGTGGGAGAATACGGTCTCTCTGGAACAGGCTTCTATTAGAGGACGTTGTTGCTGCTTCGTTTGTGAATTTACTGCTTCAAGTTCAACCTATTCTGGGTCCCACCAATTCATATTATTCCTTATGGCCTACCGGCTCCTTTGAGGAGCCATGGAACATTTTAGTGGAACAAATTTATAAAAACGTTGGTGATTCCCCCGTATTGCATTCCGATCTTGATGGCGGGAAGTGGGTGTCACTAGCGCAAGCTTTTCTTCATGATAGTGAGTTTTGTAAGAGTGAAGACCTCGGTGAAGCTCTTGTTCATCTGGGATTACCAATTGTTCATTTGCCTATCAAATTGCAAGACATGCTTTTGAAATTTGCATCTAGTGTGCAGGTGAAAGTAGTAACTCCTGATTCAGTACGGAATTTTTTAAGAAAATCGAAAGGTATTAGAAGTTTAAGCAGATCTTTCAAACTTGTATTATTGGAGTATTGTCTTGAAGATTTGACCGATGATGATGTTGTTACGCACGCATATGATTTGCCTTTGGTTCCTTTAGCAAGTGGCGAATTTGGGTCCTTCTCTGAAGCTTCAAAAGGGGCATCTTATTTTGTCTGCAATGATTTGGAGTATATGCTCCTACAAAAGATTCCTGATAGGGTAATTGATCAGAATATACCTCAAAACATATCAAGTAGACTTGTGTCCATTGCTAAAATTCCATCCACCAACATTTTTGTTTTTGATGTTAACATCTTCATTCAGTTGTTCCCAAAAATTGTCCCCACTGAATGGAAATATAAAACCGCGGTTTTCTGGGACCCAGAATCGAATTTGAATCATCCCAGTACAACATGGTTTCATCTATTCTGGAACTATCTTCGTGGTAATTGTGAACGGCTATCCATTTTTGGTGATTTTCCCATTTTGCCCTCTCTCTCTGGTCATCTCTACAGACCATCCACTCAGCTGAAGCTGTTAAATGTGGATACATTGTCTGACAAGATTCAGGGTATTCTTGTTAAATTGGGATGCAAGATACTCAACATGGCCCATGGTGTTGGTCACCCGGATTTGGTCAACTATGTCCTGGAAGCTGACGGTGCAGGTGTCTTGAAGTCAATCTTTGATGTTGTCTCTTCAAGTGATGGTATCAAGGAAATCTTTCTTCAAAACCTCGATGATTCCGAGAGGGATGATCTTCGTCAATTTTTTCTTGATCCAAAATGGTACTTTGGAAACAAAATGTCCGAGTCTGATATAAGGACATGCATGCGACTTCCAATTTTTAGGGTGTATGGTCGGGAAGAAAACTTTCAGTACTCCGAATTAGAAGAACCAATTTTTTTGCCACCATCTGAATGTCCCGAGTCCTTATTTGGTAATGATTTTCTTCGGTGTTCATCTGGTTCTGAAGATGAAATTTTGAATAAATTTTATGGTATCGAGCGTATGGGGAAGGCCAGATTCTATAAAGAATATGTTTTTAATGGGCTTAAAGAAATGTCAGGCGAGTTCCGCGATCATATCATGATGTCAGTTTTGCTGGAGTTACCGCATTTGTCAGCAGAAGACCCAACTTTTAGGGGACAGGTGGCCAATCTGGAATTTGTTCCAACTGCCAGTGGTTTGTTGAAAAGCCCAGCAGTGCTTTATGATCCTCGGAATGAAGAGTTATACGATTTGTTGGAAGATTCCGATAGTTTTCCAACGGGGGCTTTTGAGGATTTTACCGTTTTAGATGTGTTGCAAGGTTTGGGGTTAAGGACATTTGTGTCTCCAGAGGCTGTCATTCAAAGTGCTCGACAAGTGGAGCGTTTAATGCACAATGATCAACGACGGGCTCATTTTAGAGGAAAAGTGCTTCTTTCATATCTAGAAGTAAACGCATTAAAATGGTTACCCGACTTGCCTAGTAATGAAGGAACAGTGAATAGGATGTTTTCACGGGCCGCCAGTGCATTTAGGTCGCGTAATCAAAAATCCGATTTGGAGAAGTTCTGGATTGATCTACGGCTAATTTCGTGGTGCCCAGTTTTAATTTCTTCTCCATTTCAGTCATTACCATGGCCCGTTGTCTCATCCTTGGTGGCTCCTCCAAAACTCGTCAGACTTTACTCGGATATATGGCTTGTTTCTGCCAGCATGCGGATATTGGATGGTGATTGTTCTTCAACAGCCTTATCTCGTTACCTTGGTTGGTCATCTCCGCCAGGTGGAAGTGTTATTGCTGCCCAACTTCTTGAGCTTGGAAAAAACAATGAAACTGTATCAGATCCTGAGCTTCGCCAGGAATTGGCTTTAGCAATGCCGAGGATATACTCGATACTATTGAACATGCTAAACTCAGAGGAGATGGATATCGTGAAGGCTGTACTAGAAGGTTCTAGATGGATTTGGGTAGGAGATGGATTTGCAACACCAGAAGAAGTTGTAATCAATGGTTCTCTTCATTTAGCCCCTTATCTACGTGTTATACCCGTTGATTTAGCAGTTTTTAGAGATTTGTTTCTTGAGCTCGGGATCCGGGAGTTTTTAAAGCCTATGGATTATGCCAAAATTTTAAGCAGAATGGCTAGAATCAAAGGTTCAAATCCTTTGAATGCACAAGAGCTAAGAGCAGCATTACTAATTTCACAACATCTGGCTGAAGTTCAATTGTATGATGAGCAATTTAAGATCTACTTACCAGACATTTCATGCATCCTATTTGATGCCACAGATTTAGTTTATAATGATGCTCCATGGTTACTTGGTTCAGAAAACAATGCATCTAATGTGGCCTTCAATATGAAAAGGACGGCACATAAATTTGTGCATGGTAACATCTCGAACGATGTTGCAGAAAAGCTTGGTGTTCGTTCACTCCGTCGTATGTTGCTTGCTGAGAGTGCCGATTCAATGAATTTGAGTTTATCGGGAGCTGCAGAAGCGTTTGGTCAACATGAAGCTTTGACCACTAGACTTAAACATATCCTTGAAATGTATGCTGATGGACCCGGTACTCTTTTTGAGCTTGTGCAAAATGCAGAAGATGCTAAAGCTTCCGAGGTTGCTTTTCTTTTGGATAACACCTATTACGGGACTTCATCCGTTCTCTCTCCGGAAATGGCCGATTGGCAAGGTCCGGCCTTATACTGTTTCAATAACTCTGTTTTCAGTCCACAAGATTTGTATGCAATTTCTCGAATTGGTCAAGAAAGTAAACTCGAGAAGCCGTTTGCGATTGGAAGATTTGGTTTAGGGTTTAATTGTGTTTACCACTTCACTGATATTCCCACGTTTGTATCTGGGGAGAACATTGTATTGTTTGATCCTCATGCATGCAACTTACCGGGAATATCTCCTTCTCATCCTGGTTTGCGGATCAAATTCGCTGGCAGGAAGATTCTAGAACAATTTCCTGACCAATTTGCACCATTTCTTCACTTTGGATGTGACATGCAACAATCATTTCCTGGCACGCTCTTCCGATTTCCCTTGAGAAATTCTAATGTTGCTTCAAAGAGTCAGATTAAAAAGGAAGCATACTCACCACAAGATGTAACATCACTCTTATCATCGTTTGCCGAGGTCGTTTCCGAAACATTACTTTTTCTACGTAATGTGAAAACTATTTCCATTTATACGAAAGAAGGGATTGGTAGTGAGATGCAGCTGATACATCGAGTCAATAAGCAACATATAGGCGAACCTGAAGATGGAGCTGAAACAAACACATTTCAGCTTATGGTTAATTATATGCATGAACATCGAGATGGATCAGATCAAAATCATTTCTTTAACAAATTGAGAAAATCTAATGACATGGATCTGCCATGGAAAAGTGAAAAACTTCTGTTGACTGAGAAAAGCTCATCTGAAGAAAAGTCAAATATCTGGTTGACTAGTGAATGCATTGATGGCCGACATGGTAAACGAAAGTTTGAAGCTAAAGACAACAAATCTCATAAATTCATTCCATGGGCCTGTGTGGCCTCCTGTATAAAAACTGAGGATTCTCGTGAAGTTAAAGAGAATTTTGAGGGGCAGGCATTCTGTTTCTTACCACTTCCAATAACTACGGGTCTTCCGGTGCATGTCAATGCATATTTTGAGCTATCATCTAATCGAAGGGATATATGGTTTGGGAATGACATGGCTGGTGGTGGCAAAAAACGTTCAGAATGGAATGTGTACCTTCTAGAAGAAGTTGCTGCACCAGCTTATGGTCACTTACTTGAAAAGCTCACGTTGGAAAGTGAGCACCCTGACTCGTTTTATTCTTTCTGGCCGACGACTGCAACGTCAGGACCATGGACATCAATGGTTCAGAAGCTTTTTAACTTTGTTGCTGATACGGGTCTTCGTGTATTGTTTACTAAAGCAAGAGGTGGTCAATGGATATCAACAAAACAAGCCATTTTCCCTGATTTTACATTTGAGAAGGCCAACGATCTTGTGGATGCATTATCAGATGCGGGTTTACCAATGACAATGATCCCGAAACCTCATGTGGAAAAATTCATGGAGTTCTGTCCGTCTTTGCATTTTCTCACACCTCAGTTGCTAAGAACTTTGTTGGTTCGCCGGAAACGTGAATTCTGTGATCGGAATGGAATGATCTTAGCACTTGAGTATTGTCTGCTTGATTTGAAAACCACTATTCAGACCGATAGCTTTTACGGGTTGCCCCTGCTGCCTCTTTCCAATGGTTTGTTTACTAGCATTGACAAACGAGGGCTGAGTGATAGAATTTATTTGGTGCGTGGAGATGCATATAATCTTTTAAAAGATTCTGTTGCAAACCAACTTGTGGATTCTGAAGTTTCTGATACTGTTTATGGGAAATTATGTGATATAGCCGACAGTGGTTTTTTCAATGTTTCGTTTTTGAATTGCCGTTTGCTTGAAAAGCTCTTTCTAAGGATACTTCCTGCAGAATGGATGCATGCGAAGCAGGTGACTTGGATCCCGGGTCAACAAGGTCAACCTACTTTGGAATGGATGAGGTTGTTATGGAATTATTTAAATTCAAACTGTGATGATCTATCGATATTTTCGAAGTGGCCGATTTTACCTGTGGGAAATGATCATCTGTTGCAGCTTGTTGAGAATTCGTATGTGATCGAAGATGATGGATGGAGTGAGAACATGTCATCGCTGTTACTGAAAATCGGATGTTTATTGTTGAGGCATGACCTTCAACTGGAACATCCACATTTGAACAAATACGTGCAGTCTCCAACAGCAAGTGGCGTTCTAGATGCAATTTTGTCAATTGCTAGTGAACCTGAGAAAGTAGAACGTCTTTTCATATACGCATCAGAGGGCGAGTTGCACGAGCTTAGAAGTTTCATTCTTCAATCCAAGTGGTTCTCTGGGGGATTATTAAATGATTCCCATGTTAATATCATCAAACAAATTCCAATGTTTGAGACCTTCAAGAGTAGAAAGTTGGTTTCTTTAACCAAACCTACTAAATGGCTTAAACCAGATGGTATTCTAGAGGTTCTTTTGAATGATGACTTTATTCGTATTGACTCGGAGAAAGAAAGAAAATTAATGAAAAAATATTTAGATATTCGTGAACCTTCTCGAGTGCAATTTTATAAAGTTCATGTATTTAGTCGGATGTCAGAACTCGTCTCTCAACAAGAAGTTCTCTCAGCTATTCTTGACGAAATCCGTGTTTTGATCAAGGAAGATAGCTCCTTCAAAAAGGAACTGATGGTGACCCCCTTTGTCCTCACAAACGGGGGATCTTTGCAAGAACCACACAGGTATATTCTTGACTTATTTTCTCTACACAGTTTCCAGATTAGTTAAGTTCTACACATTCACATGTACATACATGATATGCCTTCTATATTTACAGGCTATATGATCCTCGTGTACCTGAGCTACATAAGTTTCTGCATAAAGACTCGTTCTTCCCTTCTGGAAACTTCTCTGAACCGGAAACTTTGGAGACACTAGTTACCCTTGGATTAAGGAAACATTTAGGAATTCAGGGTTTGCTTGACTCTGCTAGGTCAGTCTCTATGTGGCATGATGCAATGGATCCGAATGCTGTTACAAAAGGGAAGATATTACTTGAGTCTTTAAATGCATTAATACCCAAGCATTCAGATGAGGAGGTTGAATTCAACTTTGAAGAGGTTGAGATAGCAGAAAGTGGCTTCAGCTTGGCAGATAATGCAGATGACGAGCGCCATGAAATGCCTGGAGAAGAGTTTTGGTCTGAACTGAAAGCCATCCGTTGGTGTCCTGTTTATGTTGAACCACCTATGAAGGAACTTCCATGGTTGGTACCAGGTCAAGAAATTGCAGCTCCGGATTCTGTCAGGCCAAAATCACAAATGTGGCTCTGTTCATCCATGATGCACATACTAGACTGTGAATGTAATTCGATGTATTTACAACGTAAGCTTGGCTGGACAGATCGGTTACATATAAGTATTTTGTCTACTCAACTAGTTGCTCTATCCAAGTCCTATGCACAACTCCAGATTCATTCGGATTTGAATCCTGAATTTGAAGTTTCTCTACAGGAGCATATGCCTGTTCTTTATTCAAATTTGCAAGAATATGTGGGCACTGATGAATTTGAAATTCTAAAAGCTTCTCTTAATGGTGTTTCCTGGGTTTGGATCGGGGACGATTTTGTAACTGTTGAAGCTCTTGCGTTTGATTCACCTGTAAAATATAGTCCATACTTGTATGTCGTGCCTTCTGAATTGTCGCTTTTCAGAGATTTGCTTCTGGCACTGGGAGTTAGGCTAAGTTTTGATGCTTTTGACTATGCTAATGTTCTTCTACGTTTACAAAACGATGTTAAAGGGTTACCACTCTCAGAAGATCAGTTGAGTTTTGTTCTTTGTGTTCTAGAAGCGGTTGCAGATTGTCAATTGGATAGGAGAATGTTTGAATCTTCCAATAGTCCGTTACTAGTCCCGGACTATCAAGGAGTTCTTATGGCTGCACGAGATGTTATGTATAATGATGCACCTTGGATGGATAATTCTGCTCCTCTGGGGAAACATGTCATACACCCTACCATCAGTCATGATCTGGCAAATAGGCTAGGGATTCAGTCCCTTAGATCCATCTCTTTGCGCAGTGAGGAAATGACAAAAGATTTACCTTGCATGGACTATGCTAAAATCTGTGATCTTCTTGAGTTGTATGGGAGCAAAGATTTCTTGTTGTATGATCTTATTGAATTGGCAGACTGCTGTAAAGCCAAAAAACTTCACATAATATTTGACAAACGGCAACATGCATGCCAGTCATTGCTGCAGCAAAATTTAGGTATTGTTTGAATTTGAACGGATGGAATGGTTACTTTACTGGCAATTGAAATGAACTTTATGCTAGGTCAACTTATTTCATTTCGATAAGATACTATGAAGCCTACTTTACTTGCAAATAGAAGTGCTAATATGGGTGGTCAGGTAATGGGCAAGATTTTAAAGGGTTCAAAGTTGGTCGGGCTAGTTTACCCGATAGACTTGTCCAAAGTTTTCAATATATTATAGCTATATATTTTGTCAAATTTGATTACGGAAGAACATATGGTTTGTATTTTCATTAATGATACCTCCCCCCACCCCCCCAAAACACACACACATATGCATGCACGTAGATGTAGGCCCATGTGCATGTGTGTGGAAAATGCAGAAAGGTAGCTGCATGATCATGTAGCTAATAGTTTCCCATATATGTATATATATGACACAATTTTGGAGTTCCGAAATCAAGTTTTTCCTGGTGGCTATCTTTTACAGGAGGTTTTCAAGGGCCTGCGCTTGTTGCTGTTCTGGAAGGAGCCACCTTGAGTACAGAAGAAATATCAAGCCTCCAATTTCTTCCTCCATGGGGTTTGAGGGGTGACATGCTAAATTATGGGCTAGGGTTAATGAGCTGTTATTCCGTAACTGATCTTCCTTCGGTTGTATCTGGTGGCTATTTATACATGTTTGATCCTCGTGGTATGGCTTTTGCTTTACCTTCAAGTCATTCTCCAGCCGCAAAGATGTTCACTTTGATAGGTATTGATATATTTTGTTATTTGTTATATTTTGGCCAATTCTGTTATGTCTTTGTTAATTAGGTTACCTAATTTCCTTACTTAAATGCAGGTACCAATTTAACAGAACGATTTCATGATCAGTTTACTCCGATGTTTGTTGGTCAAAAAGTTCCATGGTCAACTGATTCTACAGTTATACGCATGCCAATTTCATCAAACCTCATTAAAGATGAGTCGGAGTGGACAGAAATAACACAGATATTTGAAAGTTTCATCAAGCATGCGTCTAGAACACTTGTATTTTTGAAGTCAGTTTCAGAGGTAATCAGAACCCTGCTTTTCTGACATTAAGTTATTGGTTATATAATTTGAGAAGCTTATGTCGGTGACATTAATTATAGTTATTGTACTTGATTACTGGTGTCTTTTTTGTAACCCTCTTTTCAGGTTTCATTATCGACTTGGGAGAATAAAGATTCACAGCCTTCCCAAGATTTCTTAATTTATGTGGATTTGTCCCATGCAACATTAAGGAATCCGTTTTCCGAAAAGAAATGGAAAAAATTTCAGTTATCAAATTTATTTGGTACATCAAGCTCTGCGGTCAAATTGCATGTTGTAGATATAAATTTGCACCAAATGGGAACTATGGTTGTGGACCGATGGCTCGTTGTACTTAGCTTGGGTTCTGGTCAAACAAGAAACATGGCTCTCGATAGGTATTAATTTATAATCATTGAATTACATGCACCTTCTCATCATATACTATTGTTATATTTTATTTTTCATTGCAGGCGATATCTAGCTTATAACCTTACGCCTGTTGCTGGTGTGGCTGTACACATTTTAAGAAATGGACATCTTGTTGAGGCACATTCAATGAGCTCCATCATGTCTCCTCTTCCTCTATCTAACTGTATTAATACACCCGTTGCTATTCTTGGCTGTTTTCTTGTGCGTCACAATCAAGGCCGTTACATTTTTATGTACCAAGATAGCGAATCTTTATTTAGGGCACAGCCTGATGCAGGGAATCAGTTGATTGAAGCATGGAATCGAGAACTCATGACTTGTGTACGGGATGCGTATGTAAGATTAGTGTTGGAAATGTTCAGAATAAAAAGAGATCCTTCTACTTCAACACTCGAGTCACGAGCAACCCATGCCATTAATATGGCATTGAATGCATGTGGGAGTCACATATATTCCTTCTGGCCCACATCTAGCGGGAAATCAATACTCAGTGGTACCGAAGATGCACATGGTTCGGTTTTTGAAAATAACCTTAAAGCTGATTGGAACTGTTATGTTGACCAAGTCGTTAAACCGTTCTATTCTCGCCTAGTTGACCTTCCTGTTTGGCAGCTGTATTCCGGAAATTTAGTAAAAGCTGAAGAGGGTATGTTTCTTTCCCAACCTGGAAGTACAATTGGTGGCAATGTGTTACCTGCCACAGTTTGTTCTTTTGTTAAGGAGCATTATCCAGTATTTTCAGTGCCTTGGGAATTGGTGTCTGAAATTCAGGCCATCGGGTTCAATGTACGAGAGATCAAACCAAAAATGGTCCGTGACCTTCTGAGAATCTCTCCAACGACAATGATGATCCCATCGATCGATACTTACACGGATGTTCTTGAGTATTGCTTGTCGGATATACAGCTCATAGAACCATCTAATGTTGATGGGCTGAGTACATCCGGGGAAGGTAATGATCCAGACTACAATTTTGTACCCAACCCTGGGCCGAGTAGGCTTTCCAGCTCATCAACTCTGTCTTCAACTAGTCAAGGAGACCCAATAGAAATGGTAGCTAGTATAGGTAAGGCTTTGTTCGATTTTGGAAGAGGAGTTGTCGAAGACATGGGTCGAGGAGGTTCTTTAACCGAAAGATACAGCATGTCAAGTGCGGGACTCAATGGTCGAACCAGAACTATGGACCACAAGTTTTTAATAGTAGCCAATGAGCTTAGAGGCTTACCGTGTCCAACTGCAACAAGTCATCTTATTAAATTGGGATCCACTGAACTGTGGGTCGGAAGTAAGCAGCAACAATCACTTATGACTCCTTTGGCTGCGAAGTTTGTCCATCCAAATATCTTAGATAGACCAAGTTTGGGCCAGATTTTCACCAATGATAATTTGTTGTCGCTACTCAAACTACATATTTTTTCTCCCCGTTTGCTTGCCGATCATATGGGTTTGCTTTTTCATCCAGATTGGGTGAACCATGTCATAGATTCTAGCCCAGCTCCGTGGTTCTCGTGGGAAAATAATTCAAGTTTAGGTCGTGAAGGTGTGCCATCCCCAGAATGGACAAGACTCTTTTGGAAAAGTTTCAGTGGGAGCCAAGAATTAGCACTCTTCTCTGATTGGCCGATAGTTCCTGCTTTGCTTGGTAGACCCATTTTATGCCGTGTAAAGCATTGTCATCTCATATTCATTCCGCCTATACTAATGGACGTGGGCTTGGAAAATGCTGTTACCGAGTGGGGTCTTGAAGTTGATGACGTGGTGTGCATGGATTCTTTAACTGAAGAGGTTCAGCCTTACAAGTTAGCTTTTGAAGTTACTAATAAAAAGTACCCTTGGTTATACTCGTTGCTTAATCAATGCAACATACCGGTGCTTGATGTTGCTTTCATAGATTGTGCTCCTCCACCTAATTATTTTCCTGCTGTTGGCCAATCATTGGGTCAAGCCATAGCATCCAAACTCTTTGCCGCGAAAAATGCTGGTTATTTACCTGAATTGACCTCCTTTCTAGCTTCAGACTGTGAAGAACTATTTTCCCTTTTTGCGTCTGATTTTTCATCCAACGGCTCTGATTATACACGAGAAGCTCTTGAAGTGTTGCGTGATCTACCGATTTACAAAACGGTTACTGGAACATACAGAAAGTTGAATATCCGAGATACATACATGATCGCTTCAAATGCTTCCCTCGAACCGTACAACGAGCAATGCCTCTTTTATGGGTCAGATTATGCTAAGAGTGAACTTGTCAGAGCCCTTGGGGTCACCGAGTTGCAAGATAAACAAATATTGGTTCGGTTTGCATTGCCCCGGTTTGATGAGAAGCCTCAGCCAGAACAGGAGCGCATACTGAAATATATTTTCATGAATCGGCAAGATCTCCTACAAGATTCTTTAGTAATTGAAGCATTAAAAGAGACCAAGTTTGTAAAAAGTGCCAATGAAGAATCGGGAATCTTCTATAAACCAAAAGACTTGTTTGACCCCGGTGATCCATTATTGACATCCATTTTTTCGGGTGAGGCTCATAAGTTTCCTGGAGATCGGTTCGTTTCAGATGGATGGCTTAATATACTTAGGAAAACGGGAATTCGGAACACAGGTGATGCAGATGTTGTTCTAGAATGTGCCAGAAGAGTAGAGTTTCTTGGAGCCGAAAGTATGAATCCTTCAGGGGTGGTTGATGATTTTGAGGAAGATTTTTCAGACACAAGAAGTGAAGTTTCTTTATATATTTGGTCTTTAGCCGAAACTCTTATTGGTGCAATTTTTGCAAATTTTGCTGTACTTTATGGGAGTGGTTTCTGCAATATGCTTGGCAAGATTGCATGTGTTCCTGCAGAGAAAGGGTTTCCGTCTGTTAGTGGGAAGAAAGGTGGTAAAAGAGTGCTTTGTTCATATAGTGAAGCTATTTTGCTGAAGGACTGGCCACTTGCATGGTGTGCTGCTCCCATTATTTCCAAACAAAGTATCGTTCCTCCGGAATACTCTTGGGGTGGTCTTCAACTCAGGAGTCCCCCTCCTTTTACTATAGTTTTAAAACACCTGCAGGTTATTAACTATGATCTCCTTTTCCATAATAGAGTTGGTAACATGGGTGGTTGGGTAATAGTCAAAAATTGGCTATGATCAAAACGAGTTGGATTGGCCCGGAAGGAATATTTGAAAAAAGTATTAATAATAAATGTATTATATCTGATTGCCCAGTTGTATTTGTTTAAATCACAATTCAATTTTTGGATGATTTAATAATGTGAGAATTAAATACACATTTGGCTACTTTCAACACACTGTTTCATTGCTAGTTATATACATTTTGCTGTTTTACCTATTTGACCCTCTAACCTGTATTGATTCATTTTTAAGTTGATGGATCGAGTTGTCTGGCTGTAGTTGATCAAAATATTAATGAAGGTAATGATGATTGCAGGCTATTGGAAGAAACTTCGGTGAAGACACTCTGGCTCATTGGCCTAATGAGCCAGGCATAATATCTGTTGAGGAAGCTTCTTTTGAGATATTTAAGTATCTGGACAAACTTTGGGGTACATTATCTTCAACAGGTAATTTTCAATTTATCTTTTCTTCTCCATCGATTTTGATTATAGGAATTAGTTGGATATGTAAGTGATCAAAACTGTCTAAAAGTAATTTGTCTTGTTTTACTTTTGGGGTAAATCTTAAAATAAATTTGCATATACAGTACTATATTACAATTGAAAAAACTTCCGTTAGAACACCATTATAATCTTACATCTATTAAGTTAATGTTATATTCGTAGAGTAATAGTGTAAACAATAACGAATCCAATAAATGATATATTGTATAATCCAAGTGAGAATTTTTTTTTTCTTTTTTCTAGATGTTTCAGAATTGCAGCGAGTGGCTTTTATTCCTGCTGCTAATGGAACCCGCTTAGTGACTTCCGGTTCACTTTTTGCCCGCCTGACAATAAACCTTTCGCCATTTGTATTTGAACTTCCGTCACGCTACCTGCCATTCATCAAGATTCTCAAAGAACTGGGGCTCCAGGATGTGCTATCTATTTCTTGTGCAATGGATCTTCTTTCGAATTTACAAAGTTCTTGTGGGTATCAACGTCTTAATCCAAATGAGCTCCGTGCAGTGATGGAACTTCTACATTTCCTCTATGATGAAAACATAGATTCCAGCTGGGAATCAGAGTTGATTGTCCCCGATGATGGTTGCAGACTAGTTCACGCAAATTCCTGTGTTTATATTGATCCTTATGGGTCTCGGTATGTGAGATATATTGATTCTTCGAGACTGAGGTTTGTTCACCCTGATGTTTCAGAGAGATTGTGTTTGGCCTTTCACATAAGAAAGCTTTCTGATGTTGTTGTGGAGGTACTAGACCTAGATCCTTACCTTTTATATTTATTTATTTATTTTACACCTTTAGTCAAATCAGGATCTTGATTATTGTGATTTGAATTTGCAATAATCAAATTTTAGCGTTTGGAAGAAATGGTGACTATCTAGATCGTTTAGGGTCAAGAACCAGTTTCATAAATAACAAAAGTGATAATTCAAGGAACAACTAAAATTAGTTCTTGAACCCATCAGAAAGACTTTTGACCCACACATTTATTGTAATAAAGTTATGGACACTAATAAGAAAAGAGATATTGTTGGAATTATATGATGTTTTTTGATAAATCATTCATTTAATTTTTTTTTCTTTCTTTTCTTTTTGTAGCCGTCATATTTTGTAATTTCCATGGAACTGTAAATATTCAGAATTTGTGAAAAAAAAATTAAACAAATTATATGAATACTACAACTTTAAGCAGCAGAAGCACAGTAAATGCTATCACTTGTCGCACATTTTATTACAGCTGATTAATCGATTCCGATTGAATAGTCAATTTCAAAATGCTCTTTGCCTTCTAGTGTCTATTAATAAACGAGGCAAACATGACATGCTATTGCAGGATATAATTCTTTCCTGTTATTTATGAAGTTTTATCTGTTCCGTGCACATGTTTTTTTCTGCCATGTGGTCTCATTGCATTAATTGTTTTCCAGGAGCTTGATAGTGAAAAACATCCGCGTACTCTGGAAGAGGTTGGGTCGGTTTCATTGGCAACCATTAAGCGGAAGTTATTGAGTAATTCATTTCAGCTTGCTGTATCAAGTATGCTCAACACTGTACCTATCACTACTCGATCTAAAGGTCCAGATTTCCCAACATTACAAAAATTACTTGAATCAATTGCTCAAAAATTGCAATTCGTTGAGTCCCTGTACACCCGGTTTTGGCTCCTCCCAAAATCTGTAGACATAACTCGTGCATCTAAACATTCCACCATCCCAGAATGGGGAACTGGGTCCAGTCATCGAGCCCTCTATTATGTTGAGCGGTCAAATACCTGTATATTAGTTGCAGAACCACCAAGTTACGTATCTGTTCTCGATCTTGTTTCAATTGTTGTGAGCCATGTTTTGGGTTCCCAGGTCCCGCTGCTGCTTGGTTCATTATTTCTCTGCCCAGACGAGTCTGAAACCGCACTTATAAATATCCTTCAACTTTCCTCCAATGAAAGATTGACAGATAGCATGGGTAGTGGAAATGGTTTTCTTGGAAGGGATATTCTTCCGCAAGATGCAATGCAAGTGCAACTTCACCCGTTAAGACCATTTTATAAAGGGGAGATAGTTGCGTGGAGAAATCAAAATGGAGAGAAGCTAAAGTATGGTAGAATTCCCGAGGATGTAAGACCATCAGCAGGACAAGCACTTTATAGATTCAATCTTGAAACGTATCCTGGGAAGACTGAAACTATCCTTTCTTCGCACGTATTTTCGTTTAGAAGTTTATCGATTGGGAACGAGTCTTCATCACATGTGATTTCAGAAGATGGTGACAGTGTAGTTGAGCGTGTTGACAAACCAGAGAGGTCGAGAGTAGTGGATTCGAGAAATCAGGTTATTTGCTGGCTTAATCTATTTTGTAACTAAAAGTAGATTTTTAAATATTGGATGCTGTAATAGTTTATTGACAGTGGTTGAATTATATGAAGTTTATTAATTTGTACGATGTTTCGTTGACAGAAACAACCAATTAAAGAACTTCAGCATGGTCGTGTATCATCTGAGGAGTTGGTCCAAGCAGTTCAAGAGATGTTGTCAGCTGCCGGAATCAGAATGGACACGGAGAAGCAGTCACTTCTCCAATCAACGTTGTCCCTGCAAGAACGATTGAAGGAATCTCAGGCAGCGCTTCTGCTCGAGCAGGTTCACATCTTTACTAATTAAAGATATATAAACTGGGTTTGTGTCAGCACTGGTCGACTCGAACTAAACCACACACATGCTTGTTTTATCCTTTTTTTTTTGAAAATTTATAAATTGTGTATGTGCTAAATTGATAACTCAATAATCTAGTTTTATTAAAAAGAAGTGCCTAGCAGTTTTTTTATGGATTTGAATACAACAGATGACTATTAACCTGTTAAGAGGTAAAAACACTATCCAAATTGACCCAGTTGTAGGTAAATGAGTAGAAAGGCTCACCTCTAATAAAGAGGAAAAAAGTTGAGTTTTAAAAACGCCTATTCACTTATATTTTCTGGCATATTTCCAGGAAAAGTCAGAAATGGCAACAAAAGAAGCTGACACGGCTAAAGCAGCATGGTTATGCCGGATCTGTTTGACTAATGAAGTAGATATTACTGTAATTCCCTGTGGTCATGTACTATGTCGTCGATGCTCAGCTGCTGTTTCCCGGTGTCCATTTTGCCGCCTCCAGGTATCTAAAACAATCAAAATATATCGGCCGTGATGGCTTCCAAGTGTAAAGGATGGTCGAGACAAAGACAGAGTTTGTATTCCTGTAGGGGAGAGACCTTTTTCCAGACACCTTCGATCAACAAGGTGAATTTGATTGTAGTCACGAGTACATATATCAGTTATAGTTTTAGGTGATACCACGATGTAAATATTTATTACGCTGTTGTGCATAGCGCAGAATTGTAATTGTAAAATATACACAAACAGGTAAATAGTATGGATCAAGGTAACATTTATTTTATCAAAGGAAAATATCACTTGTATATTGGTGGTCACACATCATTCTCACCACCATGCGTCGTGGATGATCTTTCATACATTATTATGATGATTGAAGTATTTATTAATAGACAATGCTTAAAAGATGTAATAATTATACGGCCTATTATTACACACACCAGGATGGTCAAGACTCAAGACTATAAATTATTAGGATAAAACTAAGAGGAGTGGTGCATCTTGAGGAAGGGGGACTTATGTCATGTGGCGTCATGTTACATCTCAAGATGCTATCTTTCATATGTGAGGGGACTTGTGACATGTGACATTGTTTGTATTTTTATTTTTTATTTTTTGCTAGTTAAAACATTAAAGTAATTGAATGTAAATTAAATAAAGGGGAAAGCATCGGTGCAGCGGGCTGCACCAATTTTTTGGTGCAGCTGGGTAAATTCAGGGGGGGCTGGGTATTTATTTCA
>JAOXNX010000001.1:17071732-17084928 GCA_028566075.1 Solidago caesia | reverse complement strand
TTCAGGGGTGAGGTATTTGATGGGGTTGAGGCGGTTCGTAAATTGGAAACTTGGTTGATTGAGAACCATGGATTTCAGCCACAATATGCTGTTTCAGAGCTTGATGAGAAGAAATTTTGGAGGATGTTTGATGCAGGGCTTTATGAGCAATGCAGGAACAAGTATGGAGCCGTGGGAACTTTTATGAGTGTGTACTACAAGTGTAAGAAAGGTAAAAAGACCGAGAAGGAGGTTCAAGAAGCCGAGAAAGCAGAACTAGAGACAGCTTATGCGGAAGTTGACCAGGCAGAATAGATAACCAGATTTTGGGCTGAGATTTTTGGCGTTATACCGCTGTTGTTCAAGATTTTAATTTGCTTGTAGTCATTGTTCTGTCTTTCTCTTTGTTGTTTGCATTGTTTAGGTGTTGATTTCATGTGGACCTTCACATAACTTGGTTTCTTTAGCATCAGAAATAGACTTGGGTTCATTTTATCAATTTGTTTTGGTTAACATGGTATCTGCTCAGTGCCACTTACATTTGAATTGGTAAAGGATAGTAGTGTCTACACCTTCAATAAGCGGCCTTTAGGATAGCCTGGTTTTTGTTGATACAGGTCTTGACCCAGGCCGGTTAAAAATGTTAATGTGGAACAAATCACAATCGCCTGTTTTAATTTTAATCTGATAGGGAATGAATCATCTTGGTGCTCGACAATGTTAATCAATAATATAAAGTACTTGGATCACATTGTCTAGATCTCATGTTCGAATCCAACCAGGGAAAGGTGGCCAGAGAAAGGGTTCGGAAACAATCATGGAATATACATGTAAGTCACCGACTCATTCTCACTAGGTAACCAGTCTCATTCGTTTTTTTTATTTAATCTAGTATAAAAATGCTATAATTATGCTTTTAGTAAGTCACATCAATTTCTAATAGCTAAATACTTTGTTGAATTCACATTATAAGACAGTGGAGTTCAATCTTATTTGTGGAATTCGTTGAACAAAGGTAAGAATTAGATGCCACAAAAATATCAAAAGCATCAAAACATGTAGGCCATGCATGCCTTGATGTATCCCTTTTCAATAATGAACTCAAAAAAAAATAAAAAAATATGTATCAATAATTCAATATCAATCAGTTATTCTATGTTAAACTTGGACTTTTTGACACAAAACTTGACTTTTGCAAAATCAATCTTTGAATCAAATCTTACATATTCCAGATTAATCACCAAATTTCTGGGCTTCTACTTAATCACTTTCTGATTACTTTTCTTCATAGTGTATTAGCCACTAATTACACTTTAACTCTGAATATCAAATTTTTTGTGTGCAGGCTATAATAAACATGTGATTTAACATGAGTAAATTATTGGCCAAAAATTATTTAGCAAGACACCATCAAATGCTAGAGCAATATTAGACAGTAAACCATTTACAACACACCGTGCCATCGGAAAATATTTGGCATAGCTTATAATCATAGGAAATTCAACTCATCCCCGAGCACGCTCGTGGTATCACCTTGTTTCATGAAGTTCAGATACCCTCTGGTATCCTTTCCTGCAAAACATACGATATTCCCGAACGTATTTTGCATGGTCAGGACAAAACATATACAGCTAGAACCGTATATGTAGGATACAATCTTAAAGTAAATAACTTATAATACAGTAACCGAAACCTATACTCTCAATAGTATAAACTACAATGAACTTCTAAATACAAAGAACAAATCTTCATAAAAAGTTTCTTTGATCAGAGAAAAAAATTCTTACAACATAAAACGTGACCTCATGGCGCCCCTACAGCCCTACTCGTATATGTTGGTTATTGAATACAAAAAGGTTCACTTCTTGTGACTCTTTCTAGAATTCCAAAAACCTAGCAGATATCTAGTCGCAGAATAAGGGCACCCAAAGAACCGAACAATATTTTGCCAGTCTTTTTTGCTATTCCGGTTCCCACGAGAACTCAGGGAGCTTAAATATGTCTTGCCTTGGTATATGTAAGACATTTGCTGCCACAAAAGCACACATAACCCGACTTCCACAGAAATGCTTGCAATAAATAGGTAGACGAGAACAAAACCTCTGATGGGTAACGACTCTACGGATGTAAAGAATGAGAAAGCAATTTGCTTGAGAAATCCATAAACCAACGTGTAGTCAATGGGACTACTTAAAACCGAGATAGGAAAGTGTCGTAATGGTGGCCAGATGTGAAATGATGTGAATGAAGATATGAGTGAAACATAAAAGTTACTTATCACTGCTGAGATGAGAAAGAGGATGAAGACTCGATGATTCGCAGCACCAACACAATTCCCAATCTGCATATATAAAAATCAGACATTTAGTACACATACATAGAAACACACACATATATGTATACACTGTGCCTACAATAATGCATATACTTGCATAAACATGTGTATGCATGCACCTATTACATTTCGGTGGAAAGTTCAGAAGAATTCCAAGGTATTATGCCAGATTTTGCAGTGAGGGACAGAGTTCTGCAGATGTATAGCTTAGGAGTTTCAGAAATTTCTCGTCCTTGCTATTAGTCTTCACATTTATAGATTTAGTTTTCTGAAACAACTTTTCTTTGAAATGACAGAATACTCAAAAACTTTAAATGGAAAAATGGTAAACTGCACTCCATATGATACGCCATAGTTGATGTTTCTAAGTTCGTGAGAATTATAAGTTTATTCTAAAATACATAGACCCATATAATGTTATTCCCCTCGATATATTTCCATTAGACTCTCGTCACCTATAATTCTTAGCCAAGAGTTAAAGTAATATAGATAAACCCCGGCGGATGCATAGTTCACACTCCACCCCACATATAATAGTGGTGGGAAGACGGGTGGGTCAAGTAAGGGGAATAACGGGTTTGGGTTGGAGGTCGACATGCCGACATGGGTTGGGGTTGACTTAGAAACACCTTTAGCCCAGTTTTTATAGGCAATAATAATGATCGCAAAAGCAATAATATTATAGCATTGATTTATAAATTGAACAAAACAGTGTAGGAGGTTGTCTGGCATCAAAAATAGACTTTTCGTGACTTTCAACCCGTTTGTCCCATTGGACTCGTTTGTGATGGAACAAGACTAAAATCAGCCTGCCACTTCGACACTCGAAGACCTCACCGTGGTATGTTCCAATAAGACCACCTATAAAATGAAAGTTGATGAAGGTGAATGCTTACAAAGGGGCAATGGTGATCCATGTCCAATACACAGATGCCACACGAACGACAATGATGAGAATTAGATGATTTTGGCTTTTGGCAATAGTTACAAAAGGTGTAGCCTTCAAGACCACCTTTTCCCACAGCTGGATAGCTACCCCAGGGTATGAGTGGGGCTTCACCAGGAGACCGGAATGCCGAAAGGATGTATGTCGAAATTGTGGTTATTGAAAAGAAAATAGACATGGTCATATTGAATATGCCACAAAAATAACTTACGGAAAAGACAATAGGATAAATAGCCCATATGCCGCCACCTGCGTACACAAATAGATATAAAAATTACTTTTACATAATTGACCCGATGTAGATAATATATAGCCCAAATCGACTCATTGCCAAGGATGCGACTCTTACCTATAATGAAGAGCATAAATAGTACGAGAACACAAACGAAACACCTGTCTCGCAAACGTCTCCACCAAAAGTACTTAACATCACTTTTAAGTGCATTATGATTAGTAATGGCTCCACACCAACCACATTTGAAAATGGGCGTGTAGGGCGAAAGAATAAGGATCAAACCACAACCCCAACAGGTTACCTCATGCTCTTCTGTTATTGATGCTACATAATGATCTTCCTACAATAGTAAAAGAAAATCAGAAACTTATAACTAAAAAACCGAAGATTGCATATCGAAAGATACACCTTCTAAGTGATTGAAAGAGATTTAGTAGCATCATAAATTTTGTTAAAGATAGAAACTTTTTGATATAATGAAACAGAAATTCAGGGACCACGAGTTACGAACATGTATCAATGTATGCAAGTAACAATTTTAGGACATTGCTAAAGAACAATAGGAAAATATTGGTTGGTATTGCTTATTACAACTGCTTATTGCTTATTAATAAAGCAGATACGTAACTTTGAGTGTTTCGATAGAAGAAAACTGCTTCTAATTATCTTCCTGTTCGATGGCAAAATAAGCAGTTTGGAAGTTGGTATTTCAAACTGCTTATTTGATTCTAATCATTTTACCTCTTAAATCTTTAAATAAACAAAACCATCAAACACTCGAACAAGGTTATCTAATCATTGTGTTTCGTTACAGTTATATAAACATCCAAAAACTATCTCCTACATTGCCTTTTGTTACAACTGATTATCTATTTCGCTTATACTATGATTCTTAAGCATTACCAAAACACTTCATAAGATTCCTCATATATCATTAAATTCATGTTTCACTTGACAAAATAAAAACGTAGGATATAGACAAATTATGCTTTTATATTTATATATAAATCTAAATACATTGTTGCACAGCTTTCATCTATATTGAAAACATGCAATTTAAACAGCTTAGAACATAAAAATTATAAATATAAATTAAGATTATCAAATTTCTATCATATAAACCTCATAAAAGCTAAAAATAATTAACAGAAATCATTAATCTTATATGTCATGATTAGAATCCTAAAGGGAATGTACCTGAGGGGGAGGTTCAGAAGACGGTGGTGGTGGCGGTGGAGCGACAGTGGAATCATCTGATGATTCCATCGGAAAGTTTATATATAAAAAAAGGTGGTAATCTTTTTATAGGTAATTCTTTTCATGGGTTCAAATTATCAAGAAAAATAAATCTTGATAAATTTTATAAAAAATTAAACCCAAATTCTGTTAAAATCTACGTTGGTTTTATATCTTTTGCATTCATAAACAAAATTCTTACATTTTTTTCATAGGCAAAATACATGAAAAAAAATATATATGATAAGTAATAGTAACATTATTAAAAAGATAGTTACTTAAAATAACATTCTAATTTGATTAATTTCACATTTTGTTAATAACCAAAATTGTCTTATTATTTTTTTTAGGAATCATAGATACATTATTTTTCAACTAATAACAGCAACACAAATTTTAGAACTTTTAATATACACTGGTAATTGACAATTAACTTCGAATGCGTTGTGTTGGTTTATATATGCTGGAAAAAGGTTGCGTTTTGCTATAACGTAGATTTTAAGACATTTGTTTCGAATTTTACCTACCCTTAGGTAGAGTTATGACTCACCTCACCCATACTTTTCTTTTGACGAGATTAGGTACGGTTGTTGTTTCGAATTTTAGCAAGAAAAATCCTCGACAATAGACTAGCTCTGTTCAGAATAATCATATAATCATCTCCTAACGAGTTCGCCTTTGAAATCAATATCAGTCATCGGTGTTAAAGTACAAATTGATGTCATGTGTTTTAAAGCGAATAGAGTGTTACAATTTTCGTGGTTTAGTTTCCAACCCGTATGAATTTATTTATTTTTTAATCAAAACTCGTATAAGTTAAAGAACACAAGAAACAATATCGATGAATCATTATTTCTTGACAATAAACAGGTGATGAAGCATTTGATTCAACAAGCATGAAAACAACTTTCCAAACCTTCAAAAAATAAAAATCAAAATGTAGCAACTTCTCCAACATTATTCGTGCCGCATCGTTTAATATAACGTCTGCTTAAGTACGCTACAGCTAAGGCATCGGTCATTATAAGGGGGGTGTATTTTTTTCATTCGACGCATTTAAGCTCTCAATATACGACATGTATTTCAATTGTTGATTGGCAGTTTTCCATTCTATGAGATTTTTCATGATATTGTAGCTTCAATTAATATCACCTGGACATTTCTTTCATAATTCGGATGCATACATTGTTTGTATCAAGTCCATAACACACACCCGGGCCACTTTAGTGCGCATATGGAGCTTAGCTTTTCGCTCTCCTGACATCTTAAGTAATTCCTATCGCATACAGCATACACACAACACAAACTAAGTTTATATTGAAGCTATATCTGTCCACAAAATAAAAGACACAACATGAAAATTGTTCTACACTGATTAAATAATCTCTCTGTTATTGATGCTTCTTCTACTCTTTTGAAGTTATTACTAGCAATCCCAAAGCACCTATTAGAATATACTGCATACAAGAAGTAAAACCAAATTAGTAATAGTTATTCTCCAAAAAGAGATGGATGAGATAAAAAGATGGAGAAAAAACTGATTAAAAAAAAAGAAGCAAAACCTTGATGATGGGCTGTTCCGTCATTATAATTGTCACCCATCCAACGTAAGGCAAAAACCTGTGAAAAGTATCAGACACATGAACTTCGTAAAACAGCATAGAAGATCGATGTATTTGGTGTTTAAATGAACAAATAGTTTCACGTTAAATTTACCCAACAGCTCTCCCCATAATATGATGCCGTTGCAACCACATCTGGCCATGAGCATATAAAAGTCTGTCATCTCCAAAATTATTGTCACCTGGAAGAACACAATGGCAGCCAAATATCAAAGAACCGTTCTTGAAGTCTAATCATTTTTCTTTTTAAAAAAAAAGTCATGATCTTGAGGCAATTCAGGTTGATTATTTAAGAACGCTACTAGAACCACTGCAACTGTAACACTATCGCACAGCTTGCTCATTCCCATATCAGTTCTCTATCTTAATTGACATAAAATTTTGTTAATGTACGAAAAATTTTAAAAATAAATTATTGCCAATTCATAGCCACTTGAATCTACTTTACGGATGTAATATGATTACCTTTTGTAAGGACATCAACTTCTCCATCTTCATGCTCATGAACCTACATAAATTTATTTTTATCAGTAATTAAATATTACCATCACAAATATCAATTGAAGATGGGTTTGTAATTTAAGAGACAACATCGGAGTACCCGTCAAAAACAAAAGGGAATCCCTGATAACTGACTAGATTTTTTGAGTATAAAAGTGGATGTTAAAACTTTGGAAGAGTCGGTGGCAAAAAACCGAGTAAAACGATAGTACTTATTTGGCAATCAGAGAATTATTATGTATGGGACTCTAGAAGAAAATAATTATAGAGTCGTATGTTTATATGGTCAGGGACACAGATAGTAGGCTAGTGACTATGGGTGTCATAAAGCACCAGATACAATTGAGTTATAATATTGCTTGGCTACTTAAGAATTTGCTTCGCTCCTTTGTTCTCTTTACCTAGGCTGAATATTGTTTAATTTAAGCACTTAAGACTGCACGAAACATCATACCTCGCGTTTTTGCCGATGTGAAAGTAATTATATACTGTATTTATATTTTGAACGACAAACCTCAATTTTTATGATTCTCAATTTTAGCTACTTTTGGCAAATTTTCACTAGAAATATATACTGTATTGCAAAGCAAGTTTGTAAAAATAGATGGTTATAACACTTTTTTTTATATTTGAAATGATCAAACTAATAATTGAGAAACTATGTCTACAACAAGCTTTGAACCCAAAACCATTTGGCATTTGGTTGTGGGGGAAGTATTGATACAGCTAGGCCAAAGGCCTGTTGGTTGTTGAACACATATACTTCTTAAGTGGGGTTAAAATACAAATAGAGAAGCAAAAAAACAAGACCCGGCAGTCAAATTCTTTATATTTATAATCACAGGTGCAGGTTCAAGACGAAGGCATAAAACCGAACCAGAGTACCAGACAGCTAAATTTGCCTACAGAAGGACTTAATTAGCCTAATACAACTAGCTTAATAAAAACTGTTCTGACTTTCAGCAAGTTCGGACTTCAGGTATAGAAAGATAGAGAACAATAAAATGTGTGGACTAAGCAATTGCATTGCAACGAATGTATAAGCCCTAAATTCAATGCCCTATGTACAAATAAACAACATTTCTGGGACATCAGTTCCTCGAGAGGACAATAAATCATGAGAAGAAAAAACAGTAAGTCGCCAGGGAACATATAACAAAAAGTGCAAGTAAATCATGATAAGAAGGCCCAAGATGAGATGCCCCCTTATAATGTCACTTGAAATCGCAATATAGAGAAGAAAATCTTGCTTTGTCAATCTACGAGTAACTTGATGTAGCAAAACCAGTAATTGAAGAAAGGCTAAATTTACTCGACTTATCCCAACCCGTACCGCTTCATCCCAAAAATGATCAGTTATTACTGAAAAAAGATATACGTCTTCTAAATATACATACCTTAATCACTCGATGAACTATTGGAATCTCCCGCCCCTGCATAGAAACAACAAGAGCAGAACATGCATTAGGAATGTTAATCTTGTCAATTACTTAAAACAAAACATTTATCAAAAAGAATAAAAAATAGGATAACCGATCGAAATTTACTGGATGTAAATAGTATGCTATAGAGATGGGCAAAGCAGGCTTAGCCCAAGACCAGTCCATGGACTGGCCCGACCCAGCATGAAAAAAGCCTGGCCCAATGAGAACTGGGCCGGGTCCTAACAAGCCTGACCAGGCCTTATTCCATTCAAACTTCAGTTCCAAGACCGGTCCAAAACCAAACCCGAAAACAGTAAAGCCAGGCCCAATCTTCAGCCCAGTATGGCCAAGTTTAAAGCCTGGTCCGGAAAAAGCACTATAATATACTATAAGAATTTACCTTTTAACATCCAACTCATTCATTTCTGCATTTATTCAATTCAAGTATAAATCCATAGCCCTCAGTCAAATTAAATGATGTTACAAATTACATTCATCCTATCATTAAATAAAAATAAATGGATTTCAGCTTTAATGAATCCAACCTATCAGTAATGAACAAAAATTAATATCACTTTCAACAGCTCATTTCTAACGGCATGCATGAATGCTTTCTTAATTTATCACAGTGTTTTAACATAAATATATAAGTACATTGTTGAGGATTAAAACTAGACCAAAGGCTGGCATAGACACCATGGCTCAGATTCTTTTGTGTATCTGATTCAATCCTGAGCCTACATATGTTTATGGTCAATGGAAAAGAAAGAGATTTTCTGTGCAGCCGGCTCAATTCTCATAAGGTAGGGTGAAAGCTTATGAATCATCCAGTTACATATACACGCTTCATGATAGACATTTTGACCACATTGAGTACCCTCTGTTCCTTCATGATTCAAACTGGAATGATGAATTATAACACCAAGTATAGTGTTGTCTCCAGATCATGTCAAATATGATTTGAAATATTTATGGGTTTAGTAAAACGTTTGTTAAGTGTTACTGACTACTGCAAACTATAACCTAGTCACAAACTCACAATAAGGTTAGCGCTGTTTCTTTAACAGTAAAGATTTTTGTTTCTTTTTGATAATGTGGTTGGATATTTATTACTTCTATATAGCATTGTGTAACTAAGTTTCTTTTAGCTGCTTATCAAAAAATTGGTTGGCAAAAAAGGGACCAAACCGGCCTAGACTCGAGCCAAGACTGGCCCACCAGGCCATAAAAACCCGCAAAAAGCTGCCAAAAAACCGGGCCAGCCTGGCTAGGGCTGTTGAAAAGACCGATCTTCTTTAAAGGACTGGACCGGGCCAAATACCATGCTATATGTATATAGAAGTTCTTACATAATCAAGACACTATTGAATCAGCAATTGAAAAAGAAGAAGCATACATCAACATTGAACACCACAATTTCTCCAGCTCGAATCGGCTCCTTACTCATATGTAAAAAAAGTATATCACCCTGCAAGACATTCAAAAAGGATTAGAACCAAAACCGATTCACAAGCGTACAAGTTACTCCTTCTTCACAAGCGTAAAGGTGGATCCTTGCATCATACAGTACTATTGAAGGTTTTCGCGATATACAATCAGGAAGCAAACACTGATAACATCCATAGACATCAAATATTCGAATTGCCAAATGAAGATAAACCATTGAACCATAAAAGATAGAAACTTTAAAATAAACGATAATACATATAAATAATCGCTCACTTACCCTTTTAAAACCAGGTTCCATACTTCCGGATAGCACAACTACAACAGGTGACTCACTACCAGTAACACACATTAGCCCTTTCCATATAATTAATGCAGATGTAACAATCATACCTAAAAATGTATATAAAAAAAATAAAACAAAATAAATTCAGACCATCATCTTGATCCAAAAAAGAAACAAAATTTTTACATAAAACACCAAAGATTTTACATTTTTTTCATGGGTCATAAAGATTTTGCAATTATAGTCCAAATTTGTTACAAAGATTAGATTTTTTTTTTCAAAGGGTCAGTTTTTTACAATTATAGTCCAAATTTAATATCAAGTTTGGATATATTTATTCGGTTATTATGAAGCAAAACCTATAAAAGATCCAAACTTTACATCAAATTTGGTATTGTTAACACGAATTAAATCTGGGTTTGCAATAAAATAGTGAAATTAATAAACTTTACAAAGTACATTGAAAGATTATATGATAAATAAATATAAAAAAAAGATAAAGATTTATGTACCAAGACTAATGGCTTGAGTGAATAATTGTCTGAATTGCATTGATTTGATAGAATCGATTTGATCTCCAATCCATCCCATCTTTCGAGCCTAATATTATTTGTGTGTTAAGTTTTGATTTACTGGATTGAAGATTTTGGAGTGATGAGACTTTTTTTTTGTAACGTAATTTTACCCTAATTTTAGTTCATGCGTAATATGTTTGGGATTTTGCATTTACTAAGAAGTTACATATTTGGACCTTTCACTATTTGTCAACGCCATGTTTATCACAAAACCTTTTATAAAACTTTTTAATACTTTAAAAAGTTTTTTATAAAGTTTTTTTTCATTAAAGTGAAAGTTTTTTTTGCAATAGGTTGAAAAGTTTGAAGTCTTTGAAATAATACGACGCTCTCTTTTTTTTTTGTTTCATAATTAAAAAATATTTAAAAGACTTTTTTATGGTTATACCATTGGTGCAATAATTTGATGAAAAGTTTTTATAAAAAAGATTTTAATCAATAACTTAATCATTAGAGATGCTCTTATAATTGATTTTTTCTTTTTTAAGGATGAAAAGTTTATGGAATTTTTTGTTTCACGTTCTGTAGCAAGGACACACGCTAAAAGGTTGAGAGTGACGTCGGCCAGTGATAGTTGTATAAGAGAGAGTTATAATGGTATTATCTTATAAAGTTGATTTTTTAATTGAATTCTTTTTATATTTATTTTTATAATTTATAGTTTTATATTAAATTTCTATTTTAGCTGGTTTAAATTTGTTTTGACTAATTGATTTTACATTAAACTTTATTACAGTATTAAATACATGTACTTAAAACTTCAAATTTTAAGATACCGTTCAAAGAAGTATGATTTGATCTTAATCTTAGTATAATACTAAAAGAGAGTACACAACAACAACAGTACCCAATCCCTGTCGAAGCGGGGTATGGAGGAGGTAAGATGTAGACAGTCTTGCCTCTACCCAAAGGTAAAGAGACTGCTTTCATAAGGACCTCCGGCCAAAGCTACACACAAAAAAGATAACCAAAATGATAAGTATGCCCAGACGAAACAATCTTCATAACTTGCTTCAGTGACATGCTTTAGCCCTATTAGCAGCCATGACAATACCAATCATCCATTTCACCATAAAGCTAATTGTCAATTAATTAATTGTAACGCAATTGTCTCAATGGTTAATGCTAATTGTCAGTTAATTGTATCATAAAGATAAGTGATAAGTATTTAATTTATATGTTTCTAATTTAATTTAGTGTGTTTGACTGTATGATGTACTATATTTTAGTAATCTTGATTTATGTAAACTATATTAATCTTTATTGTTTTAGAACACCCATATCCACAAATATAAAATGCACTGTGATAATAATCATTAATTAGTAAAATAACAACGTGAAGGGTATTTGGTTCAGATGTATTCTAGGTGACCCGGCATCAGAAAAGACGTTTCGGGTTTAGTCTCGTTGTGTACAAATGTGTGTACCTTTTTAGGGAATTTTTTTGTTGTTGTTAAGTACAATGTTTTGAATGACCTTGGTTAAAGTAGTGTTGTGTCGAGGCGTATTTGTTGCTGTGGTTTTTTTTTTCTTGGATGAGCTAGGAGGAGCATGTTTTATGGTCGGATTTGTGTATATTTGAAGTTGACTTATGCTTTTGTGTTCATGTATCTTTCATGATCATGGTGTTATTTATGGAATGAGCATTTTGAATTGAAGTTGACATGATCCATCCACTGATAAGGTCTTAAACTTCGATATGACGACATTTTTTGCATACAAATCGGTTAACTAGAAATAATCTGTGTTTATATAGACAGCCACCTAGAATGTTGTATTATATGTTTTGGCCGTTTGGTAAGCGTTTGATTGCTATAATACCTGGCTAATATCCACACAGTTTGATGTTGCTTTATGCTTCTAGCCTTATACCTTAGCATCACCTCGTTGCATATACCTATTTACTCTGGCCTTCTTTTACTTTTTATGTAGCTTAAACATCTTTATCTTTTTTACTTTGTTTGAAATTTTACTGCCCTTACAGCAATTACTTTGTTTTACAGTTTTGATAAGATTATTAACAAAGAGATCCCAGCAAATGTGGTTTACGAGGATGATAAGATAGCCCATTAATGCTTATTAACTGTGGATATCTTCCATTTATTGTATGTTGTAACTCATGAAGTCCTTGATGTCATGGTTTCTATGCTGATGTTCAAAGGTGTATTTGGATGTTTGTTTTCCTATCTTTCACATCCCGCCCCTAAGCGTCCTCTTCTTGGCAGGTTCTTGCATTTCGGGACATTGCTTCTCAAGCACCAACACACATTTTGCTTATTCCCAAAGTTCGGGATGGTTTGACTGGTCCTTCTAAGGTAATACAGTGTATTCTCACATAGTCATATACTTACAGGGTCCAAATGTCATTTTCTTGGTTTGGATAGAGTAATATAGATGAAAAATACTATTTTCTTTGTGGTTCCTTTTGGTCATTATTTGATTCTTCTTTCACATAAATAACCACTTCAGTATTTTTGTAAAACGTATACTTTGTGTGATCATGTAGGCTGAGGAGAGGCACTGTGAAATTCTTAGTCATCTTCTCTACACTGCAAAGGTTGTGGCTAAACAAGAAGGTCTTGAAGATGGGTACAGAGTTGTCATCAATGAT
>JAOXNX010000001.1:17053701-17071632 GCA_028566075.1 Solidago caesia | reverse complement strand
CCATGGAACCAACTATAGAAGAATTGTTTGAAGTGGACAAAGGTGACATGGTCCATGATGTAGAAGTTGATATGTCTCACTTCAAGGGAAATTTTGAAAGGTATGATGTCAACTGGATTGGGAAAGGGGTGGAATCTGCTATTGGTGAGCTACATGTGGGTGAAGAAGTTTTAGGTATAGATTTTGATGAGTATGACAGTGGTGTAGGTTCTGATGAAGAAGAGTAAAAAAGAAAGCAGAAATTAAGAAACTTGAAGATGAAGCAAAATTCAACAAGTGTGAGATTTCTTAAACCAGCTTTCTATCTTGGTCAGTCCTTCAATGATAAAGAACAAGTTAAAACTTTACTGAAAAATCATACAATTGAGAGTAGAAGGGATATCAGGATTGTGAAGAATGATTCAAAGAGGATTAGAGTTAGATGTTATGGTGTGATTCCATGTTTGAAATAGGGTTACAAAGATACCTGTGAAAAAGAAGGGGTCCAATAAGAAAAAAGGGAAGGTTAACAAGTCAACAGAAAGGGAGGTCAACAAGTCAAAAGAGGGAGAGACAAGTAAGGGCAAAAAGGTCATTACCAGCTGTCCATGGACCCTACATGTGTCCAAACCAAGGGATGATGAGAAATGGTCGGTCAAGACATTAATTGAACAACACAAATGCCTAAATACCAGAGATCTAAGGCAGGCCAATTCAACTTTTCTATCGGAACATGTGAGTGACATAGTTAGATCAAATCCAGATATATCAGGTCAAGCACTTCAAGATCTATTGAGTAAGAAGTTTGAGATTAGTATTAGCAGGATGGCGGCATACAGAGCAAAGGATAAAGCAGCGAAGAAACTAAGGGGGGATTACCAGGAGCAGTTTGGATTGTTAAGGGACTATGTCATGGAACTCCAACAAAAAAAATTCAAACACCACTGTTAAATTAGAATTTGCATACCAATCAGTCAATCCTGCTTCAAAAACTAGGGTGTTTCAAAGGATTTATGTTTGTCTAGGTCCATTAAAACAGGGATTTAGGGAGTTGGGGAGGGAGTTGTTAGCGTTAGATGGGGCATTCATGAAAGGTCCATATCCTGGGCAGTTATTGACTGTTGTTAGTGTTGATGGAAACAATGGGATATACCCCGTTGCATATGCACTTGTTGAAAGTGAATGCAGTAATTCATGGGAATGGATCTTACAATGTCTTGGAGATGCCCTGTAAATTATTAAGTTCTTAATAAATGAAATAATAAAACTCTAAAGTTCTTAATAATTATTTTTACGGGTTTGATATGATATTTCTTTAGAGTTTTATTAAGAACTCTAAAGTTCTTAATAATTCTTAATAGTGTATACTTCATTTATTAAGTATACACGAAATTACGGGTTTGATACCTCAAGTGCACGACACATGGCTTGACTTAACGGCCAAATAGACGGCCGTCAGAAATAGGTACCGTGCGTGTAGAAATTTGCAACTTGGGGTATGGTCCGAGTGAAAAAACAAAAGTTTGTACCGAGAGTATAGTTTCAAGTATACTTCAGGTTCCATCTATGTAATTCACTCTAATAATAATAATAATAATAATAAATAATACTCCCTATATGCTTGTATTTTTCTCTTGTCTCTTTTACTTAATTAATTTTATCATTTAATTAATGAAATATCTCTTCATGAATAGACCACTGTTTATATATTTGTGTTTAATTTAATAATAAATGAGTAAAATTGACTGGTGTTCATATACGTACAATTAAGTGAATCTCAAATGTCAAATGATTAATTCCTATTCTCTCGTGGGATAGTATTTGAAGTTCGATTCATCCCCTGATCGCTTTTTATACGAGTCCATATTTTATGTGCTTTTGATCCAAACATTTTGTATCATGAAGAAAAAACATATTGAAGAAAGTTTTCATAGCAATTATATTTTCCTGCATGAGAAAGTACATTCTTGTTGAACCTCTTATAATCATTGTGTCAAATCATTTTACATTCCAATATCGTCTTCCATGTATTATAGGTCTTTACTGTCTTCGACGGTGTATAGTGGAGGTTGAGATCTAGACAGTCTAACCCCTACCTAAAATAAAGAGGCTACTTTCAAATTCCACCTATGATAGAAAAGAACCTCCAACCTTGCAAGGAGTAAGGATTGAACCCATAATCGACCTCTGTTTTCAAAGATAAGAATGTTAACCACTTGATTCAATATTTGCTTGTTTATTTACATGTGATCGTGTGATTAAAATAAGAAGCATATATAAATGCGTTGCGACATCCTCGCAATAAAGTAGTAAACATATGGTACATGAGATATTTGTTAACCATTACATGGCTCATAATAAAAATTTTCAATTAAAAAAAGTAAAATATGGCTCATAATGAACATACCAACACATATAAAATGTATTGTTGATCATAATGGATTATGTAAAAATTAGGTGGACCAAGTATCTATATCTATATTATTATATTATAAAAGTTTAAGGACGTTTTAAAATTTAAAAACTTAATTACACTGATTTTATTATAAAATGCACAAATAAATTCAATGCATTAACTAAATATATATTATATAATACATAATCATATCATTTAGTTAAAGCAAATTCAGATTAATTAAAACATAAATATAATTTATTATTATAAATTAAAAAATCAACATAAAAATACATATAAATAAATTCAAGAAAATAAAATAAAATTCAACTTTGTATCATAATACTACTTTAACTTCCTCTGTTACACAACAATAAAGGATAACGTCATACAAAGTCGGCGGTCGACGAAGCCGGCCGATGTCACCCCCAACTTTTTAATCTTGTATCCTTGCTAAACAATTTGAAACACATTCAACTCACATACATACACAATTACATAATTTCTTTATTAATTTTTTTATCATTTTTACATTTTAATGATATATGCTAAGTAGATTGATTATTTTGTAAGAATATTTTTTTGAATTTATAATATTTATCATTAAAATTGTTGTTCTTATTTATAAATGGCCGGGTTTTTGGTCGCGTCTATATTAAGTAAAACTCAAACAATGTTTTTTATTTTAAAAACATTATGTTAAAATTAACCAATAAATTTCATTTGTACATATTTATGTACGTCTTACATGCTGCTAGCTGCTTGCTTATTTTTTAAAGTTTAATTATTATTTTTTTTAAACCTACATGTGAAGTATTTGTGAGAGGCCGGCAGCATGTACCCTTGTTTTTCCCATTAGCTGAATCAGAAAAAATTGAAATGTATTTGTAAATGAGAGGAAAGAAATAATTAAGGACCCTGAAATGCTATATGTTAGGACTTGGCCATGAGTTTAATTAATGATATTTATTTATTTTCCGTTTCAACAGTATTCACATAACGTACGTAGATCATGATGAAAACACTAAACATGTAATTAATTGTTTTCATGTACGTAGAATCGAACCATAAAACAAAATAAAAGAAGAAACAAAAACAGAATCCACTAATTAATTTATCCTTTCAAATGTAAATTAAGTACTTGTTCATCCTTAAACCTTATCTTGAAAATATATTTAAGATATTTCCTACATAATAACATGAGAATCCTCTACTTTTCAATCACGACAAATGTTTTATGGTTCCTTTTACCCAACAAATGTTTTAAGGTTCGTTTGCCACACTCAATATTCAAAATCAGAAGATATGATCCAGCTTATTGGCTTTTTTTGGTCATATATTGTTTCAGTCAACTGCAGATTATAATTACCTTCAACATCTAGTTAATTTGGTGTTTCTATTTACCGTTTTCTGTCAAGTACCGGCCAGCCCCCTGCTAGTTCCGTCGCCGGCTAGTTTGCATGTTTGATGATATTAAACTCTCGAAAATAAAGTTTTAAGTATTTAAGCTTTGACGACTCCAACTAATTTGTCAAAACACTGGCTTAATTACGAGATTTATAATAAATAATATGTTGTCCATCGGCTGGTTTCCTTTTTTTTGGGTTGTAACATGTGTGATCATTTAAAAGTAAATATAATCATGTAATCACAATGTATCTGAGATAACATAACTTGTCAACCAAAAGCTATGAAAATCTATAACTTTAGCCTTTTAAGATATATAAATATATATCATGATTAGTCAAACTAACTTGGAAAAAATTCAACTTTCTTAACAATATCAACTGCAGTTTTGTAAACCAACTCACTTTAATTAGCCATTAGTGTGCTTTAGGATGGGGAGGGAGGAGTTTTACTTGAAACCCAATGTCTTGAGTTCAAGTCTTCACAAAAGGGTTTTCCTCCTCAAGGGGTTTAATTAAGGGGATCTGCTCGTCAAAATGACTCTCTAGCTATCTCGGACTCGTGATTAAAACAACGTATGCTAGACCTCTAGACATTCGCGAGTAATTCACGTACACCTTTAAAAAAAACTGCAGTTTTGTAAGCAGACCTTTGAACATGTAACAAAATAATATAAGCAAACTAAAATAAACTTCTACCAAAATGTAGTCACTTTTTTGGGAGTTATTGTGGTATCTTTAGTTTCAAAGGTAAAAGTTCCACGTAGTCTTGGCAATGGTGTTGACTCAAAATATCACTGAATATTGACTACTAATTGCAAACACTTGTGAAGAAAACCCATAACAATAGGCATCTTTTAATATGTTACCATTTGTCTCCATTCAAACTTCATTTTCATACAAATACCTAGCCTTTGATTCTCCGATCGATACCATCAACAATTATTTGATCTTTCCAAAGCAAACCATGGGTAAAAGATGCACCCAACCCTCTCTCAAAGTTGCCAAGAAACAACCCCCACATCATTTTAACACTTTGATAAAGAATTTAAAACCAAAGGTCTTCATAACCGACTCATCAAACTTCATGACCCTTGTTCAAAAACTTACGGGCAAGGGTCAAGAGTCTCCAGCAATAGATTCTTTTCCTCCTCCTATTACTACGCCGGTTGTATCATCCGAACCAACTCATGTAATCCAAATTGATGACCACGATAGCCCTGATCCTAGCTTCGATTATAGCTCCAATCCTAGCCTTGATTACAGCACCGATCCTAGCCTTGATTACAGCACCGATCCTAGCCTTGATTATAGCTCCAATCCTAGACTTTATTACAATACCGACCCTAGCCTTGATTATAGTTCCAATCCTAGCCTTGATTATGGTACCGATCCTAGCCTTGAATATAGCCTTGTTCATAATCTTGATTGTAGCCTTGATCCTAGCAATGATTATTGTAGCCCTGATCCTAGTTTAGATGACATGGTCATGCCATTTGATTATAGCAATTGTTCGGCTCAAGAGTTAGTGCAATGGCCAGAAGATCAGGTCATCATGGACTATGCGAAGGAGATTGAGCTCAGGAACTTTGAGTCTTGGCTCCTAGACTTTGATTCTCCGGCTTGTATCCAAGATGCACCATTTGTGGCCATGAATACATACGAGTATAACTACAACTATTCATCAGTCATGTGATCCTTAAATGTGTATGTATATATCGATCTAGCCATAATTGTTTTGTATATCTTGTTAATATTATTAATTACTTGTATACTGTTGTATATTCTTTTTCTTGTTATTCAAGATTGATTGTATTTATATATTTAACAAATACAAACTTAATAAATCATAAATATAGAATTCTTTTCATATATGATCTGCATTTGATATTTTGGGATCTGTACGTACGTATATTTCTAGATATATACATTTTGAATTAATGCTCCTAATTAAAATATATGCAAAAATGCACACATCTATCTATATAGCTCACCCGTTCTAAATTATCCATCATCGTATACCAAAAATGTCAAATATGGATCATGTACATGTGTATATACCACTAACTATAAAATAACTATATGTCTACTAGTTATTGATATTGTTTCTTAAAAGTTTTACTAAATACACAAGAAAGTTTGTAACATCTGAATATGTTTCCGATAACATATGTCTTGACTTACATAATAAGTTCGATTTTAATTTTCAACCGTATCTTAAAATATGATGCAAACTTAAAATATATATATGTCTTGACGTACATAATAATTATAATTAAGTTCGTGCGAGAATTAAGAATACAATAAGCATTAATTACAAGAAACATATCATTTAAGTGACAGACTAAGAGTGTTGCTAAATTTTAGTTTATTGATTGGCACTTATTAAAAAGTATAGCTAGGTAATATATCTATGTTTTTATGTTTTTATAAAAGATGCCTAACCAAAACTATTTTTACATTCTTATGGAATAATGTAAGTAAAAGTTGAATAAGTAATATACCTAACCCACACTTTTTTACGTAGATATATAAATGTTTTGAATATTAATAACATGCTTATAATTTTTAATGAACCTTTTTATAATTTATAATAGTTTCTTAAAATATCAATAAATGCCACATATCTTAAAGAGACGTCATTTTAAACTATATGTACGTTATACATCAATGAAATTTTGGTTTACTTGATCATAACATGACAATATCGACTAATATTAGAAAAACCATATTCGATGTGACGGGGATCGCTATTGTAATATCAAATGTCAACTTTAATAACACATCATAGCTATTTTGTATTTAGACTATCTCCAATGGTAAAGACGTCTTTAGGCGTCCTTAATTGTCTAGTCAGTTGTCACATCATATCTTTAAAAATCCTTATAATCTTTATAAATCCTTAAACTTTCTTAATTTTACCTCCAGCCATACAAACATCTTTACATTTCATATACAAACAAAAAAAAGTACTATGTACATCATACAAACATATCTTTGGTTATGAAAACTTTGGATCGAGAAGTATGGATACCTAAAGATACAATCAAAAACAACAATTGGAGTTGATCTTAGGGATTCATCATATAATTCTTAAAAATAAGTATTTAAAAATATATCCAGCTTTAGTTCTAAAATCAGACGCCTTCTAATAAGTGGCACTTGAAACCATTTACTTTGCCTTTGTACTACTACATCATACTCCCTCCGTTCCATTTTAAATGTCATAGTTTGACATTTTAAGTTTTAATTTTTCATGTTTGACCGTAAATCTTTTTGTTTGTGTTATATAATACTTAATGTAAAATATATGAATGGATTGGGTTTTACATGTATTTTTCATTTATATAACTTTCATTGATATAACTTACGGTCAAAGTTGAAAGAAAAAAACTTAAGAAGTAAAAAAAAAAAAGCTTAAATTGAGACAGAGAAGTAATATATTGTAAATAATGACAAACTCATCAGAAGGGTGAACAGTTGGTTATACGTTAGGGAAAAAAAATAGCAAATACATATACATATCAATATCAATTTTTGTTACAAAAATAGCAACACGGTAAATGTCACTGTAACAATGGCGCATTCACATGGTTGGTTTAATTAGCTAACTTCCAATAATGTCACATTTCCATATATTTGGCTGGTAGTTGTCTCTGTAACTTTCATGCACTAGTTAAAACGTGGCCGTGACGCTTTATATTGCGGCTAATTAAATCTCCTTTTCATACAAAACTCAAATATTCTATCATTTGGCTTTATTTGAACGTATTTTATGATAGAGCTACATATATTCTGTACTTACGTGTATACATCTTTGTGAACATATATAAAATATAGTTTTTAGTCACTCATCTAATCGAGTCACTATCTTAATACAACCACAAAGGTGGCGTAATATTTAATTTAATTTCGTGTATTATGTCCAACGATGCACGATTTCAGTTTAGACGTTTATTAGTAAAGTAATTAATTAATGATGTAACTTAACAATAAGTAGTTAAAAGTGATAATTATCTCACCAAAAATTAATTATATGAAAAACAATTTACGTTCGTATATATGCTATGGCTGTAAATGACCAAACGTTTACAATTACAAAAGTTCAATTCGTTTATAAATAAGAACTGTACGTACACAAACTAGAATAAAGTTTTACATTGTTCAGTTAGATAAATGCACATGAACAGAGAGTTTTTTGTTATATTTAATGAATTTAGAAAGTGTAGATTACTTTTCTAAGAAAATTAAATAATATTATTGTCTAAACCAAACGATTCTGTTTTTATATTATTTATTTGGATTGTAGAATTGAAACTATAGCCTCTAAGTCTCTAACTATAATAAAATACGGAGTAACATATATTTTTTTGTTAATCATGGGTGTTCTATTCGCATTGCGAACAGACTAATCCCAAAAGCTGACTCGTTTTGTGAGCCCAAAATTATAGCAGGTGAGCCTTTGTGGCCACTAGAATATATATATCTTTTTAAGAAACCAGTGATGAACTGTGATCTCCCATCCCTAAAATGAATAAATTAGTAGAAGTATTTGTATGATACTAATTATTAAAGTATATTACGAGAATATAATAAGACAACAAAGATGAAAAGGAATATTCTTAACTAAAATCTAATTATAAATATCGTGTGATAATATATTTGCTACACAAATAAATAAATTGTTATGGATGAATATGAAATGTATGTTCGTAATCATCTTAATTAGTGATGCATGTATTTGTATATTATTAAGAGTTTAATTTAATTAATTACTGTCTGGGCCCATTCTAAGCTAAACTTACAGTTACCCGCTTGGCCCAAATAATTTTTTCCAATTATCAAAACATATCCATTTTGCCACCTATGCATTTCCTGAACTGATATCCCCTCATTTAGGAATCCATAAGCATGCTCCAATATTCATTCTGTGCAAGCTTTATGTTATTAGAATAATATGCAAGGATTCCAAGGCCAACTTCATAGACTTTTGGCATGTACCACCCTCCTTCTTTCTTGCTTGTAAATAAAGAAAAGAAGATTATACCCAAAAGTTATGCTTTGCTTCATCTTTAACAATCAAACTACTTATATAACTTAATTGGAAGATGCATAATGCAAATGCACATAACTAATTTGTTCTAATAGAAAGTTAACGACGACTTTGAAAACGCAAAAAACAATGGGGCTTCTTGCGACACTTGCTAGAAATTTGGATACACTACTCGGGTAAGTATTTGACCTTTTATAGGAGAATTTCAAAAGTTTTTTTTTATTTATTATTTGGTGCGACTAACTTGTTTTATTATGTCGTCTTGATGTAGGCCGGGCGTTATGCTTGTTTACCCCTTGTAAGTGGCACCTTCTCTTAATCTGATCGATTACAGATTCAGCTGTGCTTGTTTTATTTTAAGTTTCTAATAACCAATGAAAATTATACAAAAAAAAAAGTCTCTACTTCCACAAAATTCAAAAACCCAGTTCAAGAACATAACCATCAAGGCATCAATCATCATGGGTGTTCTGACTTCTGATGGGCTGTTGGTTCAATAAAAAAGGGAAATGAAAAATCCAAAGCATTACGAACTGGGCTGTTGGGCCAGTGAACAAGAAACATCCCAATGGGCTAACAAAGCCGAAGTTTTTATTTTATTTTATCGGTTTCATTCTTTTGACAACCTTTTTTCTTCAAAAGTTAAATACTTTGGAGTTTACATTATATTAGCCGTGCACATCAAAACCGGGTTGGGCAAACCCGGTTGCAAAAACCCAAAACTGGACCCGACCCAAAACCGGTTTTTGGAGAAACCGGTTTGAGTTTTGTAGAAACAGACTGGTTGGAACCGGTTTGAGATTTCTGGTTTAAGGACCGGGTAGAGATCGGGTCGGGTTCGGTTTTAGGCAAAAAAACATGGGAAAAAACCGGTTAAAACCGGTCAATGGGTTGACCCAAAACCAGTTTGAACCCGGTTCGGGTCCGGGTCCGGGTCCGGTTCGGGTCAGCCCAAAACCGAAATTTGTGCACGGCTACATTATATAGATCATGGTCTTTTAAAAATCTGCAGAGTCAAGTCTTTTTGATGATCTAATGTTTTTGATGCCATGGGTTAAGAAAAGTTGTTTGGTTTGATGCATTCTGCAAAACACAAGACTCAAAATTGTTTGGTTGTTAAAAACGTAACTACATTTCTTGTTTTCTTAAAAAACGACACCTTTATTATCTCAGAAGTAACTAATGACAACAATTGACAAAATTTATGAAAGGTACGCGTCAATGCTAGCAATCGAGAGTTCTACATCAGAAGAGGATCAACAATGGCTTACCTATTGGGTTCTATACTCGTTCATTACCCTTTTCGAGCTTTCCTTTTGGAAAGTCCTCCAATGGTAATTCTTTCTATTTCATATAAACAAATTGGCAAACATCAAAGCATGTAAAAAGATTAAGGTTTGCTATTGAGGGCGCCATTTTTATTTTGTACAAATGATAATGCTTTGTATTCACTTGAACAGGATTCCATTTTGGACCTACTTGAAGCTTTTGTTTTGTATGTGGTTGGTGCTACCCGGGATCAACGGGGCAGCATACGTATATGCAAATATTGCAAGGAAATATATCAAAGTAGGGGGCCGTGTGAGCTCAAAGTACCCGGAGGGACAACGTAAAGTCCTCCAAATGATGAGCCTCGATGCACGAAAGTCAGTCGAACGTTATATCGAGAAATATGGACCAGAGGCATTTGACCGAGTTGTCAAAGCGGTATACTCATGACCCTACAACCTAGTTGGCTTTCATCATTATAGCATAGAGGTGGTAAATTAACATGTCAGATGGGTTGGGTAATGAGTGAAAATAAGGCTCGGACCGAAATTGGTTGGGTTGGGTTGTGCAACAAACATTATATTAATTTGGGATGACTTTTGATCCATTCAACTCATTCTTTTACCCAATGAAATATATTGTACAATCACTAGTCAAACAACAAAAGTTTTGTCATCCCTTTTGTAGCTTTTAGAAATTTTATCAAGATTCAACATACAAATTATATCATTTTTTAAAAAATATTCTAGAAAATGTCGATGAAATGCTACTTTCATCAATTAGGTATATTTTAAATCCGTTAATTAAACAAATATGAAAATACTTTTAAAGTTTTTTACTGATTGTGATTGTGGGTTGTTGCAGGCTGAAAAGGAAGCAAACAGAAAATAAGAAGATATATGGGCTTCACCTTTTATGAAACTCAATAAAAGCTGATTATGTTCTAACCTATGGCATTATTGTTGTAATTGTTTGGTTTGTTTGTTTTTTTTTTTTTAATTTTAAATTTGAATGTCCCAATAGTCTTTGCCTTATGTATTTAGCAGTATATTAGTACGTTCATTGGTATGTATTTTATTTTTTTTAACAATTTATAAAAGAGTACAAATTACAAATGCATACAACTCAAGTAATACATATAATGTGACAAGCAAACAGATTGCATATGTTGTTTATGGAGACATAGTGCAAATAATTAGACTGAAACATGGGATGATGAACCATCTAAAGCTTATGTAGAATCAAGGGAGCACCAAACTGAGGTTGCAAAGTGATGATGGTGTGAGGGGCGTGCGAGTATGATGGCGATAATTCAAAAGAGAAGTGTTGAAGTATCATAACAAGTGCCATTTTTGATTCCATCATAGCAAAATTTTGTCCAATACATATACGTGGCCCTCCTCCAAATGGAACATAGGAAGCTTGACCCTTGGTCGCCTTAAACACACCTTCAGAAAATCTATCGGGCTTGAACTCTTTTACATCATCTCCCCATAAATCACGATCGTGGTGTAATAGCAACGTGTTCAATTGGATATGTGTTCCAGCTGGTAAAGTGATGTTCCCTAATTTGGTTTCTTCATGTACCATCCTTCCTAACGCTGCCCCGGGTGGATATAGTCTAAGAACCTCATTGAAAATCATGTTCACCTACAAATGGAAAATATATTCAGTTACAGTAAAGAAAATGTGGCAATGAGAAACATCGCTAACCTTAGTTAAGATAAATTTATGCATCCGAACCATTGTTGTGGAAGAAATAACCACACACACTACTACATAAGATAGATTCATAAACTGGAATACAAAAAAACTTACAACTTTGAGATGATTTAACCCATCAATGTCTGGTTTTTTATCCCCAAAGACATCTAACACTTCATTTCTAGCACGGGTCTGCCAATTTGAGTATTGACTTAGTAAAATCATAGTCCAAACGAGCAGATTTCCGGTGGTTTCTTGCCCTGCAAAGTAGAAAAGTTTGCACTCTTCGATTACTTCCTCTAAGCTTAGTCCAAAATTACTATTTCCATGATGTTTGATTTCTTTGTAATTGGAATCCAAGAGTATGCCCAAAAGGTCTTCCTTATCAAAGTTCCCAACTTTCATCATGATCACCCTCTTGTCGATGATACTTCTTATCGTAGCCTTCACTTCCCTGTCGATCTCTTTAATCCTCATGTTGGATTGTGTTGGCAAAAATCTATACAATCATATTTAGTTATAAAATCTATGCATACATCAAATATTAAGTTATGTTATCTTTATAATTGAGTGCAGCTTACTAAAAGAGGAACAAGTTAATTAAAAAATGTTGCGTAGTCGCGTTGAAACTTTACTGACCTTGATCCTGGAATGTAAACTGATTGTTCAGCTTTTATGATAAGTTCTGATTGTTCTTGCTGAAGTTGAAATATCTTCCTTCCTTCCTCAAAACTACTACCGAAAGCAGTACGTGAAATTACATCACTAGTAAATGACTGAAGATAAGGCCACACATCGACTTCACAAGTCGTTTCTTTGGTTAACATTTTTTCCCACTTGTGGATCATCTCGCTACAACTTGTATAAAATGCAGGTACCATATGCTACAAAAGAATATATAAAATACTAGTTTGGAATCATTTTTTTCATATAGGAATGGAGAAGAACAGGCATATATGAGCAAGAAACTTAACCTTGAGCTTCACCACATGAAATGCAGGGTTTATGATTTTTCTATGTTTGATCCATTGATCAGCATCGGTGTCAATTAATCCCTTTGCTAGCAATTTTGTTAGCGGGTTTCCTCCCCGTGGCTTTTGGAATTGATAATATTTGGCGAATATCTCCCGTATCATAGAAGGTTCAGATACTTGCACCACCGGTTTGTAGCCCATCCATGTAAACCAAATCTTCCCTGCAGAAGTAAGCCAATAAATATTGTTTTGTTTGCGCATTTGAATAACAAGAAAAATAAACAAGCAAAAATAGATAACCATAGTTAGTACCAACGTCAAGTATGATTAAAAGCATATACATATCGGTCTATTAAAGAAGAACGATTCACATCAAATACAACTCAACAAAAATTAAGAGAAACAACAATGTACGAAATTTGCACGTACGTACCATATGTAGTGACAGACTTATGCACGAATGGCAATACTCGTGGAACGATATCATCTGTTAGACCTATGGGTTTAGATTTAGCGTGAACTATCAACTGCACCATCTCTTTCAAATCTCCAAAGAAAATTTTGTAAGAGTTGCCATGGAGACCTTGTTCTCTTAGAAAATTTTCTATTTTCTTTGGTTTGAACCACACCAAGTTCAAAAATCTGATCAACGCATATGTGATCAATAATATTACTAAACCTCCCACAACATAAGACGACATTATACTAACTTTTAATTTGGGCCCGGGTATGTGGGTATAATCAACTAGAGTAGCTAAATGTTTTATGAATGGTTTGGTCTTTCTAAGATGCATGATGATTCTTATAGAAGGAATATATTTCACCTGACTACCCTATGGATTAGAGAATTATAAATCATGTCCCTTAATAATTGTGTTATATATGATTTCCATTTGCTAAAGGTTAGACGACATATTTTTAGTATTATCTAATGAGTTATGTTCCGAGCCTCCAATTACTTTCAGCTAAGCTTTTAAAAAATTATCACATCATGATCACACAGACTTACAAACTAAAATAAGTGAAACAAGAAATACATATTCATATCCAATTTCAAAGTACACAATGCTTAAAAAAGAAGTTTTAACAGTATAATGCTTAAATATAATCAAAATAAAACAAGATGTCACATAAAAATAAAAATAAAAGTAATTCACTATTTTATAGATGGGATTTGATAAATGTATCACATGATTTGATTAATATACTACAATTATGCATAATCTATTTGTATACTACGTGGTATATTAACCAAATTTTGTAGTATGTACGTGTATAGAATCCCATTTTAAATAAAAATACTTATAGAAATATATTACACCGAACATGAATATCCAAAAATAAATATTATTCTACCATTCAAAATAACACATTTACAAAGTTATAATATAACAACAACGGTACCCAATTCCGTATAAGATGGGTATGTGTTTTAGAAATCTACGATACATGTAACATATAATGGGTATTAAATAGAATTATAACTACTTTGTGTAATTAAAATAAATATTGGTGCATGTAATTAGTTAAAGCTGAAATGACTTCAAAGTTGAGGGGTGGTATGTAAACAACTCTCATCCCAATAATTAGACTATGGGGAGTGGGGAGTCCCCTCTGAACAAAACGCCCCTTTAACGCTTAAAACGCCCAAAGAATGCCGGGAACACCGCCCCAAGGGGCGTTCCGGCCTGGTCAAACGCGGTCCACGTTTCTTTTTGGACACCCAACTTCACACAACCTTCTCTCTCTCTCTCCTTTCCTTTTTCACTTTTCAATACCCCTCAACTAATTATACAATGCCACGTGGCAAAATAAAACGCCCCTTTAAAGGATGTCTCACTCTAAGAAAAAGAAGGAACTTCACATGGACGCCCCAGGGCTTCCATTAGGAGCTCTCACTCCGGATAGCCTATATATATATATATATATATAATATACTATAATTGGTGAAGAGAGTTTGACCTCTCAACTTAAACATGTTCTAAAAAGACCGGTGGTTTATGTTGAGATATCAATTAAAAATAAAATAACAACGCCACTTACTATCTAATGATTCAATATTTAAAAAGTTTAATATGTTTCAGTTGAATATTTTTGATCTATTAAATCATGCGCCATATATTTAAAAAAGTATAATATTTTTCAGTTGAATATATTTAAACTTTGATGGTGATTATAGATCTTCAAAAATCAACTAGCACTTCACTAAAAATGTGTGAAGTTTTGGATTGTTGAATATTGTTCAAATTAATTATGAATTCTACTGATACTTTATATTCTTTTTTTTTTTAGTGTTTTATCATTTGTTAAAATAAAAATATTTCTTTTCAGAGTGGTATCACCAAGGATATCCTTTGGGGCTGGTAACGAAAGAACATGGATCGTGGATGATTGGGGTCTGCATACTGTCCGCTTGGATGTCACTGTGGGTACTCGATCGTTAACAATTAACTCGTTGTTTAAAAAAAAAAGAATATTTTTACTTTATTACACTACTATATATATATATATATATATATAGCATTTGTTGATTAAGTAGTGCATGCCATTCCAGATTATTAGAAAGAAAAACGAAACCAACCACAAATTATTTATTACTTCTTCAAAATGATTTGTTTACTTGACAAGTACTTAATATCTTATTGTACAATTTAATATTATACTAGTTATACCAATATACATTTTAATCAAATATTATGAAGCAAAATTATATGGTAAGTTTCTAACTCTTACTGAGCTTATCTATTATTCTGGAAAGTAGTATTATAGGGTTTAAGTTGTAAAAGGCTAATATACTCTTTTGAATGTGCACCAATTCCACTACATATTTTTCAATTTTCACGTGATACACATCAAACTTTTAAATGTTATTCCAAATTCTTATTTTTATTTAACATGATATATTTAAAAAAGTCATATATATGATGTTTTAAGTACAAACATATTTCTATCATAAAAAAACTGGAACGGATTTAATTTGGTTGTCATGTTTATTTACCCACTCTGTAGAAAAGGAAAACGATAAATAGATAATTTACCAAGAAGTAAAGAAGCATGAAATGTAGTATCCATGGACATGGTTCGCAAGTCTTCAAGCTAATTTATTAGACTGGTAATTTTGATATTTTAGAAATGTAATTGGGTCAAAATGGTTGATATAACTGCTAGGCCCAACAACTTATGGACCAAACAGCTTATGGGCTGATTCAGTTACATACTTACATGACTTTCCCCGGATTTCTTAGAAATCATTCTCTTAGGCCCGTTCCATATGGTGCTCATCGTGCCTCTTCATCAAACTCATCTTTGAAGATGAGATAGGCACCAACTCATCGTGCCTCTTTATCATCATGTGTCGTCCAAATTTAGAAGAGGTAAGAATAAAGAGAAAGAGCGTGTGGGGTATGAGGGAGTGTATGTGTGTGTAGGTTTATAATTTTTTAATTGGAGATGAGGTGAGGATAAAGTTATATATGATAGGAAGGAGAATGTTTTTAGGTGTGTCTTAAAGAGAGAAAATCTGATGTGACAGTTAAGATGAGGTGAAGACCTCGTCATGATAGGGAGAGACCTTATTGATGATATTTCTTATCATGGTCCTCACTTTTCGGTCAATCTCTTTTTGTTCAGTTTTTTGGACAAGTATCTATATAATCAAATAGAATTAATTATTCTTTTTGAAATATTTATTTAGTAGGATAATGATATATCAAGTTGAGATGTTTAAAATAGTAAATAAGAGTGGGGGACATTTTAGGTAAATCAAATCATCTTTTGAGAAATGGGGTGGAGGAAAATGTTTTATATAGTACTAGATGAATGTCCGCGCAATGCGGCGGCGAAAGTGGTGGCGTCAGTGTGGTGGTAATGATTGGTGGTGGCGGCGGGAGTAGTGTAGGTAATTGATATAAAGGTAATTGATGTAAAGGGGGTAACGTAGTTATTTTAGGAGTTAAGAGAAAGGTTGTGTAAATTAGCAGAGTATCATAGATATATCAAATGGAAATATTTAAAATAGTAAAAAAGGGTGAAGGCATTTTTATTTTTATTATTTTTTTATTTTTTTGCGTAGTATTCGCTTATTGAAAAATTAAATAATACGAGTAGTTTTCAAAATCCAGAAATATTAATATAAAAAATCATGATCATATTTTAGGATGTATAATAAAATTAGTGACGCATTTAAAGTGCCCATCTATTTCCACCCCTCAAATGTCTATTTCCACCCCTTTTTGTGCTTTAAACAGTTGTATGGTATGCAGTACTAATTGTACATTGGTTTGTCTTATATGATGGAAATAGTAGCCCCCCATTTAAAATGCAATATTTTACAAAAGCCTACGAGTCATAATTAATTTATTATCCACCCAATTATATCCTTTATTAAAGAAAATGGATGTGAACAGTGAGTTTTTTTTTTTTGTCTTTATACGTATTTATAGGTTATATAATTAACTTGCGATTTATAAAACAAAATTGGCTTTGGTGGAGTGGTGTAGCCGTTGCTTTAGATGTGGGAGGTTGGGGGTTCGAGGCCCGCCTCCCCCGTTTTTTTTTTCCTTTTTCTAGAATACAAAATTCCTTCTTTCCAGAATACAAAAATTATATTTTGCACCCCTGATCTTTTGTTTTTTTTTATGTACAACCCCTCTTCCTTTTGTTGTTTTTTTGTTTCAAGTTTAAAGAATTGCATTTTCTTCCATATTCTTTTGTTTCTCTTATTTTAGTTTTATGTGTCATTTTTTGTTTTGTTTTTTTAGCAACTTCTTTTTTGTAATTTTAAAAAAAAATTGTATCTTTTTGTTTTGTTTTATTTTGTATTATACTATTTTTTTTTAAATACTTTGTAACATTTATTTTGTAACTTTTTGTTTTTTATAGTAATGACATATATTTGATAATTGTTTATCTTTTAACATCTTTTTTTTTCTTTCTTTTTTCTACTTTTGTTGTAGTTTAGTTATTTGTACATTTTGTATTTTAACATTTATGTTTTATTTACGCTTTGTAACATTTTTTTAACATATTTTGTAATTCTTATCCTTTATTAAAGAAAATGGATGTGAACAGTGAGTTTTTTTTTTGTCTTTATACGTATTTATAGGTTATATAATTAACTTGCGATTTATAAAACAAAATTGGCTTTGGTGG
>JAOXNX010000001.1:17037322-17050918 GCA_028566075.1 Solidago caesia | reverse complement strand
CTGAGACCTTGGGGTAAACTCCTCCGGGGCCCACTCCACTGTGGTTAAGACAATACCCCTGGCCACTTGAGCTAACCAAAGGGTAAAGTGAGGGTTATTTTGGTGTTGGAATCACGTGATTCTCTGATGATGTCTGAGGGAATCATGGTCAGTGATTAGTGTGTTCAAAAATATATCATTGCGTGTATGGCGTTTCCTTTTCTTTTTTTTTTTTTTTTTTGCTTTTCATCAGGCTAGCAAACGAATATGTCACCACAAACACCTTTTTTATTTCAATGTGAAAACAATACGTATGTATATGAAAACACTCTTTTGTTTTTTGTTTTTTAACAATTTTATGATTATTTTTTAGTAATCATCGTTTCAAAATAACTGTTTATTTAAAAAATAAAAATTACATAATTTTAGAAGATATAAAAGCATTGCATTATTAATAGTTTTTTTTTTTTTGAAAAGTAAGTTTTATTCACATACGAATAATTACATTGTTAATTTACATTTAATTACATCAATCTTTTCAACTAATCGTTTATGCCTTCCTCTATTCCTATACCATAGGTCCACAAGAATCCCAAAGCTCTAATGTTGCCTATTAGACTATTGGGTATGAGGCACCCCCACATGGGGGCGTCTTCCGCCATGTGGTGGTGCCTCCCCCAAAGGGATGCCCCTCCTTTTTGTGGGTATGAGACATCCCTTTTGGGGCATCCTTCAAAAATTTTTATTTTTTTATTTTTAACACAAATACATTTATATATACTATATCATCTATCTACTACATCTATCTATTATATATGTATACACTGGGATGTTTAAAAAAAAAAAAAAAAAAAAGAAAAGAAAAGAAAAGAAAAGAAAAAGGGCAGATACCATCTGGTTCACCTTCTTCTTCATAAAAAAAAAGGGCAGATACACTGGACATTTATATGTATATATATATATACATATAGACAACACAGATACACACACACACTGGTTCACCTTCTTCTTCATCAAAATAGCCGTTGGGGCCTCGGATGATGCGAAAAATAGGCGGAAAAGGAGGATGGCCGGGCGGAACTCAGCTGCCGCCACTCTTTTTTTTTTGCTCGATGCCGCCCCTCGGGGCAATGTTCACGGCGGAATCCGGGCGGAAAGGGGCGGCGCCGGCCTCCTTTCCGCCTCACACCATACAGCCTAATGTACAAATCCTGTATGTGAGGAGGAAAACGAGTGCCTCAAAAGGAGCGTTTCTGCATACTTATCCTTTTTAGGGAATGGGAGACCACAGGGCTGGTGTATATACATATGAATATATGATAGTACAACCCCTAAAGGACCGATTCCATGAGCTGAACGACTTGTTGGTTCCACTAAAGTTGGCTCACTTACTTGTATGACCAATGTAAAAGGATCCTGTATAATTGTTGTTTTCCTTTTGTGAGGGTTTGAGTGTATAGTGATTGTGTTATATTCTTTGATTGAATTCAAACAAATGAATGGAGTGGAGAAATTCTTTAATTTTGTTTTTTTTTTGTTGTTAGCACGCTTAATGTATCAAAACTGCTGAAGGGATGGCCAAGTTGGTAAATAACTTGGGTATTTTCATCATAAATGAGAACTCGGATTTATGTGATGAACGTAGTCGACTTATTTTCTAATACGTACACATTGGCTAACGGCACATTTTTTGCTGCTTCGATTTGAATCAAATTTAACTAGTTATATATAAACCATGATCTATTTCAAACTATTTTATTTATACGATAATTTCAGGAACTTTTATCAGACTACGAATTTTGTAAGGGCCAGTCGTAACTCCATCTTGACTCCTTTACTTGAAGCAAGACTGTTGCGTTTTAGTTTTTATTACTAAAACGCTAGAGCCGCCTGTACCCTTAATTAAATAATTACTGGTTACGTGTTTCGTTATCTTACGCTCCAAAGTTTGAAACTTCAAATTTAGGTCGACATTAAGAGTGACACTTTTGTGGTTAGGCTGAATCCAAACCAGTATTTTGTCACTAAGCATGAGAAAATTGACGAGTGAGTAGAAATTCTCAAGGCAAAATACTAGTTTCTATCAAAGTTCTCATTTGTGCATCTTGCACTTAAAAATGACACAAATACTAAAATATATATCTGATGTTAAATGGTTACTTTTTTTTTAAAAGATTTTGGTAATGGCGGTTATCATAATTTTAGAGAATCACATTTAAAAGAAAAGTAATATATGCTTTAGATTTAATTTCACGTTTTAATTGATTTTTGTATTATATTATATACTATATTAAAGGAAATCAAAGTGAATAGTTGTTATTTTGTCTTTAAATTACTTTTGAACATATATATTTCATTTAACAAAATGAAAACAAATGGTGCGTTGGTTGAAATGGTTTGTGTTCCATTTTACCTTTCAAGAGGTAGTGGGTTTGATTTTTTTAAAGTTTTGAGTATTTATATTTTACACCCCTTATGTTTTTTTTTGCTCTTTCTTTGGTAACATTTTAATCTTTTTTATTTTATTTTAATGTTTTGGTTTTTAACATTTTTTTCCATTATAGTATTTTTATTTTTTAAACTTTTTTCTTTTTTTTCAACTATTCTTTTTTTGTAACATTTTAATCTTTTTTGTAATTTTTTGGTTTTTAATATTTTTTTCCTTTATAACATTTTTGGTTTTTTAAACTTTCGGTTTTTCTTTTCAAGCTATTCTTTTTTTGTAACATATTGTTTTACATATATATCTTTTATAAAAAAAAAATTCCTTTAACTTTTTGTTGTATTTTTTTGTTTTTGATTTGATTTTTGGATTTCTTTTATAAATATTTTGTCTCTTGGTCATTTTTGGGAGTAAACATAAACATTATTGTATTGTTGTGCTATTGCCCTTAAAACATAAACGGACAAGTGGGAACTTGATTATTTTTTTTTAACATTTGTTTTGTTTTGAACCAAATAAATAATACATATTTCCTTGAAAAAGTTTGTGATTCTTTTTAGCCCTCAACCCATTAACGCACGTGGTTGAACCACCTACCTATAAACAGTAAACAGCTTGAAAAACCATATATACTTAACAAACTAAATATTAAATAAACTTGGGTTTCGATGGAGTTGCAAAATTTGAAGACGATTGGGTTTATTGCCCATAAATAAACATTTTTTTGTTTCTATTTTATTTTTTAGGAGGTTTTTAAACATTATGTTTTACGAAATTATTAATATGGGAGTAAACACATTTACGATGTCTGACATTGTTTTGAAAGAATAGAACATAAAAAAATGAAAATTGCAGCCCCGTAATGCGGGGCTTTCAAAATTCCTAGTTATTGAAATTAGAGTTGGTTAAACCATGCCGGTGATTTTATAATGGTTTTTTTAATAAAGTATTTGATTGATTATAAATATCATCGTTTCAGTTCACTTTATTTTAAAGGCGTTTGGTACGGTCAGAGATGGTGTATGGTTGGAGATGGTAATAGATGGGAGGTGATCCTTACACAAAACTTTTTTACCATTCACAAAAATGTATGCATCACACAGCTGTACGGTATAACTATGTGATGCATATATTTTTGTGTATGGTAAAATTTTTGTGTGTAATGATCATTACCCGTAATAGATGGGGTGGAAGTTATATCTAAATCTGCATTCATATTCATTGAAGCTTGAATCCATCATTCATATTCATATCCCTTTGATGAAGTGAGTAATAGATATCCGTTGAATATTAGAAGAAGAAAAACATGTTAACGGAATATCAAATTTTAAATGAAATCAAAACATAGTCTTACTAAAACTAGAGGGATATCCACGTAATGCGGCAGCCCCGAATATGTCATGAAAGAACCGTTATTCATATGGTAGTGGTGCAGATGAAAGATGATGGTGGTGATGGCATAGATGGTTATACACTTGTACCGGACCGGAAAGAAAAAACCGGACTCCTTTTTAAATAATTAAACCTAAAAACAGAATTTATAAATTTATTTGTATTAAATAGAAAAAATAATAACACATGTGGCTCCGTACTACTGGGTACGCGAGTGGTAACAAAAAAAAAAGAGTCGACCGTTATTGTGATTATTCTAACCACAAGATAGTAAACTGAACATTATTCACTAATAAAAGAAATCCATTTCGTGTACGTCTTGTTGGTGTCAGCAAATAAATCTAAAAAGAAAAAGTAAATAAAATATGGAAGCTGCAGGTACATGGTATCATGGTGTGGGAGTGGGAGTTGCAGTGATACTGTCGTTGACCACATGGATCTTGTTAAAATACATGTGGTTGGAACCAAAGAAGATCGAGAAATCATTAAGAGCTCAAGGTTTGAATGGCAGTTCATACAGATTCATGTTTGGAGATCTGAAAGAAATGGTTCACATGACGCACCAAGCTAAATCTAAACCCATCCATTTCAATGATGATATCGTCCCTCGTGTCTCCCCCTTTTATCTTAAATCTGTTGCTGCTTACGGTACGTACGTACCCATGATCATTTTGGATATGATTTTCCGGCCACTTGGATATATATGCCAAAACTCTTTTTTTTTTTGTTGCAATTTTAGTTAGGGATTTGCTAACTAGTGCCCCAGGGCACTAGTTAGCAAATCCCTTTTTAGTTAATCAACATACATACATATATAATGAACATATATAATACATGTTGTATGGGTAATTATACATACAAGCTCGTTTAGACCTGTGAGTTTTATTGAGTGTTATAGTTGAAGTTCGACGACTTAATTTATGTTCAAGCTCGACCCGAACTTGTTTAGTTCGAACTCAAAATTCATTTTTAAAGGGATAATGGTTTCAAAATGTAACAAATTATACACGAATGTCTATTGTATGTATCCAATTACAATCGTGTTCATTGTATGTACGCAACTTGTTATTTTGTCCATTTGATGTAGTGAACCGGGAAACTGCTTAGTGTAACCGATTGGTGCCACGTACATGCCACGTTAGATACACACAATAGACATTGGGGCATAATTGAGTACATTTATAGACCTTCTGGTCCTACAACTAATTTCCGGCACCTTCTCTGGCAACACCATTTTTTTCCGGCAAACCACCAAATTTTCCGGCAAAGAAACACATGAAAACGAACTCATCAACCATTCGCTCAAAATAGGCCAAAAATGGCTCAAACCCAAAACCCCATCTTTCGATCTAACAGCTCGAATAGCTTCCCATCTTGAATCATTTAATTTATGGGGTTTACTGACACTGCTACTTAAACTGCTACAACTACTTCCATCACTTACATCTGTGCTCTTGCTTCCCCTACGTATACTACTCTTCCCACTCTCAAAAAGATCAGTTTTTTCACTAAGTTTTGCACTCCCGCTAACTTTTGTGATGCTGTTAACCCCATCGCTAATTTTAGCAGATGCAGAGCTATCTTTAATAGCTTCTTTGGGACTTGTTAAACTTTTTTCTTCATCAAATGTAGCTTCCGAGTTCCAAGTCTGTTTTCTCAGCTGAAGATTTTGGATCTTTTTTCTGTTGAGTCTTCTTAGACTCCAACTCCACCTTTTCAGTTGATTTTATGGGAGTCGCGGGCTCTATAATACTAGTACTTTCTCCCACTGATCGAATCTTGACTTTTCTGTTAATAGGTTTCGAATCCATTTTTAAGCTGCAAATTTTGTTTAGATCAATCAGAGCCACTGCAAAATCTCCAACTCCTTGAACAACTGTATTGAAAAGTATATAAATAATAAGTTATAATATCAATTCACAGAGCTCTATATATAGATCTTCAAAGCAGAAAGACGAATAAATCGGAAAATTTCAAGACTTGCGACAAACTACCATTGGAGATTAAGTTATGGGAGTAACGTGTAGGCAAAATATCATAGTGCACACCAAAGTCACTATCAAAAAAGTATCATGTTTAAGTAGCTAGCATAGTTCTGGCCATTAGTCAGATATCAACGGATTTTCACCCTAGGTTGGTTGGAAATTAGCCGGAGAAGATGACCGGAGTTTGGAAGTACATCACCGGAGGTCTTTGAATGTATTCAACTATGTCCTAATGTCTATTGTATATATCCTACGTGATATAAATGTTCCACGTCAGCATTGAATTAAATAAAAATAAGCGGGTAACCGGCTCCGACTACCGTCTAAGCGGGTCACCCACTCCATCAAATGGACAAAATAACAAGTTGCATACCTACAATGAACACGATTATAGAGGGATACATACTATAAACATTCGTGTATAGTTTGTTAGTTGCCATTATCCCATTGTTAACCTGTCTTATTTTATAAAAGTAATGATATGATTGTTGTGATTATTGTAATTTTTCACAAACAGCATTTGGTTTAACTGTTTAGGTAAGATTTGCTTTACATGGATGGGACGAAAACCGATGGTGCACATAACCGAACCAGAAATGATAAGAGAGATCTTGACTAACTATCCTGTATTCCAAAAGTCAAGAGGAGGAAATCCGTTAATGAGGATACTAGTGAGTGGACTACTTGACGCCGAAGCTCAACGGTGGGTAAAACATAGAAAAATCATTAGTCCTGCATTTCATGTGGTGAAGCTCAAGGTTCCTACATCTTGTCTTATTGCTTAATTTCTAATATATGGAAGAAATTCTAGTTTGATTTTATTGTTGATTTGCTAAACATGTTTGTGTGTGTGTGTGTAGTATATGGTACCTGCATTTTATGTTTGCTGCAATGAGATGATAGAAAAATGGGAAGCTATGCTAACCCAAGAAAACTCGTGTGAAGTTGATGTGTGGCCGCATCTCCAAACAATGACAAACGACGTAATTTCACGTGCAGTGTTTGGTAATAATTTTCAAGAAGGAAGAAAAATACTTGATCTTCTGCAACAGTTGACAGAGTTGATTTTAAAGTACGCACAATCGATGTATATACCCGGATTAAGGTGAGATTTGCAGTTGGGTGAAAGATTATCATTTTTTTTGGCAACAAACCCGTGAATTTAAAGTCCGTACGTACAATCATCAAGTGATATTCCTGGATTTAATGTTCAATAACTAATTACCATTTTGCACGTAGGTTTTTGCCAACAAAGTCCAATAAGAAAATCAAAGAGATTGACCGAAAAGTGAAAGGTTCAGTAAAGAGTATTATTGATACACGAGTAGTGGCGATGAAAGCTGGGAAAAATAGTAACGATGACCTTTTGGGATTTCTTTTGAATTCCAATTATCAAGAAGTTAAACAAGACAGGAATAGGAACTCCGGTCTAACAACAGAAGAAATCATTGAAGAATGCAAGCTTTTCTATCTTGCAGGGCAAGAGACTACACTAAATTTGCTGGTTTGGACTATGGTTATGTTAAGTCATCACACGAATTGGCAAATACGTGCTAGAGATGAAGTTTTACAAGTCTTCGGTGATAATGAACCCGATTTTGAAGGATTAAGCCATCTAAAAGTCGTAAGTCGTTCCATACCTGATTTTCTATATCTTCTTTATCTTTATCTTTATCTTTACTCTTTATTAAAAATTATCCCTTCTTGTTGAAAGTTACATATATTGGGACATGCGAAATGTCTAGAATGCCCTTAATGAACCCAAAGACTTATAAGGAATTACTCAATTTGCCCTTAATAAACTAATTTACACCCTAAACCCTTATCTTACTAATTTACACCCTAAACCCTTATCTTCTAAAATATCTCCACTACCACCTATACATCAATTACATTAAACCAGTCGCCGCCACCACTAGACCGTTATCGCTGCCACCGCCGCCGCATTGCGCGGGTACCATGCTAGTCATCCCAAATGCTTACTAGCCTTCCGCTTACTAGCCTGCTGCTTATTATTTACCTTTAGATGGTAATAATGGAGTCGAACCATAGCAATCTAAGCATAGTTGTTAGTATCGTATGATACACGAGACGTCTCGTACGAGTCGTATAAAACCTCAAGGAAAAAGTAACGACTCGGGTAGTGTCTCAGACCAGGTTTTGTCTCGTACGATTCGTGTAACGAGACGTCCGATACGAGACGTTTCGTGTACCGTGTGAGACACAAAAAACCTTTTATTTTTGTCTACTGGTTCATAGATTCGTACGAGATTTAGAAAAAAAACCCTTTTTGCCCTGCTGTGGATCCACGGTGTCGATTGGATGTCTTTGGCGTCTCTCTCTCTCTTCTCAGATGGGATCTATGGTGGTGGTAGTGGAACTGTGGTGGCAGTTGTGATTGTGTGCTTTGGCGGTGACGGGGTGGTGGTGGTTAATGAAGATGTTGGTTGTGTGGTGGTGGTTTGTGGTGATGTAGATGATGTGAACTTCTTGTTCAGTATTTGTAAATGATGTTTGAATTCAGAACAGGGGGTATAGATGAAGTTTTCATGATGATGATGTTAAAGAAAAAAAAAATGCTAGGTTGACAAACTAATTACAAACAAATCTTCCACCAATCAAATCAAGTCATTTTTTTATCTTTCTTCTTTCTCTTTCTTTGTTGATTAGTCAACATCACACGCCACATGTGTTTGTAAACTTTTGTTTGTAATTAGTTTGTATATCTAGCATTCCTTAAAAAAAAGAGTGACAACAACTTTTGTTTGTGTGTTGGTGGGTTTATTATTATTATTATTATTATTATTATTATTATTATTATTATTATTATTATTTTAATAATAATAAAAACATCACTTGTATTAAATATTCATAGAATTTACAAGAAGTTAGATGGAATATGTGTTGCTATTCATATATTTAGTAGGATTAGTTTTGATATTATTATTATTATTATTATTGTTATTATTATTATTATTTTTAAAACCAAACTATTATGGGAATAACTTAGGTGCTTCCAAAGAAACATGCTTCTATCAAATTCCTTTATAAAAATCTTCCATTATCTAAGATTTCCAATCGGTTTTTCTAGTAGTGTTAGAAATTGAATTCTTCACATATGTGTTTATAGGCGGTCTATATGTCTTGAAGGTGATAGAAGTGGATTAATCAGTTGTCGCAAAGCCAGGGAGGCATAACCGGTAGGGGTGGGGGAGAGTGGAATGACTATCGTTAAGGTGGGAGAGGGGAAAGAGAGGTGGTAGAAGACGAAGGTAGTGATGGGCGATTACCAATGCCAAGGCTCGGTTGATGAAGCGGGAGATGATTAGTAACACTCGTGTACTGGTACGCTTTGTGTTTGCCTTTCTCGTACTTGAACACTAAATCAAACAGAATTTATGATATAGGGTTATTGTTGAAAATGTGTTTTTTTCCTCCAATTCAAAACCACAAAAGGTTCCGCCACTGTCATCTCCCACCATGTATTGGACTTGCCACAATTGTCACCGGAAGCTGCAACACTACCATGAATCTGGAAGCTGCAGCATTACCATGAAGATGGGCAAAACAGCAATGTGGCTAAAGGAGGCCATTGCTTGTGTATAACTTTAAAAGACTCCATTGTTTGATCTAAATACGTTATTTTTCATTCGAGTTTGACCCGACTTTGTGCCTAACTTAAATTTCTATTTATAATGATTTACGTTTCTTGTAAATATCTACAAAAACTAACAAATAATGAGATTTTCGCCCCGACGGACATTATATTATACATTAGTAGGAACAATATATGTTTGTCATTTTAAGATCCTTTCGACCGGTTTGAATTGTTCAAAGATTCACATTATCCTCAACTAGATGGATGCCCGCGTTATGCGGTGACGATGGTGGTAACGGCGGCGGCATGGTGGTGGCGACAGCTAGTAGTGTAGGTTATTGATGTATAACGGAGTAGTGTAGTTATTTTTAGAAGTTAAGGGATAAATGTTGTAAACTAATTCGTTAAAAATATTTTTGGTATACCATGTATGTTAGTTGTTAGGTATGATGATTGTATAAGGGTATATTAGGGAGATTGGTTCATGATTTGAGAATTTTTTTAGGGGGGTGAAATGCTTTATATAGGAATGTAGATGTACGGGTCGTTACTTTCATTAACTACTCTATACATCCATGTCTCACTTATTCATCATAATTTTCCAAAATTTTCCTAGGTGGTTCAGTTTCTTGTTTCAAAGATAGCAAGCACGAAAACTTGCAAATACAAAGCATGAAATTGCTGCTACGTTGTTTCTCGTAAGATGAAACGAAATTTTTTATTGGCTAAACTGATGTAAGTATGTAACCACACATGCGAGAGACTGTAATCACATGTTTATCCAAATTGTTTGGAGGCAATTGAAACTACCTTATAACCTGTCATTGGGACAGTTTTTGGGATACACGGGAAAACAAATACGAAATCAGAAAACTCTCTTGCAACCATGATCAGATTTTCAGCCAAATCTTGATCATAACAATGCATATTATCCCGATACAAATTTCGTTTAACCAAAAAGGGGTGAATTGTTGTATTTGGAAAGTGAGATCTGGATTCGTATTGATATCCGGCCAATTGAAATATTCCCGGCTCATAGATTTTACAACATCTAAGACCATCCACACTCACAATCTACATCAATCCAACTTTTCATAAAAAAAATAATTTCTTTCTCTTCCACCTAAACAACCGGGAGCTCATATTGGTACCACATAAATCAATAAATCTACCATAACTGTGCATCATATATTTGTATAGTATGCTGTAAAATTTGTACATTGTGGTACATTTATCAAATTGTGTGGTACCTTTATTATTTCCCTAAACAACCCAACCTAACTCAAATTTTAACTCACATTTACAATCCAACCTAAACTACTTTTTAACTAAATAAATATAACTATTAAAATTATATTTTATTTTAAATTATTTTAACTTGAAAAAACAACCTGGGAAAAAAGTAACACACATAAAACACACTTTATTAAAATAATTCAAGCAAGTCACAATAATTATTCATTATCGGAAATTTTTTGCCAAGCCTACTTCATTAATATGGCAATTGATCTTTCCTTTGTATCACCTAGAAGATATTAATTACTATCACCTACTATGTATCCAATAAACTGGAAAGACTGTATTTGTGAAGTATAGCTTTCAAAACAATTAATATCATTAATTCTTATATCATTAAATGTAGTCAGGCCTACTTCAGCAAACAATGTACGAAACTTGTGATGAAAATAATCTTCGCCGTACTTTGGTTCTTCAACGGACAGTCATTCATTAGAATTTGGCGACCCTTTTCCCGAAAACGTTTGATGTTTGTACGACTTTTATAGCTAGAGCTTGCCATGTCTTCAAGCATTTGGAGCACCCCTATAAAAAAAATTTACGAACTACCGGTCGATAACTCATCGGATGAGGACTTTGGCATGTTATCAGAGGACGATTCTGAAGACATTTTTTATGGAGTTTTGTAGAGATGATGTTGTTTGTGGGATGAATTTTTTGTTATGAAAGGTTATGTGTTTATAGGTAAAAAAATATGGGAAAAAGGAATCTGCAGTCAACAGCAGCCATCCATGGGTGCTGTTAATGTAGAATGAAGGGTTGTTGTTGCGAATATAACATAGCTAAAGGTTGAAAATGTAAAAAATAAAAATAAATTTGTTCCTTGCTGCAAATAAGATGGTTGTTGTCAACAACAGCTAAGTCAAACCCATAATATAATATTGATATATTGATTATTGCAAAACAAGTGATCCATGTGCGAGGATGATAACTTATCGGACATAAGTTCTATGCGGTATGCTCTCTGAGTACCAAAATGTTACATGAAACCAGATGGTTCTCATCCATTTACCTCTTTTTTTCATTATTGCAAAACAAATATTAAAATAAAACAAATAGGATAAGATGTTGACCATTGAATCATCATAAACCTGATGCATGAAGATTCATAGAGCACAAGTATATATATTGACACACGAAGATTTTCATGATGAACAACGATTTTCAATTAAGAGAAGATAATTATTTTATTTGTTTTACTTTAATACTTGTTTTTGTTCAACCAAAACCGGGAAAAAAAAAGTTATGACGAATGTTTACAATCCAATGATTACGCAAAAGTACCATTAGCCATAAGCACTCCTATAGTCGAATATCCCCCGAAATAATCGTCATCACCGAGATCACAACAAGTTATTTGTTGGAAGTCAAGTTCTGTAAGAGTCCAAACAAGTGATACCGGAAAAATTGAACAACCCCTCTATAGAACCCCCAAACCTTCCTTTAACATACAAATCTTCATCCACAAAGAAGGCAGACCCACATGAACCTCCTCTATCCAACCCCGTGAGCTCCATTATGTATGACGCTAGATTTGTTGGAATAAATAATGATGATTCGTATATATAAATAATAATATAATGAGAATATGATAATAAAGATTAAATAACATACCCGATGATCCTGAGGATCCTGAGATGGCATTGAACATTGAGGCCATTGGACGGGTTCCCAAATTAAGGTGATTGTAATAAGATGGGAGTAAGAATTCGGTTGAAGTAAGAACCGAATTGTAGGGATGCACACACAAGAATTAGAGAGAAAGTAAAAGAGTCTAAGAGTTGTAATTGTGAGGTTTGTCATTCTATTTATAATGGCAAACATTACAACTTTAGCCCCTGGTGTTTACTATGTGCATTATAAGTTCATGTAGTTCCAATCACCTGGTGGGAAACCATACAGTATGTCTTTAATAGCAAATATGCCATCGTATATTTACTAGACATAGGGATTTCAGTTATCGTCAATTATCATATCACGAATGATAAACGATCAGTGAAGGTCATATTTAATGTGGTTCCAACAAGATTGTCATAATTGCTACTTATTGCCGGATTGTTAAAAGTTTTTGTTTCGCAACAAGTGATACCAAGGTAGTAATTATTTTTCACTATAACAGTACTACTACTATCATTACGGCAAATAGCGGAACACCCAGTGAGCGCAGTCCCGTTGTGCGAAATGACAGCATTGCCACAGCCCTCAACCACTAGTTTATTTAGTGATCCGGAAAATTGGAAGGGGGTCCTATCTAGATCGACACTCTTTATCTGATGTAAACTACTACTGCTATTCATACCTGGTCAGTCATGGCAATCAGAGACTGGTGTTGGCGTATTACCAGTGACTGTCTGATTTTACAAATCAATAGCCACGACTTCAAGGTGGTTGAGTGCATCAGTTGATCATAGATATGGAGTGGACGAGTTAACGCAATTAATAACGTACCATTTATTGAGAGAACATTTTGCCCCGATACCAAACGGGAATGGGATCCTCACATTCCCACACTTACCACTACAACCTGGTTTGGCGTGGTGCAGACTTGCAGTTGATGTCACTTTTAATATTAATATTAATGAAAGGATGATGATGATGATGATGATAAGCAAATCATAATTAGCTTTAGATGATAAGCTCATCATTTATGTTAACATACAATTAATTACTCCCAGGTGGTATTGTTTAGAAAAATGATAGATGGTATTAAGAGTATATTATGGAATTTGTATAATATGATGTGGATGTTTTAACTAAAAGGGTTTAGTACTTCAAAATGTAAGCAAACTTATCTCGTTTTGTCGTTGTGGGTATGCAACTTTAATTTTGTGCATTGTATGTAAGTAACTTGTTATTTTGATCGAATCATGTAAAAATGTATACGTGGCAATCATATGAGCTGC
>JAOXNX010000001.1:16978101-16993389 GCA_028566075.1 Solidago caesia | reverse complement strand
CAGGTCTTCTTTTTTCCAAAAAACAAACGGTCTTCAAGCCTTACGTCTGCGCGCCCGCAGACATAAGGCCTCTTGCAGATGAATTAAGCAAAAACAAACACCCCCTAAGGGGTGGAAATAGGTATATATAATGGTAATAGATGTGATTGCAATACCTTATTCTTGTCCACTGTAACATCGTAGGCTTGGTTGGAAGTTTTGGGTACCCAACAATTAGCAACACACGCCTAAACAGATCTCATAGTATCTAGTCTGTCTACAAGATACTTGATGTTTGTGTTTGCTATTGCATCATACGAGAATGAATATCGATTTCAAGCATAAGAAATTCGGAAACAAACTTGGAGTAATAGTATCGATGCCAACTTGTAATGTGTTGCCCAATCAAAAGAAAAACATTTGACCATATTTTAATGTGTTAGTAGATTTATAGAAGGATGTTTTAGGGAAGTATCTCACTACTCTTTTGACCATACTTCAATGTATTAGCTGCTGCTGCTTGATCAATGATCTGACATGTCTCATTGCATAATCTTAACTTCAAAATGAAATTCACATTATAAAACTTCCAACAAGAAACACTTGATATGTTGTCATTTTTGATGTTACAAAAGCACCAATGTAATAAAAAGGGTAAAGTGCCAATTGGGTTGGTAGCTCATTGGTAAGGTTTTCGACCTTGGAAGGATCTACCTGGGTTCGAGTCCCACTTCCCACATTTGTGAGGGTAGATTAATAGGGGATTTTTCGGAAGTCATGGTTTCCATCCCAGACATTCGTATAATTTAGGAGTAGGAGTAGCTTATCAAACTGCACCTATTCATGTTGGTTTTCCAACCTTAATTTCAATCGTCTATTACATGTCCAACACTTGTCATGAATCATCTTGGCCAAATGGGTATATAATTTATCTCACTGAATCGTCTACATACATACCCTTAAGAAAGTCTAAACAGCGTAAAATATAAGTTGAAAAAAGATATGAACGATATGCATGTGAAAGTGAACTCTTTTGGGATGGAGTAAAAAATATACTCCTGGACAATAATAGCATATACCATTAAAAAAAGGGTAAATCGGAAGGAACCCCTTAATCCCTTGTACCGCATTGGAACCTACACTAATTAATAAATAAGTTACATGACATTTCAGATTTGGAAGCACATAGGAACAACAGAACAACAATTTTTACAACATTTAAAATAATTTTTATGGGTTTAGCAAACGAGTTGAACCTATGGTTGGAAAACCAACATGAATAGGTGCCAAACTTGTTTAGACATTTCAGAATCTCCTTGCCGTCGGTGTACTAAATTTGGAACTTGAGGCACTAGAGCTTCCCTGAAAATGACTGGGTTTCCTTATAGGGGTGACACTATACAATAAAAAGTAAGATTTTAACAAGGGTTAGCTACAAGATCTACAAAAGTGGGAAGGTATTTCTAGGCAGGAATTAACTAAAACGCTACCTGGGAGTTCTATGCATGGTGGCTTTCTTCATGGCTGAAAGGTTTTTAACCTCTCGGCTGTCCACAAACAAAACAAAGAAAAACATATGAGAAATGAAAGATAATACATTCAATTTTTCATCAAAAATTTGTCAATGTGTACCTGTTAAGGAATTCTAATTTTGCCTTCTTCATCAAGCCACTCTTTGTATTGCCAAGGTTTATACCGGGGCCTACATTTACAGACAAGTTACACCATCATGTCAGCCTACCATTAAGGTGTTGCCTCCACTAACAATATGTTGTAAAGATGATTGATTATATTTGATCATCATCTAATGAGAAGCTGCAACTTTTATAAGGTATTAGGGTACCTCCATAAAAACACCTTTTATTGCTGGTGGGTGGCACCTTGGTGCACAGTTGAACTTGCCGACTTTGCTTTTCTGGTGTAACATAAGAACAGAGAATGTAATCAACAATATAGGTACTTCTTGCACCAAACACTATAATAGTGAGATTCCTTTTAAAAAGGAAATGTATATGCGGATGTGATTCCTGGTTAGCTAAGTATCAAGCGTAGAAACATGTGTGATACAAATACAATAACTTGACTAATTTTGCAAACTTAAATTTTTGTTAGATAATTTTCTGACCAGTTTGTAGGATGTTTAATGGGATTTATTGAGACAATAGCAACTCTTAAACACCAAATCATTGCCAGGCATCAAGGACCTGGTGATCAGAACATACCATATTTCAATATATCCATATGAGAAATGTTGTTTAACAAGTAAAGAGTGTTGGTTAACAAGCACAAAATTTGAAGAAGAGTTGAAGAAGGAAAAACTAATTTATCATTTATTCGAAAAGAAAAAAAATCTTGCAATTTTGAACAAACCAAACAAGACTTTGTTAGCACACATGGAGAATGCGAAGTGTTCCAAACTTGGTGATCAAAAGTTATTAAACTGATCCCCAAATCAATATGGAAAGAATTCAAAATAAGACATAACCAAAGAAGCAGTGATTTACGTTATGGTATTCCAATAATATGGAAGGTAAAAATATACTTTATGCAAATTTCGAATATTGCAACACATTTTAATAATCAAACATTAGGCCATTGGGGTATCAAGAGGCGGATGTACATGTGAAGAAGTAACCTTAGGCCAATCAAGTAATGGCAATTGATATTTTATCATTAACAAATTAAGTTTCCATATGATCCTTATAAATTCCCCCTGTTCAAATTTTGATGGCTCTCCCTTACTTTAAGCTAGGAGTGTAAATCAGTCGGGTTAATCGGGTTTTGAGTTATTTGGGTCGGGTTAATTGGGTTTTAAGAAAACTTCATTTGATACTACTAGCGCATGAGTTTGGCCTTTTTAAATTTCAATCCTTTGAAAAATGCTTTTCCATTGAGCCAATATGGATTCTTTAACTTGACAATCACAAAAGTCAATCTTTTTTAATCTAAAATCATTTATTTAAAATGTATACGGTTTAAGAAAACTCAATTTGTTTCTAACTATTTAAATTACATACTGAATGTAAAAACTTGATAGTTATGTGTTTGTGAGTTTACACTGGGCTATTATTGTCGTTCGTCTATCAAGTATATTCAGGTTATTTAAAAGGTATTTAGTAATATTTGTTAGTTCTAGAGTTTAAACTCTTTTAAGTGTAGTGAAGTACAAAAAGTTTAAATTTCTAAAAGAAAAATATTCAATACTTTGACTAATTTTAGTTGGAATTTACAAATATGAAATTTACAACGTATATGTGAATGAATAAATTGTCATTTCCTTAGAACTATAATTATTGCTCTAAAACATGATAAAATTGGAGCATTGTATGATAAATATCATATTCAGCCGATCCGTTTTAAATGGATTTGTTTTGACATGTTACACATCTCGCTCATGTTACAACCTTCTTTCCTCGTGCCCCCTACACATCTCGCTCATATTCAGCCGATCCGTTTTAAATGGATCCTCCACTAGGGGTATGCCTTTGAATTAAGGAGGGCCAAAAAAGATAAAGCCCCATACAAAAGTGAATATAAATATATGGCATGTAAAAAAACCGCAGTCTAGGGTGGGGCCACAACCCATCCCACTCCTTAGGTGGCCCCGCCACTCGACTTGGTACAACAAGAAAGTATAATAAAAGCTAACTTGGAACTAATGAAACTTCAACATTCTCCCTTAATTCCAATTTGTTTGTATAGTCATTGGGCTTGGTAGGAATCTCAACTACTTGATCTTGAACTCCTTTATCCGAGCTTGGACTTTCAAGAAGTGAAGGCACAAATCAATGAACCTGCTTTGTCATGTGTAATTGGATTTTAAGCCATGTTGATGGTAGATGTGGTAAATTGGTAGTAACTACCTAAGTAAAGCAATGGAAGATAGTGATTGAAGTAAGGCTTCCACATGAAACATTAGTGTCAAGGAACCAATTCAGTTCGTCAGAATGGCTCACAACCGAAACACTACACATTATCAGAGCCTTATGGAAAAGTATATGGAAAGAAAGAGACTTACACATGACATTATTAGACCTGGAAAAAGCCTATGATGAAATTCCACCGGAGCTGATTTGGAGGACCCTAAATGATAAAGGAGCCCCATTGTCAGGCCTAAATTATTATGAATTACGCTTGATTATAGATATTTAATGGTGGATTTATGATTAGTGTGTATTTAGGTGTAAATTGTGAAATGGAGGTTAGGATTCAAGAGGGAGAAAGTGGTTGGGAGAGATTGGGTTAACATGAGAGTAATTTTGGGAATGATATTGCATTAAGCTCAAAGTTACTTGTTATTCTAGTTTATGAATATTTATACTCATTTAAGAAAATATAAGAAAATTACAATTATCACCCTATTTATCTACAACAATCACTAAATTTTGTTCTAACATTCTCCCCCTTTTATTGATTGTTCTTGAGTCTTCAATGTCTTTAAATCTTTTAGATCATTTGATTCTAAATGCTGAGAATATCTTCAAAATGCTGAGAAGATCTTTGAAGCTTTCTCTTTGTCATTGAATCTTCAATCAAATTTGACTGCAAGCTTGAATTCTCGAAAGCATTCTTGAAGACGACTCAATATCATGTTCTTCATCCGCAACTTTAAATCTTAACGAATCATTGAAATCTTTTCCCTTTTCGAACTTTGAAACATCTTGTCTGTGAATGTAAATTCCAAAAACGATGTTACGAAAGGACAATCTTGAACAACTAAATATGTCGAGGCTTTGATCTTTCGATTTGACGATTTGACTTTGAACATGAATCTTTATACCTTCTGCTTCCCCCTCAGACATATAATCATCTCTTAGAGCTTTTTCATCATTTGAACATTTGAATTAATTTGTATTCATCCCCCTCAGAATCAATCTTCTTTTTCTATACTCAATGTCTATTAAACATTCATTCTCGTCACAATTTATCATTTTAAGACTTTGAACTTGCTCCCCGCTTGAACTAACAACCTCTTTCAACTTAGATCAATCATTAACTCTACACAAACTTCATCAAACAATCTTAAACATTTAACAACTTGCAAACTTCATTCAATCTTTTACTTTTAAACATACCAAACTTAATCTAATCTTCATTAGCTTTCACTTGTCTTCACCAAACTTTCTACTAAACCATTCTTCATCTCAATCAATCCTTAACATTTTCAAGCACCTTAAATATTAACCAAAATAAACATTTCTCCCCTTAAGATGAAAATGAGCCATCATGTTCATCATGAAAATTTGGTTGATACACATAAAAGAAGAATATTAAAATGAACTACCAAACAACGAACTTTGTCAAACATTCTCCCTTTAACATACAATCTCCCTGACATATCTTGAATTGTAGCACCAAACAATCTTCTCCTAGACATTCTCCAAAACAAACAAAACTATCATGCTTTCAAACCTCCAACCGGTTGATGAATAAGATCATGAAATCAAATCACTATCTCTTGGCATAATGATGCGGAAAATGATCATGAAATGCAAAAAAGCATCAATCGTTTGAAATAGAATCGGATAATGCAACAAATCACTTAATAAATCAAGGAATCATCATTTGTGTTTGCTTGAAAACAAATTTTGAAAACACAATGCACTTGGATCACATAGATTACCTATTAACACGAAAATTGAATCACAAAAGAAACAATTTTAGTGACCTACATATAGTGTTGGCTTGATGTTAACATTGGTAGGATTTCTATTCAATCATTGTAGAATACCATTGGTAGGTATCACTATGCATGTTCCGGCAATGTGACAAAGACAGGCAAATCTCACAGAAATATATAAAATAGACACTTGTGTCCTTATAAGTGCTTGATATGGCTCTAAACCTCAATAACTTGATCAAATGAAGTCGAGGATTGTAGCAAATTGTCCTTCTTGATTCCATATCAAGAATCTCCAAATGAGATGTCGAGAGCAGATGTGAAGATCTCTGTGAGAATTAAAACAAGAACTTTTTTTAGAAATACTTAAGTGGCTATGAAGAGATGTGCATTGCATCACTAGATTCATGATGTCTTTTCAATATCGAGAAATCAACGAATGAAATACGATAAAACCGTATTGACCCAACGCTTTAGTAGTTTTGGGGAGGGTTTTTAAGTCCTTTAACCTTTTCTCACACATTCCTCTTTTCAACTGCTCACATTTTTCAGCTTCACCCTCATTTTGACTTCATTAGTTGGCAATAAAATGTATACTTATCTGCACTCTAAAATCCATTACCCTCACTAGGACCCTTACATCCTAATTTGGAAAGTGGACTCCCAGAGTAGATCCCTTCGGCTGGATCGTAGTAGTAGTTGTGAAAGAAACTAGACGCTCAAGTGCAGATGATGAATCAGAATATGCCAAACTTGATGTTCTAGTGTCATCGAATACTATCTTTTAAAAAACTAAAGACGGGAGCTCCAACTTAAGTAGTGTCAAAGATTTCACTTATTGAGAATTTCAAAAACTGATCTGATTATAAAGTTTGAGAATCAATAAATAAAGTTTTAAGAATGGGTTTTGAACAGGGTATTCAAAAGCCATATGAAAAATGAAAAATGTTTGTGTATTGTAGTTGAAAATTTGTAAATGAAAAAGAAAATATTTTTGAATTTTAGATTTAATCGACTAAAATGAAAAATACTTTTGATTTTTCTTTTAATTTTACAAAAAAATACAAAATCTTATTGAATTTTTTCATGGAAAATTATATCTAAAACTATAATAAAGCACGGGTTATACATAATGTACGTATAAACCACATGAAATATATAAATTATGTGAAGATCGGGTTACGAATTGGTATAAACATAAACCATTTTGACATCAAATCATTTTGAAACAACCTTTGGAACCCATTTGAGAATGGGTCCAATGACGTTTGACACTTTGGAAAAGCATTTGTAGGTAGTGTCGATTTGATGAACGAACGTTGCATCACGTTATCTGTCTTGCAAAGAGTTCGATATGAAAAGCTTCCTCTATAGGCTTGTCGAAGCATTTCGAGTTAATGCTTTGCATTTAAGCATAGAAGATGTAAGCGTAGAAGATGTAAGCGTAGAAGATGTTGAACAATTCAACAATAGTCATTACTTTCAAATCATGAGGTTCTTTAGTCGCCATACTATCAAAACATATTGTAAGAGATAGCATAATCTTCTTTAATTTCACCTCATCTGGAAACTCTTCTACACGTAGCTTTATTTGATTTGTGAAAGCAATAACCGCTTAAAAAGACTCCGTTTGTAAGAGTTCAATTTTAAATGGTAAGGCTTCAAGTCCGCATATTCTTCACGTTTTATGCTCCTCTAATAAACGTCATTAAGGCATCACAAGTTGCTTTGTCATAGCCGCGCAACTATCTTTTCAAAGAATTCATCATTCATTTACACAATATTCTTGTCATTCTCCAGAAGCTCCAGGAAAACCATATTTTATGCAACAGATGCACTTGCATCCAAGGCATTTCATGGTAATCAATCAACGGTATCAATGACGTAATAAACGCCATGGATTTGTGGTTAAAATGGATAAATATAGGAGAAGAGGTGAAGAAGAAAAAACTAACCTGTCATTCATTGGATGAAAATATTGTACAATGAAACAAAAGAAAAATGCCTTTAAAGGTTCATGGAGAAGACCATATATAATTAAGGAAGAACCAAATTAGTAGAACGTGGTGAAAAAGTGACTAAATGGCTAGTGCAAGAACAAAATCAGATAAAGATAGAGCAAAAAGGTGACCAAAAGTAGGTCTTGGAATATGTAAATAAAGACTTACTAGCATCAGCTTTATGATAATGTTGCTTTAGCCTTTGACCCATGTTCTGTTCAGCCTCTTCCAAGACCTCCAATTTTTCCTGCAGATTAAGTAACCAAATTGTAGCAGAGCCATTTTTTAATAGTGATGTTCTCATAATACTTTAGTTCACTACCAGGAACACATATTGTCAATTATGTAATGCTCGTGATTTATGAAAGCACAATTATCCCTGGTTTCATTCTTTGAATAAGAAGTTATCACAATGCCTCGTAACATTCTTTCTTTTAATAAGCAAACAATCAAAGATTATTACCTTATACAACTGGCTCCATGTGTATGAAACTCCATATTTTTTCATTCTATCAATTGCATCACTGGTGCTCTTAGAACCAAACTGTTGCACATAAAAGTTTTTCCATAACTTATCAGTAACCGGGCTAAGATCTCGTCCCTGCACAACACAAAAATTTCTCAAATTTCAACACTATTTGTCTCTCTCAAAAGAAAATTACACCAAAAGAGATCCAATACCTTGGTTTTCTCCTCTATATGCTTAATCTGATCTAAAGTACAATGTGGTAAAATCCGCTCTAATAAATGTTGGTCCGTCTCACCTACATCTCCTAAGTACCTAACATTATCTACAGCTTTTTGAACACAAAGATCAACCAATGTTGGGATTCTTCTTATCCTCTTGGTACCCCATTTGTCCATCGCATGTAGTCCTGATTTCATCTTTAGACTACCGCTCTGCAAGAAGCACTTAAAGGCAAACACATTATATAGCATACAAAACCTTCTACCCAATAGGAAATTCAAAAAAGTTATGTCTTTTGTTTTTATTGGATAAAAATGATTCACATATTCAGTCGATCAGATGATCATTAGATCAAAATAGTAATTCTTTCGTTTCAACAACATCACACTTCAAAAGACCACATAATTTGACAAAAAAATTAAAAAAAAAAAAGAAGAAAAAAGAAAAGAGAGGCAATATTTGTCAAATATAGGAAACTCCATTAATAGTATCATCAATATTTAGCAGCACCCACTACTCACTAACAAGAATTAGTAATATTTTTAATAAAATATTTTGCAAATATAAAGTTAAAAAATTTATGAAAAACCAAATTTATGAATTTTTATTGAATTTTTTCAGTTAATTAGCAATAGCATAGAGCATAATATATAAAAATTTGTACATTTTAGTTTGTTATTTCCTCAATATTATTTATATAATTATAATTATTTTTGTATAATTGTACCCAACATAAAAAATAATCTATACATCTTGCCACATCTTACATCCAGCTAAATTATATTTATGAAAAAATTTCATCAATTATGTAAATATACGTACAGAATCATATATAAAGTAATAAACTTGATCAAATTTACAGGTGAATAAGATATAAAATAAGTTGAATATGAATACCTGTAGCTGAAATCGGGGCAGGAGAAGGTGATCGAAGATAAAAAGCTTCCGGTCAAATTTCAGATAAGAAGATCGGGATCAATCGGAAGGAATTTGATCGGAGATATTAACGGCGGTGGATAACAGAATATTTACCGGTGGTGTTTTTCGAGGGTAATATTGGTATTTTCAATAAATATTTTTGTGGTGTCTTTTCTTTCTGTGAATGTGAAGGTGTCATATGCATTTCGTGTGTGTAGGAACAATGGGTTTCATGTTTGTCCTGTTCAAGGAAAGGTTTTGTTTCATAAACTAGTTAATCAACCCAGGTTCAACCCGGGCTATTTTAATTAATTTTTTTATTACAAAATAAAACGAAGATCTTTTTTATCAATATTAAAATTATCAACTATGAAATTAAAAAATGTAACCTTTGTGATTATATGCATTGATTTTAGGAGAGTTCCATAAATCAAAAAGACAAAAAAGAATAGAAAAGAAAAGAAACATATCATAGCAATTAAGCTGAAGTTTTAGAACATAATGGTGGTCAATTATAACTATAAGATATATTATATGATAGCTAACATAATAATAATTGGAACACTTAATCATTGAACTTTCTAAGTGACCGTACGTGGCAAAATGTATTGACATGGTTGAACATATACATCTACAGATTAACCAAGTACACCCTCGTTAAACAATTGCTATAAACCTACGTCGTCTTTAATACTTGCTATGCCACCAAGTGCATGTGTATGTGCACATCTCTATGTTCTAGCAAAAGAAACCAAACACAATCAGCATATTGTATGTGCACATCTTTATGTTCTAGCAAAAAGAAACCAATCACAAACATCAAACAAATATAACACAAAACAAAATAAAGCTAAAATATTAACCCTAAAAATCAGGGGGAAAAAAATGTTAGAAACAGATGGAATTATTATTTTGGTGAATTTTGCATTTTGTGTAATGATTATCATTAATATCAAGATATGTAGTAAACAATTGGGATTTGATTGCCGTTCCCAAAAATATGGGATTTGAGGGTATTTTTAAGCCAATAAATGATAGGAAGTCATTTTAATTTTATTTTATATAATTATTAAAATTAATATGACATCATTAAACGGAAATTAGAATTCGTAAAGGAGTTTAGATCATGCCACATCAGTAAATTTTTAAAAAAACCTTCTAGAAAGAAGGCTACTTTATATATATAAGAGATTCTCGAAGTCACACCCTAAAAACTATCAATGCACGTTGTTAGTTGATGCTTTTTTTTGGAAATAAGAAACCAAAAACCATTTAATGAGATTCTTTATTGTCTGATTTTCTTTCATATACAATACATATTCATATACTAGATGTAGGACCCGTGTAAAACACGGATCGCCGATATGCCATTTATACAGAGAAGTCGTATCGAATATGTTTAGAAGCATTAAACAAAAAACATTGTATATATACATTATATCACATGAATGATCTGAAACAGCATCAATCCCATCACGTGATGTAAAACAGGAAGATAAGAGTAGTCAAATAACCAAGCTCTAATGGACATCTTTCAACAAAAAAATAACGACCCAAATTCTTTGTCTATAACCACTTATGCCTTTTATAATGAGTAGTCAAATAACCGAGCTCTAATGGACATCTGATTAAGGGAATATTTATTGTTTAGTGAAAGAACTTTATTATTAATTTATAAAGAGGTTTAAAATTTGGACTTATGTGTTTTTAAAATCTTATTTATTTTCTTATGTCAAACTGGAACTTAAAAAGAAACCACATTTTACAAAAAATTATTTTCTTTTATCCAAATATATATTCTTTGATATGAAAAAATATTTGGAAATTTAATAAGATAATAAAAAGTTAAAAATAAAAGCTTGGTTAATTAATAAGAAGTTTACTTTTTTTAATCAAAAGAAATTTCACACTTATGTATGTAAGAGAATTTTCTAATTAATAAAAGGAAATTGTTAAATCAAAGTTAATTAATAAAAAATTTCTAATTATGTATGTTAGAAACATAATATCATAATCATGTATATAATTAACTGTTATATGAAAATAAATAATTTATGTAGTATAAGTATATATTTAAGATTTTAGTAGAAATGAAAATAAATAATTTAATGTAAATAATTGTTATATGAAAAAAAGAAATAATTTATAGAGTCTAAGTATTTAATTAAGGGGTAAGTAGAAATGAAAATAAAAGTTATTCCAATATCATTTATCATTACATATATAATTAAGAGGTAATTATTATTTTACACCCTTGCGTTTTAGATACCATGTAGAATGATATTTTTGTATCTTATATTTCGTTGATATGAGGGTTAAATAAATAAATAGGTACATTTTGTTTGATGCAAAATAAGGGAACATTTATATCCGGCGTGATGAAAGAAAACTTACATGTAGATTAAGACTAAAGGAGCCACAATTTTGGTGTGTACTAAATTGATCATGTAGATCAAGTTGCAGAGACATGGCATATTACAAAATATAGATATATAGATATACTATAAGCAATCCACCTCTCATGACACAAAGCACAAAAGCCCAAGAAAATGAGGAAACGTGATGGGGAAAAAAACTTAGTTATGACAATTTAAACCTCAAGTTCTTCGCAGGGGTACTCAAACCCACAAATGAGTCCTATATATGTTACCAACTCCCTATAACTTTGCCAGTAAAACTTAACTCTCTCTCTCTGTCGCTTGATTAACTCAAATTCTCTGCACAACTCAACTAAGAAACTTTGTAGATAGAATCACCTCAAATATAACTTTGTATAGCTGTATTAAGTATTAACCTATTACAACTTAAATCACAATGATCACTGATGCAACACGTCCAAACACCCTCTAAGCTAAAGTTCTAATTTGATTGCTCAAATACCCTTTTCCTAATGACATCCACACATAAAGTAACTATGTAAACACCATCTAAACTTACATATAACACCATCTTCATATTACACTTCCAATCTTCCGATTCATTTCATTGGTTGTTCCATCTACGATTTCAACCACAAAAAAAAGAACCACCCAGATATAAGTATGTCTATAACAAATATCAAGTACAAAAGCACTTACACTTTCTTTTTTGATTTGTGTTGTGAAAGTATGTTATAATATGCAAACTTAAAGAACATCCAGCAATAGTTCATTCATGTTCAAGTCTTTATTATGATTGTTCTGGTATTTAAACCAACAATGTGCCTCTTGATGAGAAATTGGAAACTCAATGAAATTTAATTTTGATTTTCTCTGGCAATTTCCTCGACCATCGGCTGCAGGGATTCATTATATTATTAATCCATTACTTAAGTGTGATTTTGACCAAACATAACATATGCCGAACAATGTTTACCTTGGTTCGTCCATATGGGTTGCCTGCGGATAATGGAAACTCTTCGGTGCAGGCACCTCCTTTAGTCTACCATAAACAATGGCTGATGATGAAAACACAAGCTGAAATTTTGAGGGGAAAAAATCCATTAACAATTGTGGACATACTATGATTGAAAATTAGAATGAACGGACAATAACTAATTACACTTTTTTGCATCCGTGGGCATTCATAACTACACTTTTGAGGTTCAGTTTCTTAAAACAAAGAGCCATAGATAAACGCCGAATAGAGCAGTTTGCAAGGAATACAAACACCAGCATCCGTCAATGTATTACGACAACAACTATAAAAACACAGAATAATAATAAATATTCCTCAATATTTTCCTATGACAACCTCAAAAACAAATGGGAAAAAAGCGAGTGAGTACTTGAACATTGGTTAATGCAAGAAAGAAAGAAGTCAAATGCTTACCTGTTGATCAGACTTCTTTCCATATCAAATCCATACCCAATTAAATATGCAAGCCTGATGAACTGCCAAGTTTATTTATTGAAGTTTCGAAAAACAGTAAAAAAAGGTGAGAATACAGGGATTAATGCTAACCGCATGCAGGACCAATGCTTCGGAGAAGCTAACTCTGAGGGACAACCCAGTAATTCGTATTTAAGTTAGCAAAAAATAATTCAACTCAGCACATGTAGAAAAAGATATGATCCAATTCCTGATGAGTATATATTAAAGTCAAATATCGACAAAAATATGTAAGCTTATTGCACAAAATGGGTCAATTTAGTCCATTTGACCCATTACCAAACCTGCCAATATTGCCATCGCTAGAAAGTAGTGTTCTTACCCTTAAAATCAATAGTCATTCACCTTTCTTCGGCTATCATGTCCACTTAAAGTTCTAATGGGCATTTTCTTCTTTGCCCGCACTCAAGAAAAATACTAATTTAAGACAGAAGCAGAAGCAAAAACAAAAACATACCACCATCTTCAAGCCGTTCATGTTTATCATCTTTATTCATCTCATCAGGTACCTCCACCATTAATCATCATTATAAAACAAAAACAAAAACCATGTAAACAACAAATTCATAAGATTGTGCAACTCATTCAAGCATTTCATCGAACATTAGGTGTGCAATAAGATAAACAAATAAAACTCTCTCACATAATAATTGGAAATTACAATACAAAGAAGGTATACCAGAAAAGAAAAGATACAAAGAAAGATGATAACTTTACCTATTGTCGAAGCCAACGATTAAGAAAAATATCTGTGAAACCGAAACAAAAATAAAACAAAAACATAAAAAAAAAACAGTGGATACTCTTTATTTCAAAACCCAAAAACAATATTTGGATACATCGAAATATATACACCTTTCATTGTTTGTAATTTTACATTTTATTTCATCACGGATTAGAAATAAAACCCAGAAACAGTATTTGTTTTTCTTCCTCAAAAATACTTTCTTTATATAAAACCCAAATGGAGCTCACCTGTTGCCTTCTTTACATCATTTTAACAAACAATGATGTGCAATAAAAAAAAATTACAAACCCATAATATCTCCGTCTTACGTTCCACGGCGGCCACACCTCTGCACCGCCAATCTTCGTCGGAATCAGAATCTGAACCTCCTGCTGAAAAACCTATCACTACTGAAAAAACGATGATAATTCAAAACGATGATAAAATCCAGTGAGATAACATGGAAACATACCTTGATATATAAAAACGATGATAATTCAAAACCCAGATCTACACAAAATCGTATCAGATCTCTCTCTCTCTCTATATATATATATATATAATGATATGATACCTGTACATAAATCAAACGTTAATTTGATGAAATTGTAGTACCTCGGATCTATTAAACGCATAAAATATATCAATCCAAACACACAAAATCAAAATACACCTATAAATATTTGCTTGTTTTCTTAATGGAAGAAAAAATTTAGTAAAAAAGATTTGATGAAATTGTAGTACCAATTTTGAATTCGTGAATAAGCATCTGTGAGTAAAGAGAGAGAGGTTGGGTTTAAATTTTGATTTTGAGTGGTGAAGCGTATGGAAGAAGGATGATTATCTCTGTTCTGCATATATATTTTTTAAAGTACATATATTCTCTCTCTTCTGCATATAATCTAAAGCATCTCTTGAAAACCAGCAAAATCTGTACATATGGTCTGCAATTCGCCGAATACAAAAACCAAGACAACTTCTCTTTCAAATTTTCAAATTTTTTAATAATCTATTTTTATCCAATTAGGGTGAACGAATTATTATGTCATCAGTTGCCACAAAACACAGACGTGGCCTAGTTCTTTGCTTGACATATCTCCAAATTACATCATCACAACTTCTCCTCTAGTAGGATAGAAGATTTAGGCCCCTCACAACGGGTATGTTATAGCAAAATTATACCCACGTTATAATAATACCAATGTCACCACTCAAATTATGGCCAAATTATGAAATCAAATTATTATAACACCAATGTTACCACCCTCGTTATGGGCAAATTATAAAATCACATTATACCCATAACACCAAATTATACCCAAAAAGTCTTGCTTGTGGGCCATGTTGACAGCGACATCTAGAGTGAGCACACACACACACGTGAAGATGCCCCCTCACAACAGCTTTATTTTTATTTTATTTTGTTTTATGTTTTATTTTATTTTATGTTTAAATATATTTGGGTAATATGTGGTGATGATGTGGA
>JAOXNX010000001.1:16953524-16967780 GCA_028566075.1 Solidago caesia | reverse complement strand
CTTCTGATCGGAAAATGATGATCGGAGACGGCGAATGGTGGTGGAGGAATTGAAAAACGGGATTAGAGGGGGGATGGGGGAGAGAGAAAGTAGATCTAGATATTTGAAAATGGATGGTTGAGATTTGTTTTCCAGTTTTCACTATTTTTTTTGTTTTCAAATGATTACATCCCTATACATATGATATACCCTATATTTAATTATCATCTTCTATTTTCCCAAGTTATTGAAATTGAAATTATCTTATTTGGGTTATCGAAAGCCGACCCGAACAATCCAAATCCGACGACCTACAACCCAAATACCCGTGAATAACTACATGGACCAAAATGTAGATTATTCAATACTTAAAGGACCAGAAATATGAACTCTATGGTAGTAGTATTTTTATATTTTATTACATACATACATACAGACAGATCTCTCTCTGTATCTATGTATCAAAGATCTAGAATATTTGAAGCCGAAACGAATTCAATCCATTTGCATCACATCATCTCCGCATGCATTACATCAATATCACATATTCAATCAAAAAACTTGTTTTTTAAGGTATGTATTTCAATCTATTTTCACCATTCCTGTAGCCAACGATTTATATATATATATATATATATATTTATATTTATATGTATATTTATTTTTGCAATTATAAATTTAATCTGAGCTTTTATTATGTATATGTAAATTTAGAGATGAACTATGTATATATTCGTATTAGTTAATATTATCAGTCAAAGTTGGTAATATTTTTGAAATAGTTAGGACTTCATTTTTTTTTTTTTGCATAACTATATATGACTTATAAATTAAAAGGTCAAACACGCAATTGTTTGCGTTTTTGATTATAAAGTAGGCAGGAAGTTTGTCACACTTGTTGTATTTTGAATGAAATTGTTAGGACCTACATACTGGATTCTGAATGTATTCGCCTATTTATCTATTATTATGATTAAGGTACCAACCTCACTATGAAACGACCACATCAGAGCCAAGGCTCGACTTTCCTAGGGTAGCCCGAACCTCTCGGTTTATGTAAAAACAAAACTTATATATCACATTTTAAGGTTAGATAACACTGATAAGGAATCACCCATTTTCTCAATCAAATAAAATAAAAAAAAGTGACGCATTGTCACTTTTCGCTACTCAATGAAAATGTGACATATCACCTCTCTCTTAGTCTTTTACACAACCAACAACTGCCACTGACCACCTGGCCCGGAAACGCCAACCCCAGCCGCTGCTGCTGGAATTTTTTTTATTTATATATATAAACTCAAAGATTTTTTATTTTAAAGAACTATATATCTAAACCATCCGTCGCCGCTCACATACACTATTCTATGATCATATTAAGATTAAGATTATGTATTGCATTTACCAGCCATGTACTTTAAAATAAAATAGCTCCAATAGACTTGTGCCAAATCACTTTCTCATCTGAACTTAATATCACTATATCAGAGCGTGACATGTAACCAGTAACCCTCTATCCGTCTTTCTTATATCATGTCCGTCCCACCTCTTGTACACCACTATCGCCAGCCAGTTGTGGCAGCATACCGTCAGAAATCTTAAAAACCTGTTGGAAACCACTAGTAGCAAAATTTGAGAAACTGTCAGAAACTATTTGCTGCACCTGCATTGCAGAAACCATGCTAGAATTATTATATGAAGTATTTACCCATTCCTTTTTTTTAAGATTCAATATGCTTGATCATAATGTGACACATTCCATCTTTTCGCCATCCTATACAAATGTGACAAATCACCCTCTTTTCCAGACCAATGAAAACATGTCTCGTCCTCTGTTACAGCACTACCAAGTACCACCGCAGGAAACTGTTAGAAACCACCAGAAATTTTAAAAACCAACATAAACAAAAAAAAAAACGAAAAAACCGTCAGAAACTATATGCATTGCCTGGTATCATGCTAGTATTGCTATAATTTGATCGCAGCTCGTTTTGAGGAACTTTGAACAGTTTTAGAACTATATGACTTAGGTCAAACACGAAAATGTTTGCATTTTAAATGTAATTATAAAGTAGGCATTTAAGAGTTTGATTCTATATATATTGTAATCCTTCGATAAGAGTTGGTAATATCTGTGGAACTCTGATCAAAGTGATCAGTTGGACTTCAGAACTATACGACTTCGGTCAAACTTGATGCTATATATTTTTGAAAACCACTTGAATCAAATTGTTTGCATTGTTAATATAAATGCGACTATATAGTAGACAATTTATTTCGAGTTTCAATATATATATATTTTAAAATTGATATTAAGAGTTGATTCTGAATAAATTGTTAAATTTTTTCAGAGTTGGTAGTGCTTTTGGAACTTTGATCAGTTCGACTTCGGAATTCAGAACACATGACTTTGGTCAAAGTTAAAAGTGTATAGAGCCAAAACTAGCTGAAGAGGATTCATACTAATTCATGTGTTGATTTTGTTCGTGATATTGATTAATTTAGTGGATATTATGGGAGTTAGGGATTAGATGGCTCTGACAATAATTTGGGGAACAAAATGGTAGAAAGTGACTCAAACACCGGAAAAGTTGTTCATAATGAAAGATTTGGTTTCCAAAGGGATCCTTCGTTTTCGGGATGGGGTGAAAAAGATGGGATTACTCCAAAGGGTGTACATGAGGGTGAGATTGTGAATACGTCTGAAGTGGATGATGGTTTTAGACTGCCGGTGCTTCGAGAAGTCGGGTTACAGAGTGAATATTTGGAGGTTGATGTAAAGATTAATGGAAGTAGAAACGTGGACATGGTTTCTTCCCCTAGTCCAAGAAGAGGAAATGGAAATAGAAATGAGAATTATGCTTCATTGGATATTGAAGATGCTCATGACAGTGAGCTATACAAACATAAAAGTGTTCCGTCAATCCCCAAGAATCCAATTGCTGCGTCTGATATACTCAAGACGTTGTTTCTGATACTTATGTGGTACATTTTTAGTACATTATTGACTCTGTAAGTCTCCTTTTTTTGTTTGTCATTGTAAGCTCGATGTATCTTCCAACTTCCATCTTGAGTTGCAGTTTTAGAACTTGTTTCTTCATGGTAATAGGTATAATAAGACTTTACTGGGAGATGATATGGGAAAATTCCCTGCTCCCTTGTTGATGAATACTGTTCATTTTGCAATGCAAGCTGTCTTATCAAAGGGCATCACATACTTTTGGTCTCATAGATTCGAACCCACTGTACCTATGTCACGGAAAGACTACTTTATGAGAGGTGAGTGTGTCCAAATTGATCTCATCTAGTTGTAATATTCTTGTATGTAAGGGTTTCATCTGTCATTGGTTGTTTGTTTTACTAGCATTACAAACATACACAATATGTTATTGGTGCTATTTTGAAGTAATCTGTTGAAACATGGGATGTCTTTTTATATTTTGATTAATTAACTAGTGTATAATTTGGTCTTCTGGAAGACTATTTTGCATATCTCATTGTGTATTCTCACCATAGTCCAGTTTGTTATTTGTATACTTATATTACAAGCTTTCAAACTTGAAAAGTGATCGAAATTTGGTGGGCTAGGACCCCTGAGTACTTATGATTAGGCTGTTTCTACAGCTTTTTACAACTGCATATGTTTAACCTAGTTTCAGAACTCAAGGCTATTTAAGTAGAACATCAACCGTATCTTAAGATATCATTTTCCTCTATAATATGGTTGAGAAGTTCCATAAGGATACTATTATTATAAAGTATAGGGTATGTCTTTCTCTGAAACAAGTAAGGGGTTTGTTAATATATTTACTTACATGGAAGTGATTTGATGGGGGGCGTCCCATAGAATTTAAACAAATCAAATATGAATTGAAGTGAAATTGAGTTATATATTATCGTTCTTATAAACCTAATATGAAGAAAACACATTAGTAGTTGATTATTTTCTTCGCCTGGCATCTTTGACACTCTCGAAGAAACTCCAGTTATTACTTGTTTCCTTGCACTCTTCATGCTCTCAACAATATATACCTTGTTAAGCTACATATGTCTAATAAGTTTAGGATAAATCTGCATTTCCTTTCTGTCCTTTTATGGCATGTCTGATTAAGTATTAGGCTATTAGCTACCTGTTGCTATTTTGCTTTATTAACTTTTCTAATAACTAATGCTACAGATGGACTTTGCCTTTCACAGTTGTACCAACAGCTCTTGCAACAGCACTGGATATCAACTTGAGCAACGCATCCCTTGTTTTTATCTCTGTTACATTTGCTACTATGGTTGGTCATCTTTCTCTATCGTTACGTTGAAATACAGGATATTTGTTCAAACATATGAACTTGTCCGTGTTTTATTCCCTATATTAATATTAATGACTGCTTTTATTAATCGCATGTTTTTCATGTTTGTAGTGCAAATCCGCATCTCCTATATTTCTCCTGATATTTGCTTTTGCATTCAGGTACTGTTTACTTCCTAATTCTTTTTTCCCCCTCATTGACTGCTTTCATGCATGTCAACTATAAGTATGTTTTATTTTTAAACTTGCAAGTATCTGTTACATATTCCTCAACTATAATGATATATGGTTTGTATATAGCCAGTCAAATATTGATAATGTTATTTTGACACTTTAATACTGAAGCTTGTTAAGGTGTTATTCCTAAACTTGTACATAAAATACACCAATCTTATGGAAAAGAAATTGAATCTTCATTTAGCCAACTTAAACATGAATTTAAGTAGTTTCTGACATCATATGATAGGAAGAATAGTGTAACTACTAATGTGATTGAGAACTAGAATGAAAGGGATGATTTTTTGTAATGGCATGCAAAGGAAAATACAAATTAGAGAAGACCCATCTGGAATCCTCCTGCCCAAACTAACAAGCCGAACAAATAAAGTGTCTACTCCTAAGTCCTAACTGTGCCCCTACCCTTATTACCAAAGTAGCTACATAATATTCTCTCTCTCATCAGAGATATCTGCATCATCATTAATCTGCCGTATCCTTTGCCTCCATCTCTTCCTATGATATACTTTCCAGACACCTGGCCGGCTGGCCTGTTGGGTTGCTCTACTACAGATATAGTAGTGGGCTTTTGTTTATCGTCGTAAACTTATGATTAGTAGTTAAGGAAGTGACCTACCTTCTGGCGACTAACCTAAACTATACTTTGTAGGTTGGAGACTCCAAGTGCCAAACTTCTAGGCATTATTTTGATAATATCTATGGGGATTCTGTTAACAGGTATAATCTATTTCACAACTTTTACCTGTCATTTGAGTTTTTTGTGGTGCATGTTCTTATTTCATTTTGTATAATTGATGCATCATCACTGGTTATGTAATACATTTAGCATCAAAGTCATCAAGTTATCCATTTCACCTTTCTTGATAAGGGTATTCCACATGCATTCCTGTCATTGGGGCTGGATATTATTTTATATGAAAAATGATGTTTCTATTTCACACTTTTATGAACCTGTACAAATACTGAAATTGAGTGCAAAATAATATTTATGCATGTTATGAGGTATATCGTATATTTGGAAAATTTTCAGTGCATGTATACATTTAATAATCTTTTATCCACCCGGCGTCTTCATTATCATTGCAGTTGCAAAAGAAACTGCATTTGAATTTTGGGGGTTCATATTTGTCATGCTTGCGGCTGTTATGTCTGGTTTCCGTTGGAGCATGACTCAGATCCTTCTTCAGGTATTATTTATGCTCTATTCCGATGATGTTTTGGCTTCCGATTTATGTATATTCTGATGTTTTTCGTTTGTACTTACATCATGTTTAATCTTTTTTGCCTTGAAAAATTAATTGCTTGACGCTGACATCTGTTGAACCTACAGAAAGAAGTCTATGGTAAATTTTCACATCAAGAACTACAATTCATTTTCTATATTTTGTATCACTAGAAGGCTTTAAAGAACAACACAAAATATTTAACTTATAAGTTATTTGTTATTATTGCTTTGACAGGTCTGAAAAACCCCCTGATGCTGATGAGCTATGTAACTCCAGTAATGGCCTTGGGAACGGCTTTATTCTCTCTCATCTTGGATCCGTGGGATGAGTTCAGAAAGAGCATTTATTTTGATAGCTCATGGCATATTACCTGCAGTGGCCTCTTGATGCTTTTTGGGGGAACTCTTGCTTTTTTTATGGTAAGTTGTTTCATTTAGCTATATGTGACTATTAAAGATAATCATCGGCTATTTGTAGCTGGCATCCAATTGTTTTGTTGTTTTAATTCTACTTGTCATCACTTACTATAGGTGTTGACAGAGTACATCCTTGTTTCGATAACGAGTGCAGTAACAGTGACTATTGCTGGAGTTGTGAAGGAAGCTGTCACCATACTGGTATGACACCATCTTTAAGTCAAGATGACTAGTGGCACTGTTTAGTACTGTATTATATTTTGAAGAAAAAAAACGTGTGCATCCATAAATCCCAAGTACAAACTTGCATACATCGCAATGAGAACATCTGGATAAATATTACTGTGACCGGAAAGTGTTGTCTAATCATCAAACTTAAGTATGTTACTAATATTTATATTTAATCTTCAGGTAGCAGTATTTTACTTTCATGATGACTTTACATGGCTGAAAGGAGCCGGCCTTGTCACAATTATGTTTGGCGTGAGTCTATTCAACTGGTACAAGTAAGTGATCAGGCCTCTCATTTCCCTCGTCTCTTGGTTTATCATCTAGAAATAGGTTTTTATTTTTATTTTTGTTCAATTTGTGTGATTTATCTCACACATATTCTTATTGTTTATCTGTGTATACTTTTGGATCATATATTAGGTACCAAAAGTTCCAGATTAGAATTGCAAGTGGAAGTGACACAGAAGTATCTGACAAGAATATTCCTGCGAAATATGTTATACTTGAGGATATGGAAGACGAAGAAAGCAGTTTTTGATTGCTGTTACAGGTTCCTTTACAAGTTATAAGAGTATGAACCCTTTGTCAGTAATTAGCCATTTTGTTTTTTTTTGTAGATCCTATACATGTTTTGGGGTTCATTCTTAAATGTCAAATCCAGTTTTGTAGTTGATGCATAATCGATTAACAATGTACTTGTTATCATATATCATTGTTCTTTTTGGTGTAAATCCCTTTGCCAAGCGGGCCGGATACATACCAGACATATAATTCAATTCATGTACATGCAATCATAATATGTTCTTTGTTGTAATAACCAAGGCCGTGTTTATATCTTGCGTATGTGTTGAAGCTTGTGGTAAGATGCAGAATCATGTTATATATCACCAGTTGATGACCAGTTTAAAGGACGAACCAGGTGCGTGGTGGCATCCTTCAAACTTGTTAGCAAATGGATGATACATTGAACTTTGAATTTGGACAACCGTTGCAAATGATGCCCGTTGAAGAAGCATTCAATTCCATAAATGGTATGCCCAAATAGAACAATAATGGTATTGACCTTTTAAGATCCAAATCATGGCGCTTTTGGAGATGCTTAAGGTCAATGCCAATATTGTTCTTATACAGGTGTTTCGTCATAAACTTTATAGAATAGAAAACTTCCTCCGGCTAACGAGAATTGAATAATTAAAAAAAAATTACAATACGATGGAATTGGAATGGATAGTTATTTTGATTATCAAATTCTCGCGAGTAATGTCCCATTACCTAAAAAAAAAGGTCTGACAAGAACAGTTGAGAACCTTTACCTACAATTAGCATGTTAGTCATTTTCCTGTATGTGACGTTGGATAAAGAATTTGTTTAGGAATTTATATACACATTGTTTTACAGCTTGATTATCCAAGAAATGAACGGTGGCCGAAATGATTGACCAAGTTATATATATTAGCTGTCGATCTCATATATCTTAAGTTGAATCAGTCCAAATTAAGTCTTTTAGATTTTAACAATATATTAATAATGAAGACATCATTTTTAAGTTCACCCTCTACGTAGCTTTATGTGTCAGGATATATAGAATACTAGTTTTAATACCCGTACAACGTACGGATTGACTATATATATTGTACGATTGAGTTTTTGTGCAAAGAAAATAAAATTTGAACATGCTCCATCACATGCATTTGGTTTATCCGATTGTAGCCTGATAGTGAGAGATATCATAAATTCATAAGGATGAAGGGTGTGGGTATCAATTTGCCAAAATTTGGCAAACCCACCACCAATCAAATTAAACCACATAGTCATGCCAAAAGATGTCAAAGCATGCCAAAAAAATAAGGGCTGATGTTATCCCATGCCAAAATTTGGCATTGCAAAACCCCATGCAACCACCTATCACATGTCACTCCCAAAACCCATCCCAACGTCTCTTTCCATTGGCATACGCATGCCGATATTCCTTACTGACGTCACTTGCCACGCGTTGCTGATTTAAAGGGAGTGGGGATATCGCTTGCCAATGTGCGGTACCAATGCCTTTTGCCGATGACATCCTTCACCCTAAGAGTGTTGGTCAAGATCTACTATTACTTTTAATATTGACAATGATATCATCCTAATCTAAAGTTATGATGGTGAAACATGGTTTATGTCGTTTTTAAATTTTTCAACCTCGTTTAGTTAGGTTAGTAGATAGATAAGTAATTAAATAATAAGTAATATTAAATTATAAGTTTAAAACATAGATATACTATTACTATTATTTACAGTATTTAAGGCCCTTCACTATCTATGTCGTCATGTCCGTCTTCTAGCCCGTCTTCCTCGTCAAGATAGGCACCAAATCGTCTTGAGCTCGTCATCGTCGAAAGTCGTCGTAATTTGGAAATGTTTGGACGAGAGATGTGGGCCATGCTTTAGTTTATTAAGAGGTAAAAAAATAGAGTGTGTGGGGGTATGGGGAGTGTATGTGTGTGTGGGTTTATAATTTTTTAATTGGGGATGAGATGAATAAGGGGGTATGATAGGGAAGGGATAGTTTTTGGGTGTGTCTTGGAGAGAGAAAGCTGATGTGGCAGTGAAGATGAGGAGATGACGAGTTCAGGATAGGAAGATGCCTAATAATATGACATGTCCTATGGATTAAAATAATAGAAGATTACCCGCACAATGCGGCGGGATGATGGTGGCGATGGAGAGGCGTGAGAGGTGAGTAGCGACTGGTGGTGGTAGTGGTGGTGATGGTGGTGGTGGGATGAGGATATTGTAGGTATTTTAGGTGATGTTATTGAAATGGTATTTTGGGGAATTGGGTGATAAAATTAGTAATAGATGGGAGGGGTAAAATATATACATTAATGTAGATATTAACAAGACATTAAATGATATGATAAAAAAAGAAATGTTGAAAAAATTAAAAAATTAAGACACCAAGCCATTTGGTTTATAAGATAGTATAGATTAAGTATTATTTTTATATATTATAATTTTTTTAAAAGGAAGCATCATTCAACATGAGCTCAGGACACGGTTTTGTCTATATTCAATATCAGGGAACTCTAAATTAATATAAACTATAATATTTTTACAAGACTTGTGAATTCTTGAAATCATATAAATACCCACATATACATATTGAGCTATTCATCATATATATACATTTCAATATAATTATATCTATCTGTACAACTATTGGTCATGAAAAAACAACTCATTTCTAGTTTTCTCCTTGCCTTTTTTCTTCTCATATCTCACCACTTAACCATAGCCCAACCCTTCGATTATCCAACTGCAAGCCTTTCCACCACATGGAACAACAATGTGACCGCACCTCACTCGGTTAGTTTCACTGACGGCTCAACAGTCAGAGCCATCCTCCTTAGAGGAACCTTCGGACCAAGGTATGCTTGTGGCTTCTACTGCAATGGACCATGTACATCTTACCTCTTTGGAGTCTTCATTGTTCAAACCAATAGCGGGGGTGGTATTGTTCAACCTGCTATCGGGTTCCCTCAACTTGTTTGGTCAGCTAACCGAAACCATCCTGTTAAGCTTGGGGCCAAACTTGAACTTAATGCAGCTGGAGATTTAGTCCTCCGTGATGCTGATGGTAGCCATGTTTGGTCTACAAAAACTGCAGGGAAATCTGTTGCTGGCATGCAGATTACTGATACTGGAAACTTGGTCTTGTTTAATTCTCGTAACACGATTGTTTGGCAATCTTTAGATCACCAGACTGATAGTTTGGTACCAGGGCAAAAATTAGTCCAAGGACAAAAGTTAATTGCTAGTGTTTCATCCACGAATTGGGGTAAAGGTTTGTATTCTCTTGAAGTCACAAATAAGGGTTTGTTTGCGTATCTTGAATCAAACCCACGTCGCGTTTATTATAGTTACTTAATCAATGGTGAGGATAGAAGTAAAGAAAGAAGTTACGTTAAGTTCTTGAACGGGAGTTTGTCTTTGTTCGTTCATTCTTCTGAGCCAAGCCGTCCTGATGCTGAGATTCCTGTGCCTCTAGCATCATCAGCTCAGTACATGAAACTTATGCCTGATGGGCATTTGAAAGTGTTGGAATGGCAGTCGGGGTGGAACGTTGTGGCAGATTTGTTTGGTGGCCGTAGCTAATGGAAACTGATCAAATTGGATGATTTGGGCTATGATATTTTCTTAAGGATATCTTTATTTTGTTGGTTTATGTAGAATAAATGGATGATTGATTACCATAAGTATTGATTTGTTGTAAGTACTGATGTATGTTACAGCTGAATAGTAACAAAAATTACACGGATATTTGTTGTAAACACTTTGTAAGACTTATACTTTGATTTTAACTTGTAATAATCCTCACCCTCTGAGGAACTAGGAGGAAATCTCTGTTAATATTCCTTTAGTGCAAGTTTCTACAACTATCACTCGAATGCTAAAAACAGAGGAGATAACTGGTCTGGTCTCCATGTCTATTAAGTTCCCTTTCCGTCTTAAATTTCATTTCCATCTTACATTCTTTTGTGAGAGACAAGACATGATCCATCTGCCCATTTTGATCCAAAACTCATTTGAAGCATTACATGATTACATGTTCTACAAAATCCCGGTTTACACAATCAAATGCTTTTTGAATGTCGACTTTTAGCAAAAACATTTTGAAGTTCTGTTCTTTAACATATAATTTACAACTTTATCGTCAACAATGAAAGACAATATTTGTCTATCCTTTAGAAAAGTGGTTTAATAATCACTAATGATCTTGATAACCTTAAATCCAATATTTTGGATATGATATTGTACACACATCCAATTAGACTAACATGACCAAGAAAACATTAGTTATTGGTGCCACATATGACATAGAATATTGGTTTATCCTCTAGTAAAGATGTTTGATAATCATCTAATGATCTTGATAACCTTAAAGCCAATATTGTACACACATCCAATTAGGCTAACATGACCAAAAATACATTAGTTATTATTGCTTGTAAAAACGTGGCTTATTTGAGCAAGGTGCATGCAAGATCTATTACAACATATAATCAGATCAATTACAACCAGTTTATTCGATTATGTAACTAGTTAGACTTACAGAACATACCATACTAAAAAATAAACTAAAAAATGAGATAACTAGCCTAAAGTTTTTGTAGTATCAAATGGGCGGTGTCGAGTAGGTATAAAGGCTAGAGCATGTGAATATGATGGAGATAGAAGCGTTGCAAAATCTTTGCAAAAACCATTTTTGCTTCTAACATATATAGCAAAGTTTTGGCCGATGCATATTCGTGGACCACCATCAAATGGGAGATACGAGGCTTGCCTGTTTGTTGCCTTTGAAACACCCTCAGTAAATCTTTCAGGATTTAACTCATTCGCACCTTCACCCCACGAATTTTTGGCATGCTGTAAAATCAATGAATTTATTTGGATGAAGGTTCCTGCTGGTAAGGTTAAGTTACCTAATTTGGTTTATTCATGTATCATCCACCTTAATAATACTGCTGGAGGATATAGTCTAAGAACCTCAATGAACATTATGTTGATCTACGAGATGAGACAGTAAAGATACCAAATAAATAAGGAAAAATAACAGTTTCAACACCCGGTCTGGAGTAATAATAAGAAAAACTTACGACTTTAAGATGACTCAAGTAGCCATGAGCATAGGTCAAAACCCAGTCTCGCCCGGCCCGGCAAAAACCCGAAACTCGAAATCAGGGGAAATTGAAACGCGAGACCTGGCCCGTTATGCTATCGGTCGGTTCGGTCGGGCCTCGGGCTAAACTGGTTTGGCTCGAATTAGGGAAAAGGGTAAACCCTCTGGTCCCATGTACCGTCTTGATATCCAGAGCGCACACCGCATAGAACTCATGCCCGGTGGTGACTCACCATTCTCACACATGAATCACAAGATATAGTTTCTCCACTTGCCTTTGGCAAAGTTTGAACATGTGATTTGCAACCTTCATCTGTGGACCCATGTAGTCACATGGTGGCGGTACGACTCCATCTAATGATGGATGGTTTTGGCACGAATTTGTATAAACCCAAAAACAAAAGTCAAGAAACCATCGGTTTTGACTCAATTCCCATGTATATACTTACACATTAACATATTTCATGTATATATACTTAGCATTGATGATTGAGAAGACATTGTTGTAGGCTTGTAGCTTGTAACATTTAATTTTGATTCAAAATGCTTCTTACCAGGTTACTACAGAACAAAAAAAAATGGATTAGTGTCCCAAAATGTAATCAACTATACACGAATGGTCATTATGTGTAGCATACTTCAATCATGTTCATTGTATGTGTGTAGCTTGTTTTTTGTCCAATACGTGTAATAAACCGGCCGAATCCAGTTGCTGACACATACAATGAACATTTGTGTATAGTTTGTTACATACAATATACATTTGGTTAAATAGATGGAAGATGGAAAAAGGACATAAATGTCCCCATGTGAGATGCACATGATGCAAGTTAACGATTAACATCTAACTCCGTTTGACAAATACATAGCACATGGATGCTCAGTGTAATTAAATTTGTTTAGAAATGCTCTATGAAATAAGTGTAAACCACAATCCATGTAACTAACATTTTATTTAAGCATTTAAGTGTTGTTTACGAGAACCTTTTTATTTACGAGAACCGCGAGAACCTTAAAATTATGTATTAGATCACATTTGAATAAATAAAAGTTCATATGAGATAATGAGAACAAATTTTTTTTGTAAAACCAAAACTTATATTCCAATACTAATTTAATTATAAAATAAATTACAATGGCTATATAACTGTTGTAAATGTTAACTGACGGTATTATAACGCCTATATTTTCACTATAGGATTTGGAATTTATAGAATAATCTTTAATATAAAATAAATAAGATACAATAAGAAGATGACATGTGACATGGAGGCTTTAAAACAATTTAATTAATTTTAAGGGTATATATGGTATAACACATAATACTATCTCTCTTTAATTAAATATAATACAACTTTTTCCCCTTCTCTTAAACACTAGCATGCAAGATTCAATAAATAAATAAAAAAAGGTACGGTGATATTTCACAGAAGGTTTTTATTTATGCGTTCTAAAGAAGTTTATAGTTTTGTTATCTTATCATCACGTGAAGGTTACATACTCAAAGGATACTAGTTTGTAAAAATCAATACGTGAGATAATTGATTTATTCTCACTAAAACTAAGATATTTAAATATCATATATTCAAATTTATGTGCATATGATAAAAACATCATGTAAATTACGAGTAGTATATTAAATATGTGATATTAGATTTGATTATTGTGCATCAAATGGCATGCAACCTTTACCTTTGAGTCGGTGCATCAAATATGGTCTACTAATACAAATAAGTGTGCATGAAATAATATCGTCTTTTAAGTCGGTGCATCAAATATGGTCTACTAGTACAAATAAGTGTGCATCAACTAATATCGTCCTTTTAAGTCTGTGCATAAACTAATATCGTCATTTTAAACCAATGCATCAAATATGGTCTACTAGTACAAATAAGTGTAGATCAACTAATATCGTCCTTTTAAGTCGGTGCATCAAATATGGGTTACGAAAAAGAATGAGTAGTGTGCATCATATTATAGTATTTATACGAAAAAAATAAATTAATGAAGTGAATTATACCTCTAAAAATAATATTATTTAACTTAAAAAAGTCAATTAATTATTCTAAATAGTAATTTTAATCAACCCAATCGTATATTTTATTTGGATAAGTTTATTTAATTGTTTTAATAAAGTTAACTAAATTACAAATTTGTCTCAACATAAAGATGCATAAAACTAATTTTCATATTCCGAATTAT